>DWRE01000001.1:0-463985 GCA_018251075.1 Metardaris cosinga cedra | reverse complement strand
TCAACGAATGCACCGTAGTCAGTGAGGTTCTTAACGATACCTTTAACTTCCATGCCTTCCTGCAGGTTTTCCAGCAGCTGATCGCGCTCTGCGCTGTTCTCAGACTCAATTACTGCACGACGGGAAACAACAACGTTGTTGCGTTTCTGGTCCAGTTTGATGACTTTGAACTCAAGATCTTTGCCTTCGAGATGCAGCGTGTCGCGAACAGGACGAACGTCTACCAGTGAACCTGGCAGGAACGCACGGATACCGTTCAGCTCAACAGTGAAACCGCCTTTAACTTTACCGTTGATAACACCGGTAACAGTTGCAGATTCTTCGTAAGCTTTTTCCAGCGTGATCCAAGCTTCATGACGTTTAGCTTTTTCACGGGACAGCAGAGTTTCACCGAAGCCGTCTTCAACAGCGTCCAGCGCAACATCAACTTCGTCGCCAACCTGGATTTCCAGTTCGCCCTGTGCGTTTTTGAATTGTTCTGCCGGGATTGCAGACTCAGATTTCAGACCGGCGTCAACCAGTACGATATCTTTGTCGATTGACACAACAACACCACGAACGATGGAACCAGGACGGGTTTCGATTGTTTTTAAGGATTCTTCAAAGAGTTGAGCAAAAGATTCAGTCATGTTGATAATCTTTAGGTTCTTAAGTTTAACGTCCATCTGGCTTCCTGCTGGATGGGGTTGTTTCAAATGCCCCGCTACAGATCCTTGCGGCGAGGTTAAAAAAAACTATAGCCAAAACTGGCACTGAATATTCTTCAGCACCAGATTACGGCTCGATTACCGGGTTTGTTTTTGCGGCAATCCTAGAATTTCTGTGGCATAAGCCAGCGCTTTTTCGATGACTTCGTCGATGGACATGCTGGTTGAATCCAGCAATAACGCATCGGAAGCAGCCACTAAAGGCGCAATAGATCTATTACGATCACGATCATCGCGTTCTTTGATCTCGGCTAAAAGCCGTTCAAAGTTAACACTAAAGCCTTTTTCCTGCAACTGTAGCATTCTTCTGTTTGCACGCTCTTCGGAACTGGCATCCAGAAATATCTTTACAGGGGCATCAGGGAAAACCACGGTGCCCATATCGCGACCATCGGCAATCAGACCCGGTGTATCGCGGAATGCGCGCTGCCGGCGCAATAATGCTTCACGAACGCGGGGAAATGCCGCCGCCTGAGACGCCGTATTCCCAACGGTTTCGGTGCGGATTTCGTTGGTAACATCCTCACCTTCTAAAATAACGTGTAACTGCCCATCCTGAGCCACAAAACGAACATCGAGATGTGCGGCAAGCGGAACGAGCGCCTCTTCTGAGACAATATCAACCTGATGATGCAAAGCCGCCAGCGCTAATACGCGGTAAATCGCGCCGGAATCGAGCAGATGCCAGTTAAAGGCTTCGGCCAGTGCCTTGCACAACGTACCTTTACCTGCACCACTTGGCCCATCAACGGTGATTACCGGGGCTAAAGCCGTCATTTTTGTCTCCTTTCGGTGGGGTATACCCGCTTCATTAGCCTCACAGGACTAATTCAGGAGCGGCATTATACGCTGCCTTTACGACAACTGTTACCCCACATTTTTCAGTTGCCTAAAAAGCGGACGGTTCTGAGCCTGAAAACAAAAAAACGGACATCGTGTGATGTCCGTTCGCTCAGTGGCATTCACAGTGAAAGACTATGCCAGAGTGCTGATTCCTGCCAGACGTTCAAAATAGTCCGGGAATGTTTTCGCCGTGCATTTCGGGTCCAGAATAGTCACCGGTGTATCCGATAACGCCACCAGCGAGAAACACATCGCCATGCGGTGATCATTATAGGTTCCGATCTCAGCAAACTTCAGAGATTTAGGCGGTTCAACGCGAATATAATCTTCGCCCTCTTCGACCGTCGCACCGACTTTACGCAATTCTGTCGCCATTGCCGCCAGACGATCGGTTTCTTTAACGCGCCAGTTATAGATATTACGCAGCGTCGTCGGGCCTTCGGCAAACAATGCGGCGGTAGCAATGGTCATCGCAGCATCTGGAATATGGTTCATGTCCATGTCGATGCCTTTCAGCTCGCCACGGGTACATTCAATGTAGTCATCAGCCCAGTGAATGGTTGCGCCCATTTTTTCCAGCACATCTGCAAAACGAATATCACCCTGCATACTGTTTTTACCGATACCGGTCACGCGAACCGTGCCGCCTTTGATCGCAGCTGCGGCCAGGAAATAGGACGCGGAAGACGCATCGCCTTCGACCAGATAAGAACCCGGGGACACATATTGCTGACGACATTTAATGCTGAATTTCTGATACTGGTGGTTTTCCACTTCAATACCGAATGTTTTCATCAGGTTAAGGGTGATGTCGATATAAGGTTTGGAAACCAGATCACCTTTAATCTGAATCGTCGTGTCGTTGTCTGCCAGCGGAGCTGTCATTAACAGCGCAGTCAGGAACTGGCTGGAAACGCTGCCATCAACACTGACGTCGCCACCACTAAAACCACCGCGCAGACGCAGCGGCGGATAATTTTCCTGCTCCAGATAATCAATCTGCGCGCCACCCTGACAAAGTGCATCCACCAGATGACCGATCGGACGCTCTTTCATACGCGGCTCGCCGGTCAGCACGACATCTTGTTCGCCCAGACATAACGCCGCAGCCAGCGGACGCATTGCGGTGCCCGCATTGCCCAGAAAAAGTTCCAGACCTTTAGCGTTGGAAAAAGCGTGGCCCAGACCATCAATTTCGCATTCGGTACGATCCGCCGATAAACGATGCGTAACGCCCAATTGCGTCAGTGCGGTGAGCATATGGCGAACATCGTCGCTGTCGAGCAGGTTAGTCAGGCGGGTAGTGCCCTGTGCAAAAGCAGCCAGTAAAAGTGCGCGGTTGGAAACACTTTTTGAGCCAGGTAAATTGATGCTGCCGTTAACCAGCGCAACGGGTTGTAATGTCAGGGATTCCACTCTTTCTCCAATTCTTCTTTTCATAAAATGACCCCGGACATTGAGCCGGGGTCATTTTTAAGGCTACTTACTTAAGCATTCTGCGGGCCCGAAAGCCAGCACGCTTAGCCGTGGCGTTTTTCAAACTCTGCCATGAAGTCGGTCAGTGCTTTCACGCCTTCAATCGGCATCGCATTATAAATAGATGCACGCATACCACCAGCCACACGGTGGCCTTTCAATGCCTGCAGACCGGCTTCCTGCGCCTGATCCAGGAAAAGTTTGTCCAGAGAAGCATCAGCCATCTGGAAAGGAACGTTCATCCACGAACGGTTTTCCGCAGCGACCGGGTTACGGTAGAAACCGGTACGGTCGATAGCACCATACAACAGTTCGGCTTTCGCGCGGTTGCGTTTTTCCATTTCACGCAGACCACCTTGCTCTTTCAACCACTTGAATACCATGCCTGATAAATACCACGCGAAGGTCGGCGGGGTATTGAACATAGAGTCGTTCTCAGCAAGCACGGTGTAATCGAGGATAGAAGGCAATTCAGTGCGCGCTTTGCCCAGCAGGTCTTCGCGAACGATAACCAGTGTCAGGCCGGCAGGACCGATGTTTTTCTGTGCGCCGGCATAAATCACACCAAAACGGCTGACATCAATCGGGCGGGAGAGAATGCAGGATGAGTAATCCGCAACGACGATTTTGTCACCAAAATCAGGCATTTCGTCGATAGCGATACCATCGATAGTTTCATTTGGGCAGTAATGAACGTAGGCAGAATCTGCATTCAGCTTCCATTCATTCATTGGCAGAATGCCACGTTTACCGTCAACGGTCGTCGTGACATCAATAACATTCGGTGTGCAATATTTTTTCGCTTCGTTGACTGCGCTGTGAGCCCAGTAACCACCATCAATATAATCGGCTGAGGATTTATCACCCAGCAGGTTCATTGGGACAGCAGCAAATTGCGCGCGTGCGCCACCGTGGCAAAAGAGCACTTTGTAGTTCGAGGGAATATTCAGCAGATCACGGATATCCTTTTCGGACTCTTCAGCAACCTGGATAAACTCCTTACTGCGGTGACTGATTTCCATCACCGAGGTACCCAGTCCGTGCCAGTTACAAAGTTCCTGTTCCGCACGACGCAACACTTCAGCCGGGATCATTGCCGGACCTGCACTAAAATTATAAACCTGAGTCATTTCCCCTCACCACTTCTCTGAGACAGCCACATAGTTGCTTTTAATTTACCGGTTTTATCATTGGAAACAAGCCATCTGTAACGGTTATTCCTCATGACCTGATAAAGCGCGTTGAGATCTGCGTCACAAGGTTATTTACTCCCTGGAAAGCTGATTTAACAGGATTATATGTTCACACTCGCACAGTGCTCAGTGCCCTCACCCAGGTGATATTCTGACACCGCGGGCAGCTGGCTTTTTCCCCTACTTTGAATGACTTAATCAGGCTGCACCGATGGCAGGCATAGAGCCCGCTGGTCATCATCAGGGTTTCGATATCGATATAATCTTCGGGTAAAACCGGCAACCCCGGCTCTACATCGCCATCCTGACGGAAGTAAACGCTCAGGCCGCCATTGGCTTCCAGAAAAGCCAGCCGGACCTGTCCGAGATGTTCGACACCTTTTTGGCGCAACTCCATATAAAACTCGCCTTTGGTAATATTTTCCCTCGCCATGGTTTCCCACTCGAACATACCGTCGCGAATAATGATTAGCGGTTTGCCTTCCATCCAGTTCTGAAAATGGCGGCTTTTTTCCATCAGCCAGGTAGAAAGACGGTAAAGCAGAAGGATGGAAAAGAAGACCGCAAACACCGGCAGCAAAGGTACATCATCATAGAAAGTGACGTCACCGGCCGCAGAGCCCAGCGTCAGAATAATCACCACTTCGAATAAAGAAAGCTGGTTGACCCCGCGACGTCCGGTGAGTTTCAGAAATATAAACACCACTACAAAGATGAAAAAACAGCGGAATGTTACCTCTCCCAGATACTCCAGAGGGAACTTATCCAGTGTCATACGTTTGATATCAAAAGCCTGCATAGATGCCTCACGGGAAGTGAAAACAGCGGCTTACGGACCGCGGATTTACAGACAAGCTTAGCGCGTTACAACGCGATTACATTCTTAACACGAATACATGGAGCTAATACGTAAAACCCCGTATCATTGCGCGTTTTTAGCACGCTCAAAAGTGAACTCAATGACGCAAACTTTTATTCCTGGTAAAGACGCGGCGCTGGAAGACTCCATTTCCCGCTTCCAACAAAAACTCACCGATCTCGGCTTTAATATCGAAGAAGCTTCTTGGCTGAATCCGGTTCCCCACGTCTGGTCAGTGCACATTCGCGACCGCGACTGCCCGCTGTGCTTCACCAACGGTAAAGGCGCCAGCAAAAAAGCCGCTCTGGCTTCTGCTCTGGGTGAATATTTTGAGCGTCTGTCGACCAACTATTTCTTCGCGGATTTCTATCTTGGCAAAGACATCGCCAATGGCGATTTCGTCCACTATCCGAATGAGAAGTGGTTCCCGCTGCCGGAAGATGACAGCCTGCCAGCTGGCATTCTGGATGAACGCCTGCACGATTTTTATGACGCTGAGAAAGAACTGGTTGCCAGTGATCTGATCGACCTGCAATCCGGCAATCCTGATCGTGGTATCTGCGCCCTGCCGTTTACCCGTCAGTCAGATCTGCAAACCGTTTATATTCCGATGAACATCATCGGCAACCTGTACGTTTCCAACGGGATGTCCGCGGGTAACACCGCTAATGAAGCGCGCGTTCAGGGTCTGTCCGAAGTCTTCGAGCGTTACGTCAAAAACCGCATCATTGCAGAATCCATCAGCCTGCCAGAAATTCCTGCTGAGGTTCTGGCGCGCTATCCGGGTGTGGTTGAAGCCATCGCCAAACTGGAAGAAGAAGGTTTCCCTATTCTTTCTTATGACGCCTCTCTGGGCGGCAATTATCCGGTTATTTGCGTGGTTCTGTTCAACCCGGCGAACGGCACCTGTTTCGCTTCCTTTGGTGCGCACCCGGATTTCGGCGTGGCACTGGAACGTACCGTCACTGAGCTGTTGCAGGGCCGCAGCCTGAAAGATCTGGATGTCTTCACTGCACCGACCTTCGATGACGAAGAAGTGGCCGAGCACGCCAACCTTGAAACCCACTTCATCGATTCAAGCGGTCTGATTTCGTGGGATATGTTCAAGCGGGACGCAGACTATCCGTTTGCAGACTGGAGCTTCAGCGGCACCACTGAAGAAGAATTCGCCACACTGATGGCTATCTTCGATAAAGAAGATGCTGAAGTGTATATCGCTGATTACGAACATCTGGACGTGTATGCCTGCCGCATTATCGTTCCGGGCATGTCCGACATCTATCCTGCAGAAGATCTGCTGCTGGCAAACAACAGCATGGGTGCGCATCTGCGTGACCAACTGCTGGCGTTACCGGACAGTGACCTGCCAAAAGAAACCTATCTTGAGATGATCACCCAGCTCGATGATGAAGGTCTGGATGACTTCACCCGCGTGCGTGAACTGCTGGGCATTGCCAGCGGCAAAGACAACGGCTGGTACACGCTGCGTGTCGGTGAGCTGAAATCTATGCTGGCACTGGCCGGTGGTGATTTGGATCAGGCGCTGACCTGGGCTGAATGGGCGCATGAGTTCAACTCTTCTGTCTACAGCGATGAGCGCAACAACTACTACCGTTGTCTGCAAACTCTGCTGCAGCTGTCTCTGGAAGAAGATCGCGAACCCGCACAGTACTACAACGCCTTCGTGAAAATGTACGGTCAGAAAGCGGTTGAAGATGCTTCTGCAGCTATCAGCGGTGAAGTTCGTTTCCATAGCCTGTTTGCTGTTGATCCTGAACTTAAAGCATTACCAGCCCACCAGGCGCTGCTTGGCGCATACGAAAAACTGCAAGTCGCAAAACGTCGTCACTGGTCGAAAGCGTAATCGAACGGACATGATGAATTGATTAAAGCCAGCGGGATTTCCTGCTGGCTTTTTTGTTTATACATTCAATGCAGATCCTGCGCATGTGCTGCTCTCTTTGTCCGCAAAGGTTTGACTCAGCCATTAAAATGACGTGTAATTCCGCGCGAAATAATGTGCTTTTGGCGTTTTTACGACAAAAATATGACACTTATTTTTGTGCATTTTTTTATGGGTTAAATCAAAGTGAAATTTACAGACTAAAAATAGTGATATTAATTAACATTAAAGCCTTATTATTAACCCGTAAGTAAAAATAATTTTGAGCACCCTCAACTTTATTTGCAAAAATTAAAATGTTTTTATATCTGCTTTTTCAATGAGTTAATACCAAAACCACCCCTTCAGTAGTACGTCGAAAACCACCAAAAACCGCCTCGTATGATCCACGTCAATTTTTACGTTATACTGCTTTGCTAGTATCTCGTTGCGCAGTGCATAGCCCTGAATAAGAGAGTTAATGTGAAAGCTGACAACCCCTTCGATCTCATTTTACCCGCCGCTACAGCAAAAGTTGCTGAAGATGCCGGCGTTTATAAAGCCACCAAACAGCCGTTAAAAACATTCTTTTTAGCCATTACTGCTGGCGTCTTTATTTCTATTGCTTTTGCTTTTTATATCACCGCCACCACAGGCACCGGAACCGTACCTTATGGTCTTGCAAAACTCGTCGGGGGCATCTGCTTCTCACTGGGTCTGATGCTGGTCGTAGTGTGTGGCGCCGACCTGTTTACTTCCACTGTGCTTATCGTAATTGCCAAAGCCAGCGGGCGTATCACCTGGGGGCAATTGGCACGCAATTGGGTCAATGTCTATTTTGGTAACCTGATTGGCTGCCTGTTCTTTGTGGCTCTGATTTGGTTCTCCGGTGAATATATGGTCGATAATGGCTTGTGGGGCCTCAATGTCTTGCAAACCGCTGACCATAAAATGCATCACACATTTATCGAAGCCGTATGTCTTGGGATCCTCGCTAACCTGATGGTTTGTCTGGCGGTATGGATGAGTTACTCCGGCCGTAGCTTGATGGACAAAATGTTCGCCATGATTTTGCCAGTGGGTATGTTCGTCGCCAGCGGCTTTGAACACAGCATTGCCAACATGTTCATGATCCCTTTAGGCATCGTAGTGAAAAACTTTGCGACACCAGAATTCTGGCAGGCTGTCGGGGCAACACCGGCACAATTCGCAGAACTGAACATCTCTAACTTTATCATCGACAATCTCATCCCTGTGACCATAGGTAACATCATCGGGGGCGGTTTGCTGGTAGGGTTAACGTACTGGGTTATATATCTTCGCGATGAGAAGCACCACTGATACAACGTGGCAGTCTTGTTACGACAGTTTTACTCGTGATTTTTAAAGAAATCCAAATTAGAAGGTAGGTGCAAAATGTCCAAGCTCAATGAAAAATTGACCAACGCATGGCAAGGTTTTAGTGCTGGTGAATGGCAGAATGGCGTAAACGTCCGTGACTTCATTCAGAAGAACTACACACCGTATGAAGGTGATGAGTCCTTCCTGGCTGGCGCTACCGAAGCGACAACCACCCTGTGGGATAAAGTAATGGATGGTATCAAACTGGAGAACCGCACTAAGGCTCCTGTTGATTTCGATACTGACGTTGCCTCTACCATCACTTCTCACGATGCCGGTTACATCAATAAATCGCTGGAAACTATCGTTGGTCTGCAAACTGACGCGCCATTGAAACGTGCTCTGATCCCATTCGGCGGCATCAAAATGGTCGAAGGTTCATGTAAAGTTTATGGCCGTGAACTGGATCCAGCGCTGAAGAAAGTTTTCACTGATTATCGTAAAACGCACAACCAGGGCGTATTTGATGTTTACACCAAAGACATCCTGAACTGCCGTAAATCCGGTGTTCTGACTGGTCTTCCAGATGCGTATGGCCGTGGCCGCATCATCGGTGACTACCGTCGCGTTGCACTGTACGGTATCGACTTCCTGATGGCCGATAAATACGCACAATTCCAGTCTCTGCAAGACGACCTGGAAAATGGCGTAAACCTGGAAATGACCATCCAGCTGCGTGAAGAAATCTCTGAACAACACCGTGCACTGGGCCAGATTAAAGAAATGGCTGCTAAATACGGTTGCGACATTTCTGGTCCTGCGACTAACGCACAGGAAGCTGTACAGTGGACTTACTTCGGCTACCTGGCTGCAGTTAAATCTCAGAACGGCGCTGCAATGTCCTTCGGCCGCGTATCTACTTTCCTTGACGTGTTCATCGAACGTGATATTAAAGCTGGCAAACTGACTGAAGAACAAGCTCAGGAACTGATTGACCATCTGGTTATGAAACTGCGTATGGTTCGTTTCCTGCGTACACCTGAGTATGATGAACTGTTCTCCGGTGACCCAATCTGGGCAACTGAATCTCTGGCAGGTATGGGCGTTGACGGCCGTACTCTGGTTACCAAAAGCAGCTTCCGCTTCCTGAATACCCTGTACACCATGGGTCCTTCACCAGAGCCGAACATGACCATCCTGTGGTCTGAAAAACTGCCAATGAACTTCAAAAAGTACGCAGCGAAAGTGTCTATCGATACCTCATCAGTACAGTATGAGAACGATGACCTGATGCGTCCTGACTTCAACAACGATGATTATGCTATCGCTTGTTGTGTGAGCCCGATGGTTGTGGGTAAACAAATGCAGTTCTTCGGCGCTCGTGCAAACCTGGCAAAAACCATGTTGTACGCAATCAACGGCGGCGTTGATGAAAAAATGAAAATCCAGGTTGGTCCTAAAGAAGCACCAATGATGGATGAAGTCCTGACCTTTGATAAAGTCATGGACCGCATGGATCACTTCATGGACTGGTTGGCTAAACAGTACGTGACTGCGCTGAACATCATTCACTACATGCATGACAAATACAGCTACGAAGCATCGCTGATGGCTCTGCATGACCGTGACGTTTATCGCACCATGGCGTGTGGTATCGCAGGTCTGTCAGTTGCTGCTGACTCCCTGTCCGCTATCAAATACGCAAAAGTTAGCACCATCCGTGACGAAGACGGCCTGGCTGTAGACTTCAAAATTGAAGGCGAATATCCACAGTTCGGTAACAACGATTCTCGCGTAGATGACATCGCTTGTGACCTGGTAGAACGTTTCATGAAGAAAATTCAGAAACTGCGTACCTACCGTGGCGCTGTAGCAACTCAGTCTGTTCTGACCATCACCTCTAACGTGGTTTATGGTAAGAAAACGGGTAACACTCCAGACGGTCGTCGCGCTGGCGCTCCATTTGGTCCAGGTGCTAACCCAATGCACGGTCGTGACCAGAAAGGTGCGGTTGCCTCTCTGACTTCTGTTGCTAAACTGCCGTTTGCTTACGCGAAAGATGGTATTTCTTATACCTTCTCTATCGTTCCAAATGCGCTGGGTAAAGACGATGATGTGCGTAAAGCAAACCTCGCTGGCCTGATGGATGGTTATTTCCACCACGAAGCGTCCATTGAAGGTGGTCAACACCTGAACGTGAACGTGATGAACCGCGAAATGCTGTTAGATGCGATGGAACATCCTGAAAACTATCCTCAGCTGACCATCCGTGTTTCTGGTTACGCAGTGCGCTTCAACTCACTGACTAAAGAACAGCAACAAGACGTTATTACTCGTACTTTCACCAAGTCCCTGTAATAACTCAGCCTTGTAATCTGGTCTGATAAAAGGCTCCACAGTGTGGAGCCTTTGTTTCATCTCTCCCTGCCCTGCACTGTCTGCACGACAGTCTGTTTTGCCAGAGCGCTATACGTTGTGGATCTCTGGCAAAGCAGTAGCACCATTGCTGACAATCAACCTTATTGATTGTCTGGTATCATAAACCTGTGGTTTTCAGTTTATCTCTGCCAGGCCAGCACCCGCACATGTAGACTGCTATTCATTGGTCAATATGGAGAATAACCCGCAATGTCAGTTCAAGGTCGCATCCACTCATATGAATCCTGTGGCACCGTTGACGGCCCAGGTATCCGTTTCATTGTTTTCTTTCAGGGCTGCCTGATGCGTTGCATGTATTGCCATAACCGCGATACCTGGGACACGCACGGCGGGACAGAGATCAATGTTGATGATTTAATGAAAGAAGTCGTGACCTATCGCCACTTTATGAATGCTTCCGGCGGTGGTGTGACGGCGTCAGGTGGCGAAGCCATCCTTCAGGCAGAATTTGTGCGCGACTGGTTCCGCGCCTGCCAGAAAGAAGGGATTAATACCTGTCTGGACACCAACGGTTTTGTCCGCCGTTATGATCCAGTGATCGACGAATTACTGGATGTCTCAGATCTGGTTATGCTCGATCTTAAGCAAATGAATGACGATATTCACCAGAATCTGGTCGGCGTATCTAACCACCGTACGCTGGACTTTGCCCGCTATCTGGCAAAACGTAATCAGCGCACCTGGATCCGTTATGTTGTTGTACCGGGCTGGTCAGACGATGATGAGTCCGCGCATAAACTCGGCGAGTTCACCAAAGACATGACTAACATCGAGAAGATTGAACTGTTGCCATATCATGAACTCGGCAAACATAAATGGACGGCAATGGGCGAGAAATATGGACTGGACGGCGTCAATCCGCCGACCAAAGAAATCATGGAAAGAGTGAAAAACATTCTCGCCAGCTACGGGCATAAAGTTATCTATTAAACACAGATATCCAGCCCATTAAAAAGACGCCATTTGGCGTCTTTTTTGCTTTGTGAGACTAAGATTCTCAATGAAACCATACCCAAAATAATTGGAGTTGCAATAAGGCGCCAAGTGAGGAGATCCCGATGAGCTGACATAAGTCAGTGATACGGGTCCCGGAGCGTAACTAACGCAGTTGCAGCGTCAAAAATGAAGAGTACTACGCTGCGGCCACAGGATTATGAGTATGATCCGCTTTACGCATCAGCATCATTAGATAGACCAGCGAAACCACTGCGATCATCACAAACAGCAAACGGTCAGAATAACTCTGCATCAGCATCGCGGTCATTGTCGGTCCCGCAAGGCTGCCGATGGTGTAACTCATTAGCAACGCCTGATTCATCGCCACCAGCTCATCAGCACTCACTTTCTCACAGGCCCATGACATCGCGACCGGATACAGCGTAAAGCCCGCACATCCGAGGATAAACAGCGTCGGCGCCATCGCATACCCACTGAGCATGGCAATACTGCCGAGGATCACACAAAATATCTGGATGCGTAAAACCATCAGGCGACCATAGCGATCTGCCAAACGTCCTACCGGCCACTGTCCGATAATCCCCGCGCTGACCAGCAATGCCATCCAGTAACCTACGTTCGCATCACTCATTCCCTGATGCGCCAGGAACAGCGGCATCAGTCCGTAAAGTGAACCGAGGACAATACCGGAAATAATACAGCCGTTTATCCCCAGACGTGCATTACGCCGTCTGAACATCGGCATCACCGCATGGCGCGGTTGTTCACTGTCCTGATCCTCAATATGCGTTAACAGCAAAGGCAGCATCGCAATCACAATCAGTGCAGTCACCCAAGGTAAAACGCTGAAGATTGCCGTTGGTACGGTTCCGACGAGTAACTGCCCTGCTACCGTTCCGATGTAATACATGATCATATACGCCGCCAGCAGCTGGCCACGGTTTTTGACTGTTCCGCTTCGTAACAGCGCACTTTCCACCACCACCCAGATCAGCGCACACCCAATCCCCGCGACGAAACGCGCCGATATCCAGGTCCAGAAGCTCATGGAAAGCGCCAGCCCTGCGGTGGCGACCGCAAATATTACACAGGAAAGGTAATAGCTACGGTTGAAACCGATGCGTTTTATCAGCCCGCCTGCGAGCAACGTGCCCAGCAGGTTACCGGTAAAATACGATGAACTGACCAGCCCGACCTGCCAGGTCGGTAGCTGTTCATGGCTGAGCCAAAGGGGTACCAGCGTGTTTAAAACGGCGATTGAAATCGTCAGCAAAAGGAGTCCGCACAAGAGCAGAGAAACGGGGCGAGAATAGGCGGACATAGGACGTTGATGACCACAAACAGGAGGAAATTGCGCGCATCATGCCACTGACGGATTAAAAGTCAATCTGGCAAAAATTGACCTGAGCACAAACTGCAGAGTGATGATTGAAATCGTTAATCAAGCGCGTGTATCAGGAATCATGATTCTTTAATGACAAGTCAATATCACCATGATAACAAACGAGTTTGCATTTACCGCAACCGTTACATTTTGCGCTATCAACGCTGGGTTGATTTTGTTGATTAAAAAATATTGCCGTGCGCGGACACGCAATTTCGCACATCCTGCACAAGTCATCCATGCGACCAAGACATTGCGGCAAAATCACCGGACGCAAACCGGTATCCATCACGACAGTGGCATCCAGTGCACCATTCTCGCAGGATGACGTACAGGCGCCACAAGCATCACATTCCGCATACTCAATGGCCAGTGTCGCCTTCCCTTCACGGATACTCAAAATACCCACCGGGCAAGCCTCTCCACAGCGACCACAACCATCGCATTTTTGAATAAACAGCGACTCTGCTATTGCCTGAGGTGGACGCGCGCGCTGGCGAACCAGGAATGTTTTCTCCGGGCTGACAGTCTGTTCAATAACCTGTTTTGCGGGTGACAACAAACCGCGGAATAATCCCCGGCGGCTGACGGTTCTGCTGCTCATCCAGGTCCGGTAAAAGCCAGCGTCGCGTGGATCGCTCATCAGAAATACAGATCCGCTGTTACCACATCCAGACCCTGCTGCTGGACCCAGCCACAGAGCGTGGATTCCGCCAGTAAAGCCACACCCACGTAAAACGGATGATCAGCTTTCTGCCGCAACAATTCCAGATAACGCCCTGACCACGGCAGCAAATGCATTGTCAGAAATTCATTCAACAATGCCGGAGAGTTTTCCGCCAGCCACGCAGACATCATCAGTAGTAAACCAATGTGATCCTCTGGTTCTGCCTGTTTCAGGTGCGGTTCGATGCCGTTTTCGCGCATCCACTGCCGAAGCGCCAGCGTTGAATCGCCAAACACGACAGACTCTTTATCCAGATAGACCGAGCCCCACGGCGGTGCTGGCAGCGCGTAAGGGCCCACAAACAGGCGCTGATAGGCGTCCGCGAGGCTTTCTTGCGCCTGATCGATCTGGCTGAAATATTCAGTAACCTGCGCTTTGGCATCTTCAGTGGCACAGGGCCACAAGGGTGCCCATTCGCTGCTTTCCAGTAATGCAATTAAGGGCTGAACTTCGCGGGAATCTGGCGGATAAAATAATACGGCACCTAAAATCTTACCGGTTAAACTGATTGATTCTGCTGACATAATTCACTCTGCTTAGAGAGAACACGCCACCGCAAGCGACGTGTTCTCTGATAAATAGGACTACTGATCGTTAGCCGCTGACGGCCATTCCCACTGTCATATGCAAACCATAGAAAATGGCACGACCAATCAGCTCACCGGCAAATACCAGTACGAACGCCAGAATCATTGATGCCAGTGCCGGACGCTTGCGCATAATCAGCGGACAGAACCAGCAGCCGAGACCGAGAATTACCAGCACCAGTCGCCAGACTGACAGCGAACCATATTGCGGGATCAGGGCAGAAGCCGCCTGAACAGAACTGTTGATGCCTGCCAGACTTGCGCTTTGCAGCATAACGACCGCTATACTCACGACCAGCGCAGCAAGACTGATAACCGGCAACAGGCGCAGCCCGCAACCATTGATATTTGCACCACGAAGCAGCAGATAACCCAAAACCGGACCACCGATCAGCACCGTCAGCCCGAAATGGAAGAAGGTATACGCATTATCCCAGGTCGGCACGGTATCAATTTCATAAACGCGGCACATCGCGTAGACAAAGCCGATACCCGCCAGCATGGTGACGATCAACCAGATTTTGCCCAGTGCGCGCGGCATCTTATTAACCATCGCCAGCAGCCAGTAAATCCCGCCTAAGGCAAAGAAGAATGATCCGCTACCGATTTCATTGCTCAGCGGCGACGCCCCCAGCCGGTTCAGCGAGTTAAATGCACGCAGGGGTGAACCCAGATGCAGAACCGAAGCAACAAAAGCAATCGCCATCAGCGCCCACAGGAAGAACATCGAAAGATGTATCCTTCGGGCCTCTTCTTTACTGCGTTGGGTGAGAAGCGCAATAGCCAGCACAATAAATGCACCCACCACACACTGCCCCAGAACCGTAAAGACCATTAAAGGCCATTCATGCCATCCGTTTCCCATCTCAAACCTCCTTCGGGTTAGCCAGATAACCCGTGGTATCGCCTACAGGACGGCAATTCGCATTGGGTTTGATGACGATATTTGGGTGAGTAAAATGTGAAGCCGGCAAAGGAGCCACTTCAGCCAGATCACCGTATTTTGCACGCAGCTCTTCAATCGGCGCCATATCCAGTGCACGTAACGGGCAGGATTCCACACAAATCGGTTTCTTACCTTCCGCAATACGCTCATAGCAGCCGTCGCATTTGGTCATATGACCTTTAGCTTCGTTGTACTGTGGCGCACCGTACGGACACGCCATGTGACAATAACGGCAACCGATGCAAACGTCTTCGTTGACCACCACGAACCCATCTTCACGCTTATGCATCGCGCCGCTCGGACACACTTTGGTACAGGCTGGATCTGCGCAGTGGTTGCAGGAAATCGACAGATAATACGCGAAGACATTCTGATGCCAGCCATCGCCGTCCTTTTGCCAGTCGCCACCGGCATATTCATAGATGCGGCGGAAACTGACGTCCGGCGTTAAGTTTTTGAAATCTTTACAGGCCAGTTCGCAGGTTTTGCATCCTGTGCAGCGGCTTGAGTCAATATAAAAACCATATTGAGTTGTCATGTTTTACTCCGTTAAACCTTAGCCACTTGCACAAGGTTGGTATGAGAGGGGTTACCTTTCGCCAGCGGTGAAGGTCTTTGAGAAGTCAGTACGTTAATGCTACCCGCACGGTCGATCTTTTTGCTGTCAGGGGAATACCAGGCACCTTCTCCAAGTGCGACAACGCCCGGCATCATGCGCGGCGTCACTTTGGCAGCAATCTGAACTTCGCCACGATCGTTGAAGATGCGGATCATGTCGCCGTTGGTGATACCGCGCTGCGCAGCATCCATCGGGTTGATCCACATTTCCTGCCGGCATGCGGCTTTCAGCACATCAACGTTGCCGTAAGTGGAGTGCGTACGCGCCTTGTAGTGGAAACCGGTCAGCTGTAACGGATATTTGCTGGCCAGCGGATCGTCATAGTTTTCGAAACCAGCGGCATAGACCGGCAACGGATCAATGACATCGTCTTTAGAGAGTTCCCACTCAGAGGCAATTTTCGCCAGTTCCGCGGAGTAGATTTCGATTTTGCCAGACGGCGTGCTCAGCGGATTGGCCGCCGGATCTTCACGGAATGCTTTGTAAGCGACGTGATGCTGTTCAGGATCGCGTTTTTTGAACATGCCCTGTTTGCGGAAGGTGTCGAAATCCGGCAGTTCAGGCAATGCTTCACGGGATTGCTGATACAAATGACGCAACCACTCTTCCTGCGTACGGCCTTCGGTGAACTGCTGCTCAACACCCATACGGCGGGACAACTCGCTGGTCATCTCATAAATGTTTTTGCACTGGAAGCGAGGCGTGATCGCCTGATCGGCAAAAATGATGTAATCCATGTTGCCGCACGACGCATCGAGGCAGAAATCCATCTGCTCAGAAGCGGTACAGTCAGGCAGGATAATGTCGGCGTATTTCGCCGAAGACGTCATGTGGTTATCAATCACCACAATCATCTCGCATTGCTGGTCATCCTGCAGAATGTTGTGGGTGCGGTTGATATCAGAATGCTGGTTAATCAGGCAGTTACCGGCGTAGTTCCAGATAAATTTGATCGGCACATCCAGTTTCGCTTTTCCGCGTACGCCATCTTTAGTGGCAGTCATTTGCGGACCACGCACAATCGCGTCCGTCCACATAAACATGGATATGCTGGTCTGAACCGGGTTTTCGAGCGTTGGCATACGAACAAACGGAATTTCGTAAGAGCCTTCGCGGGCACCGGAATTACCGCCATGAACGCCGACGTTACCGGTCAGAATTGCCAGCATAGCGATCGCACGGGTGGCAATCTCGCCATTTGCATGACGCTGCGGACCCCAGCCCTGGGTGATAAATGCCGGTTTCGCCTGACCGATTTCTCGCCCCAGCTTGACGATTTTATCGACAGAAATACCGGTGATTTTTGATGCCCATTCCGGCGTTTTTGCCACGCCATCGGGGCCGGTTCCGAGAATATATGCTTTATAATGCGCATTCTGCGGTACGCCTGCCGGTAAGGTTTTTTCGTCATAACCGACGCAATATTTGTCGAGGAAAGGCTGATCGACCAGATTTTCAGTGATCATGACATGCGCGAGCGCCGCAGCCAGTGCGCCATCCGTACCCGGTCGGATCGGCACCCATTCGTCTTCACGGCCGGCACCGGTATCGGTATAACGCGGATCGACAATGATCATGCGGGCGTTGGAACGCTGACGAGCCTGCTCGAGGTAATACGTCACGCCCCCGCCGCTCATGCGCGTTTCGCCCGGATTATTACCAAACAGCATCACCAGTTTGCTGTTTTCGATATCAGACGGACTATTGCCATCCGCCCAGCCACCGTAGGTATAATTCAGACCGGCAGCGATTTGTGCCGAACTGTAGTCACCATAATGATTCAGATAACCGCCGCAGCAGTTCATCAGACGGGCAATCAGCGTTTTACCTGGCGGCCATGAACGGGTCATGGTGCCACCCAGCGTGCCGGTGCCATAATTCAGATAAATGGCCTCATTGCCATAACGGCTGATAATGCCTTTCAGGCTGCCAGCCAGGGTATCGAACGCTTCGTCCCAGCTGATTGGCTTGAATTTACCCTCGCCACGTTTCCCTACACGCTTCATCGGATACTTCAGGCGGTCAGGGTTATAAACACGGCGACGCATGGAACGCCCGCGCAGACAGGCGCGAACCTGATGCAATCCTTCATAATTATCATCACCGGTATTATCGGTTTCGACATAACGGATCTCGTTATCAACGACGTGCATTCTCAGCGGACAGCGGCTGCCGCAGTTTACGGTGCAGGCACTCCAGACAATTTTCTCGTCTGCGGTTTTAACCGAATCCTGACGTGTTTCAGCACGTATTGATTTAAACGGCAGTGATATGCCCCCGACGGCAGCTGCCATACCGGCGAGCGTAGTTCCCTTAACCAGGTCACGGCGACTGATCCCTCCGCCTGAACCCGTTTTCTTACTGTTTGAATCCGACATTACTTACTCCGTTGCGCCCTCATCTGAAGGGCGAAAATTTAACAACCATGCCATCGAGCCTGGCTCCTGGGCCGTAGCTTCTTAGACTTTTTCTATTTGAATCAAATTCGTATGCTGAGGATTTCCTTTCGCCAGCGGAGACGGGCGTTGGGTCGTCAGCGTATTCATGCAGGCACCATGGTCAATACGGTCACCACTCATATTGGCCTGATGCCATGCGCCCTGCCCCATAGCAACAACGCCGGGCATGATGCGCGGCGTAACTTTGGCTGCCACACGCACTTCGCCACGGTCATTAAACACTTTCACTTTGTCACCGTTCTCAATACCACGGGTTTTGGCATCCAGCGGATTGATCCACACTTCCTGACGGCAGGCAGCCTGCAGCACGTCGATATTGCCGTAAGTGGAATGGGTGCGGGCTTTGTAGTGGAAGCCGAACATCTGTAGAGGGAACTGGCTGCGTTTCGGGTCATCCCAGCCTTCAAAGGTTGAGGCATAGACCGGCAGCGGGCTGATTGTTTCGTCTTTTTGCAGCTCCCATTCGCTGGCAATTTTCGCCAGTGCAGAGGAATAAATTTCGATCTTTCCTGAGGGTGTTTTCAGCGGATTAGCGACAGGATCCTGACGGAATTTTTTATAGGCCACAAAATGCCCTGCCGGATCTTTACGTTTATAAATTCCCATTTCGCGCAATTCTTCATACGCAGGTAACGCCGGGTCTTTCGCCAGCATTTTGGTGTACAGATACTGCAACCATTCCCGCTGGCTGCGGCCTTCGGTGAATTTGTTGTAAACATCCGGACCAAGACGACGCGCCACTTCGCTCATCATCTCGTAAATTCCTTTGCGCTCGAATTTGGCAGAGGTCGCGGGCTGGATGAAAATCAGGTATCCCATATTGCCGGCGTAATCGTTGGGAATAATATCTTCCTGTTCGACGGTCATGAGATCCGGCAGCAGGATATCGGCGTATTTCGCCGATGACGTCATGAAGTTTTCCAGCACCACGATCATTTCGCACTGCGAGTCATCCTGCAGAATATCGTGGGTTTTATTGATATCGGAATGCTGGTTGGTGATGGTGTTACCGGCATAGTTCCAGATGAATTTGATCGGCACATCCAGCTTGTCTTTACCGCGCACTCCATCTGCTTTGGCAGTCATTTCAGGTCCGCGCGCAATGGCATCGGTCCAGCTAAAACAGGAAATCTGTGTCTTCACCGGATTTTCCAGCACCGGCATTCTTTCGATAGTAATGGTATAGGTTGATTCACGCGCACCGCTGTTACCACCATTGATACCGACATTGCCGGTCAGAATCGGCAGCATGGCGATGGCGCGGGACGTCAGCTCACCATTAGCCTGACGCTGCGGGCCCCAGCCCTGAGAAATATACGCCGGTTTGGCTTGTCCGATTTCCCGGGCCAGTTTAACAATACGCTCTGCCGGAATACCGGTAATACGGGATGCCCATGCAGGCGTCTTCGCCGTCCCATCTTCCCCCTGACCGAGAATGTACGCTTTGTAATGGCTGTTGGCCGGTGCGTCCGCGGGCAATGTTTTTTCGTCGTAGCCCACGCAACAGGCATCGAGGAAAGGCTGATCGACCATATTTTCGGTGATCAACACATGCGCAAGACCGGCGACCAGCGCAGCATCCGTTCCCGGACGGATCGGGATCCACTCATCTTCACGGCCTGCCGCAGTGTCGGTGTAGCGCGGGTCGATCACGATCATACGGGCACTGGAACGCTGACGCGCCTGCTCGAGGTAATAGGTGATGCCGCCACCGCTCATGCGCGTTTCCGCAGGATTATTACCGAAAAGCACCACCAGCTTACTGTTTTCAATATCTGATGTGCTGTTGCCATCATTACTGCCATAAGTGTATGGCATGGCGCAGGCGATTTGCGCGGTACTGTAAGTCCCGTAATGACTGAGGAAGCCGCCGTAACAGTTCATCAGGCGGGCAACCAGCGAGGCGTAAGGGGAAGAACGGGTGATATTGCCGCCGACAACGCCGGAGGTGTAGTTGATATACACGGCCTCATTGCCATATTTAGCAACAATACGCTTCAGGTTATTGGCGATTTCATCAAAGGCTTCTTCCCAGCTGATGCGCCTGAATTTACCTTCGCCACGTTTACCGACGCGCTTCATCGGGTAATTCAAACGCTCCGGATGGTTCATTCGCCGGCGGATTGAGCGACCACGCAGACAGGCGCGAACCTGATGGTCACCGTAGATGTCATGTCCGGTATTATCGGTTTCAACCCAGTACACTTCATCATCACGTACATGTAATCGCAGGGCGCAGCGGCTGCCGCAGTTAACCGAGCAGGCACCCCAGACCACTTTGTCTTCAGGTGCGGAATTTTTGGCCTCACCCACAGCCTGTGCCAGTGCTTTGCGGCTGAATGGCAGAGATACGCCGCCCGCGGCAATGGCCAGTCCTGCCAGCGTTGATGTTTTCATCAGCGCCCGGCGGCTGATACCACTTTTTATCGTGATCACTTCAGGTTCGATTACCGACATTTTCCCGCTCCGGTCATAAAGTAGTTACCCACTCAGAATGCAGGGATACTACTAATAAGGGGGTAGGAAACTTTGTCTGCTATCAAAAAAGGCAGGGTTGTGTTGGCGGAAATGAGGAATTCTTAACGCAGCGCACGATTTTATGCATAAAAAAAGCGCCCTCAGGCGCTTTTTCGCTATATTACTGCATATATAACGGGATTAGCCGATATATTCTAAACCGCCCATGTAAGGACGTAATACTTCCGGCACTTCAATACGGCCGTCAGCTTGCTGGTAGTTTTCCAGCACAGCCACCAGCGTACGACCCACAGCCAGACCAGAACCATTCAGGGTATGAACCAGACGTGGTTTTTTGTCAGTTTTGCTGCGGCAGCGCGCCTGCATACGGCGAGCCTGGAAATCACCCATGTTTGAACATGAAGAAATTTCGCGGTAAGTATCCTGCGCTGGCAGCCAGACTTCCAGATCGTAGGTTTTGCATGAGCCAAAGCCCATGTCGCCGGTACACAGCAGAACCTTGCGGTACGGCAGATTCAGCAACTGAAGCACTTTTTCTGCATGACCGGTAAGTTCTTCCAGAGCATCCATCGATTCTTCCGGACGAACAATCTGTACCATCTCGACCTTGTCAAACTGGTGCATACGGATCAGACCACGGGTATCACGACCGTAAGACCCGGCCTCTGAACGGAAGCAAGGCGTGTGCGCCGTCATTTTCAGTGGCAGAGATTCTTCTTCAAGAATTTCATCACGTGTCAGGTTGGTCAGTGGAACTTCAGCCGTCGGTATCAGCGCATAGTTGCTGCTGCCCGCTTCTTCACCGAGCGGTTTAGTATGGAACAGGTCTTCGCCAAATTTCGGCAACTGACCAGTACCGTACAACGTTTCCTGGTTGACCAGATACGGTACGTACGTTTCCAGATAACCGTGCTGTTCGGTGTGCAAGTCCAGCATGAACTGGGACAGTGCGCGATGCATACGGGCGATTTGCCCTTTCATCACTACAAAACGCGCACCGGTCAGCTTAACAGCCGCGGCAAAATCAAGACCACCGGCCATTTCGCCCAGCGACACGTGATCACGGACAGTGAAATCGTACTGACGCGGCGTACCCCAGCGGCTCACTTCCTGATTGTCGTTTTCGTCTTTACCAGCAGGTACGGAATCATCAGGCAGGTTCGGAATAGCAGAAGCGATATCACGGATATCATTTTGCAATGCTTCCAGTTCAGCCTTCGCGGCATCCAGCTTCTCACCCAGCGTATTCACTTCCAGACGCAAAGGTTCGATGTCTTCGCCACGGGCTTTTGCCTGACCGATAGTTTTCGATCGTGCGTTACGTTCAGCCTGGAGAGTTTCCGTTTCTACCTGCAAGACTTTGCGGCGTTCTTCCTGAGAACGCAGCGTTTCCACATCGAGTTTAAAACCTCTGCGAGCGAGTTTTTCTGCAACTGCGTCTAGCTCATTACGCAGCATATTGGGATCGAGCATGCTAATCCTGTACGTGTCATTATTGAATGTTATTTTGATGATGCACGCTGACTGAAACGGCAGCGTGTCAAAGAGTTATCACGGGTAACCTTACCGCAACGATAAAGTTAGCGGTAGCGTTTTGTCGGGCTATTTTGATCTTGCTCGGCAAGCCATGCCAGCTTTTCGCCGATCTTGCCTTCAAGCCCGCGTGACGTCGGGTAATAATACTGCGTACTGGCCATTTCAGGTGGGAAATAATCTTCGCCAGCCGCGTAGGCGTTGGGTTCATCATGTGCATAACGATACTCCGCACCTAACCCCATTTCTTTCATCAGCTTGGTCGGCGCATTACGCAGATGTTCCGGAACATCGTAATCCGCCATTTCGCGCGCATCGCGCATCGCCGATTTGAACGCGGTATAAACAGCATTACTTTTCGGCGCACACGCCAGATACACAATGGCCTGAGCAATCGCACGCTCACCTTCCGCCGGACCGACGCGGGTGAAACAATCCCAGGCAGAAATGGCGACCTGCATACCGCGCGGATCCGCATTGCCGACATCTTCTGAGGCAATCGCCAGCAAACGGCGCGCCACATACAGCGGATCGCCGCCAGCAGTGATGATTCTGGCATACCAGTAAAGTGCGGCATCAGGCGAGGAGCCACGGACTGATTTATGCAACGCAGAGATTAAATCGTAAAAACGATCGCCTTTATTATCGAAACGCGCACTGCGCTCACCGGCTATTTCCGTGAGCAATTCTGGCGTTAACGTCCGGTAACCTTTGCCGTCAATTTCGGCCATATCGGCCATCATCTCAATACTATTCAAAGCACGGCGCGCGTCACCATTTACCAGTTCCGAAAGCATACGGCGGGTTTCCGGCGGGACACGGATTTTTTCATTGGCATAACCGCGCTCAGCGTTGGTCAGTGCCTGATCGATCACTTTCTCAATATCTTCCGCTGTCAGTGATTTGAGCAGATAAACACGTGCGCGGGAAAGCAATGCGGAATTGAGTTCGAACGAAGGGTTTTCAGTCGTCGCACCAATGAACGTTATGGTGCCGTCTTCTATGTGCGGCAGGAAAGCATCCTGCTGACTTTTGTTGAAACGATGGACCTCATCAACGAACAAGATCGTACGACGCCCGGCATCACGATTCTGTCGGGCACGTTCAATCGCTTCACGGATATCTTTCACGCCTGATGTGACCGCCGAAATACGCTCAACATCGGCATTAGCATAGCGGCCAATCAGTTCTGCCAGCGTTGTTTTCCCGGTACCCGGCGGCCCCCACAAAATCATCGAATGCAGCTGCCCTGCTTCAATCGCCCGCGGCAGAGGTTTGCCCGGCGCTAACAGATGCTGCTGCCCGATATATTCTGCAAGGGTTACTGGCCGCATACGGGCGGCCAGTGGCTGGAATTCGTTTTGGGAAAAATCGAGTGACAGATTACTCAAACTAACCTCACTGACGCTGGTCATCCACCGTCACACCCTTAGGTGGAGTAAATTTAAATTTAGCATCATCTACAGCCGCATTTTGCTCGCCCTTCAGGGTATAAGCACTTTTTTGGCCGTCCTGCTCAACCGCAGTAAAACTTTTGATTGTGCCGGTCGGCGTGACTGTAATTGCGAATTGCTTCAGATTGCCGGTAGAAGCTTTTGGCGTTAATTCAAAATCATCGCCTTTCTGCTTCACGTTGTATTTAGCCCAGTCGCTGCTGTCGTTACGGGTGATCAGCATGAACGGCGTATTGCCGGTCGCGTTTTTCAGCCAGGTCGCCGTGACCTGCTCAACGAACGGGTTGTAGAACCACAGGGTTTTGCCGTCAGAAACCAGAATGCTTTCATCTGGCGTCGTCATATGCCAGTTAAACAGGTTCGGACGTTTGACCCAAAGCTGACCTTCGCCCTGCTGGACGGCGGCACCATCATCGCTGGTGACAGTCTGAGTGAAGCTGGCGTGGAAAGTATTGAGTTTGCCCAGACGGGATTTGAGATCACTGCTGGCGTCCGCTAATACGGAAGCGGAGGTAAATGCGGTCAGTAAACACCCTACCATTAACAATTTTTTCATTCTTATACTTACCTCAGAAATCCATAAACTTCAGACGATGCCTTTTACACAGGCAAAAGACGTATGGTGCGAACTCTATCCGAGGCAGCGCTCCGGTGGTAGCTCAATCATCTGAAAAACATGTGTTTTACGCATCTTTGCAAATATCCTTCATCATTCGAACTGCCTCTGCGTTGGCTGCCTTCTATCACCCCAGTCACTTAGTAAGTTAAGCTCCCGGGGTTAGGTCAGTTGCCGCCTTGAACCAGCCCGAATGACTTTGGATATTAATTTTGGAAGGATTTACTCATGCGATGGCGGTGCCAGTACTTCACGGTTGCCGTTATGGCCCGGCGTACTGACAATGCCCTGCGCTTCCATTTGTTCAACGATACGTGCCGCGCGGTTGTAACCGATACGGAACTGACGCTGAACGCCTGAAATTGATGCACGACGTTTGTCGACGACAAATGCCACAGCCTGATCAAACAGAGCATCAAGCTCTTCATCACCGTCCAGACCTAAACCGCCACCTTCACCATCGTCACCACCGGAAACAATGCTTTCGATGTATTTCGGACGACCGCGGGCTTTCCAGTCCTGAACTACCGCATGAACTTCCTGGTCACGGACGAACGCACCGTGAACACGCACCGGAATCGAGGAGTTTGGCGCCATGTACAACATGTCACCCATCCCTAACAGTGATTCAGCACCGCCCTGATCCAGAATGGTACGGGAGTCGATTTTACTCGACACCGTAAAGGCGATACGGGTAGGGATGTTCGCTTTAATCAGACCGGTAATCACATCGACAGAAGGTCGCTGCGTAGCCAGAACCAGGTGAATACCTGCGGCACGTGCTTTCTGGGCCAGACGTGCGATCAGCTCTTCTACCTTTTTACCGACGGTCATCATCAGATCGGCAAACTCATCGACCATCACCACGATAAACGGTTCTTTTTGCAGGTATGGCGGCTCAGCAGCCATGCCATCACCCGGCTTCCAGAATGGATCAGGAATTGGACGTCCCATCGCTTCCGCTTCCAGAATTCGTTCGTTATAGCCCGCAAGGTTACGTACACCCAGCGCCGACATCAGTTTATAGCGACGTTCCATCTCGCCGACACACCAGCGCAACGCATTGGCTGCATCTTTCATATCGGTGACGACTTCAGTCAGCAAATGCGGAATGCCTTCATATACCGACAACTCGAGCATTTTCGGGTCGATCATAATGAAGCGCACATCTTCCGGTTTGGATTTGTAAAGCATACTCAGGATCATAGCGTTAACGCCGACAGACTTACCGGAACCGGTCGTACCAGCCACCAGCAAGTGAGGCATTTTCGCCAAATCGGCGATAACCGGCTCACCCGAAATATCTTTACCCAGCACAATCGTCAGCGGAGACGTACTTTCTTTAAATTTCGCACAGTCCAGCACTTCCCGCAGATACACGGTCTGACGTTTCTTGTTTGGCAATTCCAGGCCGACATAAGGCTTGCCGGGAATAACTTCCACGACACGCACCGCAACAGCAGACAATGAACGTGCAAGGTCACGCGAAAGGTTAGAAATACGCGCGGCTTTAACGCCCGGCGCCAGATCCAGTTCGAAACGTGTAATGACCGGACCCGGTAATTTGCCGACGACGTCTGCTTTGATGCGGTAATCATTCAGACGGGCTTCGATAAGGTTACCCATCTGTTCCAGCGCGAACTCGTCCACAGGTTCCGCTTCCGCCGGAGGCGATGTCAGCAAATCCAGTGATGGCAGCGGCGTAGTCGGTTTCACCAGCGGCTGTTCATTACGCATCAGGAACGGGTGGATCAGGCTGTCCATGTCAGGCTGCGCAGATGGCGATGACTGACGTGGCGCTTCATACTCCTGCGCATGTTGCACCGGTTCCGAAGCCGCAGCGCGCTGATAAGGTTGCTGAGCAAACGCTGCAGGTTGCGGTTCTTCTTCCGCTTGGGCTGACAACGTGAACAATGGCTCAGAAGGCGTATCGTCCACCAGATCCGCCATTGGCGAGAAGCTGAAAGCATCGTGCTGGCTGAGTTTCATCGCGGCAGCAGCAAAATCATCGGCAGGAGAATGGGAAATTTCTGCCTGATTATTTTGCGAATGATGATGCTGAACCAGACCGCTTTGTGGCTCGACTTCTTGCTGATAACGAGCCTGCTCGCGCGCAGCGAAGGCATTGCGTAGTTCAGCTTCCTGCAAGGCGGCTTCAGCATCCGGTTCATTTTCAGTCACCGCATCGCCGTAACGCTCTTGCTGCTGTTCGGCAAACGCCTGCTGCAATGCGGCTTCCTGCCTGGCTTCCTCGTCGGCCTGAGCCAGAGGATCGTTATGCCAGGTTTCCTGTCCGGCATTTTGCTGGGCCGCAGCTTGCGCGTTTTCCTGTTGTTCGGCCATACGCTGAGACGGCAATTTAATGCCGTACGACGCCAGCTCGCGACGCGTTGGAATACGCACCGGATTTGGACGCGGCAATTCTGGGCCAAACCCTTTTTTCACCTGGGGATTTTCATCACTCACAGCGCTGAAAGCAGGCATAAAGGTATTGGTTGCAGAAGATGCCGCAGACTGCCCTGCCTGAGCCAGCCCCGTAGCAAGTGCAGCCGTAGCAGCGACGCTGGCGGCCTGCGCGGCATCAGGTACCGGCGAACTGAAATCAAACGGTGAACGGCTGGGTTCAACGGCTGTTTGCCAGTTCCCGAGACTCGGGCCATCTTCCTGATTGCGCTCAATCGGCACAGGAGAAGGTGATTGCTGTACCGGCTGCGGATGGCGCGGCACCGGCGTTTCTTCCGGGATTTCGAAATTATAGAGCGGCGGCGCCGTTGAAACCGGCGTAGACGGATAGGGTGAAATCTCAGCCACCGGCGGTTCTGCAGCATAAGGATCAGCTGCTGGCGCTGGTGTCACGACCGAAACCGGTTCAGCAACTGCCGCGGCTGTTTCAGGAACAGCAGAAGAAACAGGAGCAGAAGCTGTTGGTGCTGGTGCTGGTGCTGGTGCTGGTGCTGGTGCTGCTTGATGCTCATTAACTGAAGGCGCAGAGAACAGCACGTCATCGTCATCGGGTTCCGCAGTCGCTGCGGCAGCCGCAGGGATCGCCGCTGCACCTGCGACGACAGGAGCAACTTTAGCTACCGGTTTGGCTTCGTCGTCTTCCAGTAACGGATCGTCGTGCTCGTCGTAGTCATAATCATCGTCACGACGGGAACGGTTGGTCACGATATTGGTGACACCGAGCACGGCACCGCCAATTTTCTCGGCAATGGTCAGCCATGACCAGCCGGTAAACAGTGTCAGTCCGGCTGCCCACACACATAACAACACCAGCGTCGCGCCAACGTTGTTGAAATACGGCGTCATCGCTGTACTCAACAAACTGCCGATGACACCACCGGAAGCGAAGTAGTAAAGGTCATCGATATTGACTGATGCCAGACCACAAGACGTGACAATAAGCGCCAGCGTCCCGATAAGGCGCAGCGAAAGGGCAAAATAATCGACGAAATCCTGTTTATCCCGCTGACGAAACGCCGCCCAGCAGAGGCACAGAATAATAGGGGGAATAGCGTAACCAAATACGCCAAAGATGAAGAACAGCGTGTCAGCCATCCAGGCTCCCACACCACCGCCCCAGTTGTGAATTGGCCCATGCCATGCGGTCTGAGACCAGCTTGGATCAGAGGGGTTAAAACTCACCAATGCTGCCATTAAATAAGCAGCAAAAATCGCTACCACCACCAGCAAAGCCTCCAGAAGACGGCGACCATTGCTCAGCTTTTTAAGGGTAACTTCTTTATCTTCTGTATATTCCTGGCTCAAGAAAGGCTCTCCAGGTTCCTGTGAACTGAGAAAAAGCAACAGCGCCGAGAGTCCCCGGCGCCATAGCTGTATAGATACACAGGAGTGTAGCTAAAATTACAAGGTTTTGCACCTGAACAATTACCGGGTTTTGATGACCAGGCGATTTGTCTGTTTTACTTCTTCCATGACCACATAGGTTCGGGTGTCGTTAACACCTGGAAGACGAAGTAATGTCTCACCTAACAGTTTACGGTAGGCGGACATGTCAGGTACGCGGGTTTTCAACAAATAGTCGAAGTCCCCTGAAACCAAGTGACACTCCTGAATATCTTCGAGTTTTTGTACTGCCGCATTAAATTGCTCAAACACATCCGGCGCGCCACGGTTGAGGGTAATCTCAACAAACACCAGCAACGAGGCATCCAGATAATGCGGGTTTAGCAATGCGGTATAACCATTGATGAAGCCCTGACGTTCCAGACGACGAACGCGCTCCAGACATGGAGTTGGAGATAATCCCACACGTTTGGAAAGCTCGACGTTTGAAATCCGGCCATCCTTTTGCAATTCGTTGAGGATGTTACGGTCAATACGGTCGAGATCTTTTCCCGGACGTTTTTTGTTGTCTACCATTATTATTGTCTCTCTGCTGTCCTTCCCTGCACCTGCCATACCCCAGCCAACTTCAATGTCTAAGGGTTGTCCCAAGCGAAGACCCGATTATTAAGGTTTACGCATCCAAAAGCCGCGTTGATCCCCTGTCAAAAGGAACACGACCATAAAACGGATACTCAAAAGAAATAACCCTGCGAAATTAATAGATTGCATACAGCCAACCTGATTCACTAAACCCTGCTGCAACAAAAACGCCAAAAAGCAAGACCAGAACGGGTCCGGTAGCAGCCAATTGCATAAATTCAAGTCGCAGACAGGCAGTTAATTTCTTCTTCCCCTGATGTTTTCGCAAATGCACAGCGGATTGTCAAAGTAAAAGAAGCAAAATCAGAAGAACGTGCCAACCTGAAAAGCTGATCCCCCCTTTTTAGCTGTCTTTTCTCTTTGAACAATAACAACTCAATGCGCGAAATAATTCAGCCAAATCCCCACAACCTGCCGTGAATTGTGACTAAAAGACCGCACTCTGTTAAACAACATTCACAGCCGCTGACATCACCGCCGTTGTTTTTCACGCTGTTCATCAAACAGTTAAGTGTCTGATAATCAGCAAAGGAAACCTTTTTACCCGTGTTTCACTGTAAAAACTATCAGACAAATCGTTAACAACATCTGAGTTTGCTTTTTTTACTGCGCCGTTTTCCCTACAATCGGTCTATCGCTTGTCGCTACCGCGGAGATGAATTACGCATGAGTACGGTTAAACACAGTAAATTATTGATTTTAGGTTCTGGTCCTGCGGGTTATACCGCAGCAGTTTATGCAGCACGCGCCAACCTTAATCCGGTTTTGATTACCGGTGTTGAAAAAGGCGGTCAGCTGACCACAACCACAGAAGTCGAAAACTGGCCGGGCGATCCTGAAGGTCTGACCGGTCCGGGTCTGATGGAACGTATGCATGAACATGCGACCAAATTTAATACCGAGATTATTTTCGACCACATTAACAAAGTCGATTTGCAGAACCGTCCGTTCCGCCTCACCGGCGACAGCGGCGAATACACCTGTGACGCGCTGATCATCGCCACCGGCGCATCCGCACGTTACATCGGTCTGCCTTCTGAAGAAGCGTTCAAAGGTCGCGGCGTTTCTGCCTGCGCCACCTGTGATGGTTTCTTCTACCGTAATCAAAAAGTCGCAGTGGTTGGTGGCGGGAATACCGCAGTCGAAGAAGCGCTTTATCTGGCGAACATTGCCTCTGAAGTACACCTGATCCACCGTCGCGACAGTTTCCGTGCTGAAAAAATTCTGGTAGACCGTCTGAATGACAAAGTGGCCAGCGGTAATATTGTTCTGCACACCCACAAAACCCTGAATGAAGTGGTCGGCGATCAGATGGGTGTTACCGGCGCGAGCTTGCTCGACGTGCGCACTGACGAGAAATCTCAGGTGGATGTTGCCGGTGTATTCATCGCTATCGGTCACAGCCCGAACACCGGCATTTTCGAAGGTCAGCTGGAACTCAACGACGGCTACATCAAAGTGCAATCCGGTTCCCACGGCAATGCGACACAAACCAGCATTCCGGGTGTTTTCGCCGCAGGCGATGTTATGGACCATATTTACCGTCAGGCGATCACGTCCGCCGGTACCGGTTGTATGGCCGCGCTGGATGCCGAGCGCTATCTGGACGGTTTATCGCAAGCACCGGATTTGTAAGCATCTCCCCTTCTGTTTGCCCTTAAAAAGAGGCGCCGTAATTGCCGCCTCTTTCATATTTTCAGTTTGCGGTCTGAGCATGTAACATAAGCGCCCTCCCATCCGGATTGCTGCACAGACTGAAGCCTGATGAATAAAACACGACAACAAGAACTTACCCGCTGGTTAAAACAACAAAGCTCCCGCGCCAAAGGCTGGATCCGTCTGTCTATGATGCTGGGTCTGCTTTCTGGTTTACTGATCCTCGCACAGGCCTGGCTGATGGCCGGATTACTGCACAGCCTGATCATCGAGCACACTCCGCGTGATGCGCTGCTGCAAAGTTTCCTGTTAATGGCACTGACCTTTGTGTTGCGTGCCGTCGTGACCTGGCTACGTGAACAGGTGGGCTTTATCTGCGGACGCTTTATCCGCCAGGAAATGCGCAAACTGGTGCTGGATCGTCTGGAAAAACTGGGGCCTGCATGGATCCAGGGCAAACCGGCGGGCAGCTGGGCCAGCATCATTCTTGAACAAATCGAAGATATGCAGGATTACTATTCCCGCTATCTGCCACAAATTGCACTTGCCGGTATTATTCCACTGCTGATTTTAGTCAGCGTCTTCCCGATTAACTGGGCCGCAGGGCTGATCCTGCTGGTTACCGCACCGCTGATCCCGCTGTTTATGGCGCTGGTCGGAATGGGTGCGGCAGATGCTAACCGCCGCAACTTTGTCGCGCTGGCGCGTCTTAGCGGAAACTTCCTCGACAGTCTGCGCGGTCTGGATACACTTCGCCTGTTCCACCGCGGCACGGCAGAAATCGACCAGATCAAACGCTCAACGGAACACTTTCGCGCACGCACAATGGACGTTCTGCGTCTGGCCTTTTTATCTTCCGCAGTCCTGGAATTCTTCGCTTCCATCTCCATTGCGGTTGTCGCGGTGTACTTCGGTTTCTCTTATCTCGGCGAACTGAACTTTGGCAGCTACGGCACGCCTGTGACCCTTTTCGCCGGTTTTCTGGTGCTGATACTTGCCCCGGAGTTTTTCCAGCCTCTGCGTGATCTGGGCGCGTTTTATCACGCCAAAGCGCAGGCCGTCGGCGCAGCAGAAAGTCTGGTGACGTTCCTGAGTGCTGAAAGTGCCGATATGGGTGACGGTGACCAGAATTTCCCGGCCGGTAAAACGGTGGAACTGGAAGCCCGCGATCTGATTATTCAGTCGCCACAGGGTAAAACGCTGGCCGGTCCGCTGACCTTCAGTATTCCGGCAGGACAACGTATCGCCATCGTCGGCCTGAGCGGTGCGGGTAAAAGTTCATTGCTAAACGCCCTGCTCGGCTTCCTGCCTTATCAGGGTTCAATTACCGTCAGCGGTATGGAACTGAAATCATTACGCAACGATGAATGGCGTAAACAGCTGAGCTGGGTCGGCCAGAACCCACATCTGCCCGAACAAACCCTGCGTGCCAACATTCTGCTCAATCAGCCGGATGTCAGCGATGAACAGCTTCAGTCTGCCATCGACCGTGCGTATGTGAGTGAATTCCTGCCGCTGTTACCGCAGGGACTGGAAACCGAACTGGGCGACAGCGCGGCGCGGTTATCCATCGGTCAGGCGCAGCGCGTGGCCGTAGCCCGCGCCCTGCTCTCGCCGTGCAGTTTATTACTGCTTGATGAACCCACCGCCAGCCTCGACGCACACAGCGAAAAACGGGTAATGAGCGCGCTGAACGACGCGTCTAAAGCACAAACCTCCCTGCTGGTGACGCATCAGCTGGAAGACACCCGGGACTACGACGAAATCTGGGTGATGGATAAAGGCCTGATCGCTGAGCGTGGCACATTTGCGCAACTGGTGGCTCAGAACGGATTATTCACCAGCCTGCTTTCCCAGCGGAATAAGGAGCTGTAATCATGAAAACTCTTCTGCCTTATCTCGCGCTGTATCGCCGTCACTGGTTCCGCCTGTCTCTGGGCATCATTCTGGCTATCGTCACTTTACTGGCGAGCATCGGGCTGCTGACGCTTTCGGGATGGTTCCTCGCGGCCTCCGCCGTGGCGGGTATCGCCGGTTTATACAGTTTCAACTACATGCTTCCTGCCGCCGGTGTGCGCGGGGCGGCGATATTTCGTACTGCAGGCCGCTATGCCGAGCGTCTGGTCAGCCACGACGCGACATTCCGTGTGCTCGCACATCTGCGCGTGTTTACTTTCACCAAAATCATGCCGCTGTCTCCGGGCGGTATTGCCCGTTTTCGTCAGGCCGATTTACTGAACCGGCTGGTGGCCGATGTCGATACGCTGGATCATTTGTATCTGCGGGTGATTTCTCCGCTGGTAAGTGCGCTGGTGGTGATCCTGCTGGTGACGTTTGGCCTGAGTTTCCTCGATGTGAAACTGGCGCTGACCCTCGGTGCGATCATGCTGGTGCTGATGCTGCTTCTGCCGGTGATTTTCTACCGGGCGGGTAAACCGGCTGGCCGTGAACTGACGGCGCTGCGCAGTGATTACCGCATGCAGCTGACGTCATGGTTACAGGGTCAGTCCGAGCTGGTGGTCTTTGGCGCTCAGCCACGATTCCGCCAGCAACTGAACGATATCGAGCGCCGCTGGATGTTGCGCCAGCAGCAGCAGGCAAAACTGACCGGTTTGTCGCAGGCGATGGTGATTGCAGCAGCCGGTCTGACCGTGACGCTAATGCTGTGGCTGGCCGCGGGTGGCATCAGCCAGTTCCCGCAGCCCGGCGCACTGATTGCTTTGTTCGTATTTACTCCGCTGGCCGCTTTCGAAGCGCTGGGGCCGGTCGCTGCGGCATTCCAGCATCTGGGGCAAGTCATCGCTTCGGCTCAGCGCGTCAGCCAGATTATTGACCAGCCTGCCGACGTAACCTTCCCGACACAAGGTCCTGTTGCCGCTGAACACGTCAGCCTGTCGCTGCAAAATCTGAACTTCACCTATCCCGGGCAACCGCTTCCGGTGCTGAAAAACGTCACGCTGGATGTCAGGGCCGGTGAACATATCGCCCTGCTCGGCCAGACTGGTTGTGGCAAATCTACCCTGCTGCAATTGCTGACCCGCGGCTGGGATATCACCAGCGGCACGCTTGAAATCAATGGCCATGCTATCGGTGCCTACGATGAAGCAACGCTGCGTAAGATGATCACCGTTGTCAGTCAGCGAGCACATGTCTTTAACACTACGCTGCGTGAAAACCTGCGCATGGCATCACCGGATTGCACCGATGAGCAGATCGCGGAAGTCCTGAGACAGGTTGATTTACATGTGTTGTTGGAAAATGAAGGCCTGAACGCCTGGCTCGGTGAAGGCGGACGTCAGCTTTCCGGTGGCGAACAGCGTCGTATCGGGCTGGCACGTGCTTTGCTGCATGATGCTCCGCTGTGGTTGCTTGATGAACCGACAGAAGGGCTTGATGCGGAAACGGAACAACATATTTTGGCTCTGCTGCACAAGCATTGTCAGAATAAAACGCTACTCTTAGTGACGCACCGGCTGCACGGTCTGGAAACTTTCGACAGGATTTGCGTCATGGAGGAAGGTCAGATTGTGGAGCAAGGTGATCATGCGTCGTTAATTGCTGCACAGGGCCGGTACGCGCGGTTTTTGTCACGTACCTGACGTCGTAGTTGCCAGTTTAGCGGCGGCCCGTGAGTCGCCGGATAAGGAGATCTATGCGGTTAGTAAAGCTTGAGGCCAATTCGGTTAATTTTCCGGATCCTGAAACTGCCTTGCAGGACCCGAATGGCCTGCTGGCTATCGGAGGTGATCTCACCGCCCCTCGCCTGCTTTCCGCGTATCAGTACGGCGTTTTCCCCTGGTTTGAACCGGGAGAGATGATCCTCTGGTGGTCACCCGATCCCCGTGCAATTTTAGTTCCGGATGAACGTCACGTCAGCCGGAGTCTGAAACGTTTCATGCGCAAAATGCCTTTTCGTTTCACACTTAACCAGCAATTTGAAAAGGTCATACGTGCGTGTGCGATGCAGCGTGAGGACGGTACCTGGATCGGACCGCTGGTTCAGCGCGGTTATCAGGAGTTACACGAAGCCGGACGCGCGCATTCAGTTGAAGTCTGGGAAGGAAATGAACTGGTTGGCGGATTATACGGTGTTTCTGTTGGCGGGTTATTTTGCGGCGAGTCGATGTTCAGTCGCCGTGAAAACGCTTCAAAAGCCGCGCTGATGGTTTTTTGCCAACATTTTTCCCGCAATGGTGGAGAACTGATTGACTGTCAGGTGCTCAACCCTCACACTGCGTCGCTGGGTGCGAGAGAGATCCCCCGCCGCCAATTTTTGCAGCAGTTATCCGAACTTTCGCAACGAGCGTTAGCGCCGGATTGCTGGTTGCCACAAGACTTATCCCCACATGATGAAGACCTGCCGGTGTTCCCGAAGGATAGGGAATAGGTGCGGTCATGGACCATACTTCTTTACATAATGTGGGTTTTTCGGCATTATCTTGCCGGTTAAAAACTATGGTAGTTAGACCTAGAGGATTCGATGGCCAAAGAAGACAACATTGAAATGCAAGGCACCGTACTTGATACGCTGCCAAACACTATGTTCCGCGTAGAATTAGAAAACGGACACGTAGTTACCGCACACATCTCCGGTAAAATGCGTAAGAACTACATCCGCATCCTGACGGGCGACAAAGTCACTGTAGAGCTGACCCCGTACGACCTGAGCAAAGGCCGCATTGTCTTCCGTAGCCGTTAATAAGCGGCTCACTCATCGCTGATTTTCCGGCGATACCTGAGGATACCCTTTTCGCCCTTCCTGCTGTTGCAAGGGCGTTTTGTGGTATCCGCAATCCGGCATTTGTTCCACGATGTATTCCCCTATCCTTTCTGAAATCCCTCACTAATTACTGCAATTAAATAAAGAATTTCGGAAAGAAAAAAGGCGATGTTTTCACATCGCCTTTTGTTTTTTCATCACAGATGAAAATTAATGCACCGCACCTTCCGGTTTTTTCTTCTGCGCACTCATGAAGTGATAAGTGAGCTTGTCAGCCGCTTTATCCAGAGCCACAGAGACGGAACCGCCATCCACCAGTGAACCAAACAGCAGTTCGTTGGCGAGTGGTTTTTTCAGGTTTTCCTGAACGGTACGGGTCATCGGACGCGCACCCATCGCACGGTCGTAGCCTTTCACGGTCAGCCAGTCGCGAGCCTCATCGCTGACTTCGAGAGAAACGCCTTTCGCATCCAGCTGCGCCTGCAGTTCAACGATAAACTTATCGACAACCTGCTGAATAACTTCCGTAGACAGATGGTTGAACCAGATAACGTTGTCGAGACGGTTACGGAATTCCGGCGTAAAGGTACGTTTGATCTCTTCCATCGCATCCGGACTGTTGTCCTGATGAATCAGACCAATCGATTTACGTTCCGTTTCACGCACACCGGCGTTAGTGGTCATTACCAAAATCACGTTACGGAAATCGGCCTTGCGCCCGTTGTTATCGGTCAGCGTGCCGTTGTCCATCACCTGCAACAGCAGGTTGAAGACATCCGGATGCGCCTTTTCGATTTCATCGAGCAGCACCACGGCGTGAGGATGTTTAATCACCGCATCCGTCAGCAAACCGCCCTGGTCAAAGCCGACATAACCCGGAGGCGCACCGATCAGACGACTGACCGTATGACGTTCCATGTATTCCGACATATCAAAGCGCAGCAGTTCGATATCCAGCGCTTTCGCGAGCTGCACCGTGACTTCTGTTTTACCCACACCGGTAGGACCGGCGAACAGGAACGAACCGACAGGCTTGTGATCCTGACCCAGACCGGCGCGGCTCATTTTGATCGCTTCAGTCAGCGCTTCAATCGCAGGATCCTGTCCGAAGACCAGCATTTTCAGACGGTCGCCCAGATTTTTCAGCACATCGCGGTCTGTCGCAGACACGGTTTTTTCCGGAATGCGGGCAATACGCGCCACAACGCTTTCGATATCGCTGACGTTAACGGTTTTCTTGCGTTTGCTGACCGGCATTAACCGGCTGCGCGCGCCCGCTTCGTCGATGACGTCGATGGCTTTGTCCGGCAGATGACGGTCATTGATATATTTGACCGACAACTCAACCGCCGCACGCACCGCTTTCGCGGTGTAACGCACATCGTGATGCGCTTCGTATTTGGTTTTCAGGCCGTTAATGATCTGAACCGTTTCTTCCACGCTTGGCTCAGTAATATCAATTTTCTGGAAGCGACGTGCCAGAGCACGGTCTTTCTCAAAGATATTGCTGAATTCCTGATACGTGGTGGAACCGATCACGCGGATTTTCCCGCTGGAAAGCAATGGTTTGATGAGGTTTGCCGCATCCACCTGACCGCCCGATGCCGCACCGGCACCAATGATCGTGTGAATTTCATCAATAAACAGGATGCTGTTCTTATCCTGCTCCAGCTGTTTCAGCAGAGATTTGAAACGTTTTTCGAAATCACCGCGGTATTTAGTGCCCGCCAGCAAGGAACCGATATCCAGAGAATACAGGGTGCAGTCGGCCATCACTTCCGGCACATCGCCCTGCTCGATTCGCCATGCCAGACCTTCGGCAATCGCAGTTTTACCCACGCCGGATTCACCCACCAGCAGCGGGTTATTCTTACGGCGACGGCAGAGCACCTGAATGGCGCGCTCCAGTTCTTTGTCACGGCCAATCAGCGGATCAATACCACCTACACGCGCTAACTGGTTGAGATTAGTGGTGAAGTTCTCCATACGATCTTCCCCCGCCGACTGCTCTTCGTTAACTGGGTTTTCCGCATTGTTTTGCGCCTGGCTGCCCGATTCATCTTTACGGGTGCCATGCGAAATAAAGTTCACCACATCAAGGCGGCTGACGTCATGTTTGCGCAGGAGATAGGCTGCCTGAGATTCCTGTTCGCTGAAAATCGCGACCAGAACGTTAGCGCCCGAGACTTCGCTGCGGCCAGAAGATTGCACGTGGAATACCGCACGTTGCAGAACGCGCTGGAAACTCAGCGTAGGCTGGGTGTCACGTTCCTCTTCACTGGCGGGTAAGGTGGGTGTGGTTTGCTCGATGAAGGCTTCCAGCTCCTGGCGTAATGCCACCAGATCGACTGTACAGGCTTCAAGCGCTTCACGGGCAGCAGGGTTGCTGAGCAACGCCAGCAACAGGTGCTCCACGGTCATAAACTCATGCCGGTGCTCACGGGCTCTTGCGAAAGCCATGTTGAGACTGAGTTCAAGTTCTTGATTGAGCATAGGCACCTCCCAAATAGATTGCCTTAATCAGGCTTTTTCCAGCGTACACAGCAACGGATGCTCATTCTCCTTGGCGTACTCATTTACGTGTGCGACCTTGGTTTCCGCGACTTCGGCTGTATAAACACCGCATATCGCTTTGCCTCTGTAGTGCACCTGGAGCATCAGTTGCGTTGCACGTTCAATATCATAAGAAAAGAACTTTTGCAGAACGTCAATCACAAATTCCATTGGAGTGTAATCGTCGTTGTTTAATATAACTTTATACATAGATGGCGGTTTTACCTCATCCTTTTGCTTATCCGCCGCCAAATGTTCAAAATTTAGCCAGTCTTGATTATTGCCCATTGCCTGTTCATCACCTGTGAAGATCGTATCGGAAGCCAAATACACAAGCATGAAGGCTTTCTGCAGAGCCTCACGCCGTTATTACCGTATTTTACCATCTCTGGCCTCACCTTGCCGCTGCACAAAATGTTTTACGTGCAACCGATAACGCGGATGAAAATTTAACAAAATATGTCAATAGCGTTACCTGCTTCAAACTTTGGTTATCTGCTCCCCCGGGACAAATGCCGTTTCCTTGACGTCTTTCTCTATTCCACTAGAGTGTAAATTCGTGAGCCGGACGGGGTTTAAACCGGCCTGAACAGGCGCTTATCGCCGACGTTCTGGCCTACGTGCTCACTCAACTGGCTTTATCTATTTACTACCAGACTAGTCATGAGAGGGATGTAGAAGCATGCAGACGGGTACGGTTAAATGGTTCAATAATGCTAAAGGCTTTGGCTTCATTTGCCCGCAAAATGGCGGTGAAGACATCTTCGCTCACTACTCCACAATACAGATGGAGGGTTACCGGACTTTAAAAGCCGGCCAGCAGGTCAATTTCGACGTTCATGAAGGCCCAAAGGGGAATCATGCCAGCCTCATTATTCCAGTGGAAAGTGAAGCGGTCGCCTGACCGGTTCAGCATCACGTATCAGATAACACGTCTACTGCAAATGCCGGTCACTCACTGACTGGCATTTTTATTTATGGGGGAGAATGGCTCAGGCTTCAAGCCCTCTTTACGAAAATAAAGTACATTTTTTAGACACCAATTGCTAAGACACGACATAAACAAAATCAAATCTAAACACAATCTCAACAAATCACGTTCAATTTCTCCATACTTTTCCCCGTTGCACAGTCGTTTATGCAGCTCCTGTTGAAATATCGGTAACAAAAACCCGGTTGCAAATAACAGGTAAAGACCATGACGACTCTCCATTATCCTGGCGTAGAAAAAGCCCCGCTTTCAGGCTTGCAGTTGATGAAGGCACTCCTCACCAACCGCATCACGCCGGGGCCGTCCTGGAAATTACCGCGCTATCGCCTTAAATTCCTTTTCCGCACGCTGAAGCAGCCGCGCAGAACGTTTGCACTGCTCGATTATCTGGCGCAGCATCCGCAACGTGATGAAATTCTGTTGGCAATGCCCGGCCTGCCAGCGAAATTACATCGCACCTATCAGGCAGCCAATATCAATCAGGCTCAGGCCCTGAAGCGGATCACCGATCATTACGATATGATCCAGGACTGCCTGCCGGACGCCATTAATCACGGCTATCTGAATAAAAAACCGATGGCGATTGCCACCCTGACCGGTAAAGAAGATCAGCGTTATGCCATTACCTTTAACGCCGTCAGCCGTCTGGATAAAGAAGGCGAAGCGACGCTGTCCTTCAATAATCAGCAGGGAGAACCGATTGCTATCGTGACGTTCTCTTTTATTGAGTATCAGGGTCAGCCGACGCTGTTTATTGGCGCATTGCAGGGGCCGCGCGCCCATGTGGATCACCAGGAAATTCAGACAGCTACTAAAGCCTGCCATGGGTTGTTCCCGAAACGTCTGGTGATTGAAGCGCTGACAACGCTGGCGGATGTAACAGGCATGACGCAACTGATTGCCGTCGGCAACCACACGCATATTTATGAGGATCCGCGTTACAAAAAACGTAAAGGGATGGTGTATGCCGATTACGACAGCTTCTGGGAAACGCTGGATGCAAAACAGGGCGAAGACGGTTATTTCCATCTGCCCCGCCAGATTGCGCACCGCCCGCTGGAAGAAATCGCCAGTAAACGCCGTTCCGAGTACCGCCGCCGTTATCTGCTGTTAGATGACCTGGAAAGCCAGATCCGCCAGACATTCACCAGCGGACACGGCAATCCGGTTACTGTCGCCCAAACTCAGGCTGCTTAATCGGCCCTTCCGCGCGCCAGCCAGGCCACGCGGGAAAACATCTGCCGCAGCAACGGGGGAATCGATGAGGTTCCCCGCAACGATGCTGCCATCGCCACGTCTATTGCCAGATCCGGCTTCGAACTGCGGTGAACAGCTTTATCAAGAATGCGCCTTGGCGACATTGGCGCGTTATCCGGTATTCCCGCATTTTTGCGGTAAACATCTTCAAAACCCTCGCGATACAGAAAATATTCAATGTCCTGTGCAGGTAAGGCCGTCAGCCGGTAACGCAACGTATCTTCATGGCTTTCCACATTAGCCATCACCGTCGCCGCGTATTTTCGTCCCGCTTCATCACCATCGACCAGCGCATGCCATTCAATACCCATTTGCCGGGCAAAACGCAGCAACGGCTTAAGCCCGCACTGCGCAAACTCAATGACCTTGATCCCTTCAGATTCAAAATGATAACCACATTGCCGCGCCAGCTGATTCAGCAACCAGACTTCCGTTTCCCCTTCAACCAGCAACCAGCAACGGGCGAACAAAGAAGACGGCCGGTTGAAGCGAATATGAAACGCAATGCGGCGGCTGTCTTCCAGGCTCAGCCCTTCCGGACCAATGCCATACGCGGCCACGCGACCAGATTCACGCACCAGACGACAAATTTGTTCGACCGGTACCAGGGAAAGCAAATCGCCAGAATTGGTGGTGGTGATCCGCTGCAACGGCAGCTGATCCAGCAGGCCCCACGCCACAGAAAGCATGATCGGATGCAGGCGTGTTTCGGGGTCTTCGATAAGCAACAGCGGTCTGGCATCGGGATGCAACACCACTGATCCTTTAGCCTGTAACAGCGTCGAGAACATGCCAAGCAGCATCACCCGCATACTGCGGCTGTTGGGTTCGGCAATCATACGGTTGATGTTATCCAGAGAACGCCATGCCCGGCGGCTTTCTGCGCGGCCATGACGTTTTTGCTGCCACGGCACACTGTTCGATGTCCCCTGCTCGGCAAAATAATGTTCCAGCAACTGCTGCATCGCCGAAAGCCCGCTGCGCAGTTCGCTGTTTTTCAGCGTCTGCGGGCTGTGGACCAGCTCCCGTGTCAGTTCATCCAGTTGTTTTGCCAGTTCTTCGTTATTAGCCGCCAGCCGTGGCGCCAGTGTTTCACTGCGCAGACGGCGGATAAAACGCGCATCGCGTAAACGTAATACCGGATTGAGGCGGATCAAAGCCTGCGCCAGCGGATCAATCGTCGTCAGATTTAAAGGCTGACCGCTGGACGACAGGAAGCTGCGCAGCGTCATGACGCTGCCATCGTCGTCAAGTTCGCCTTCCAGCCGGTAATAAATCCGGTTGAGTTTGTCAGCACATTTCACCCAAAGCGGTGAGAGTGAATTAAACCGCGGCGACATATGATGACCGGCCTGATTCTCACAGAACGTAAATACCACGTGCAGGTACTGGGATTTGGATTCCTCCTCGCCGGCGGGGAAATAGAAATCCTCTTCTTTAAAGCAGTACAGTTTGGGTTCCGGAGAAAGCAGCAGAGTTAACGCGTCAAGCAGACTGGATTTACCCCAGGCATTCTCACCGATGAGAACGGTGTTGGTCGGAAAGGATTCGCCCTCCCCCTGTCGGGAGGCGCCGGTAATCGATGCGCCACGTTGAGCGGGCTGTGTCAGCGTTAAAGACAGGCGGTTAATCCCGCGAAAACCGACAATATCAATACGTTCCAGATACATCAGACGCCTCCTGTGCGCTCAAAACTTTCCTGAGCATGGCGTTAAAAAATGGTTCAGGTCAAGCGTGCAAAGATATCTCTGCGTGCCGAAGCTGCTTTACAGTCAGATAACTTTTCGTTAGCGTGGCGGGCGGCCTTTTCTGCGCCGCGTTCCACTTATGGGATCTCACTTTTCAGGGACTTTTGCATCATGTATTCCGGGCTGTTAATTATTCTCCTGCCGCTGATCGCCGGCTACCTTATTCCGCTAAAAAACCGGCCCCTGCTGCATATTGTTAATCAGTTGCTGAGCTGGATGGTGTACGTCATCCTTTTCATTATGGGCATCAGTCTGGCTTTCCTCGATAATCTCAGCACAAATTTACTGCTGATTTTCAAATATGCGGCAGTGTGTTTCCTGTGCATTTTTGTGATGAATTACGCTGCGCTGTGGCTGCTTGAACGCCGCCGTCCGTGGAAATCAGAGCACAAACAGGAAAAACTGCCGTCGCGTATTCACATGGCGCTGGAATCGTTGAAGTTATGCGGTGTGGTGATCGGTGGTTTCGCCCTCGGCCTGACCCAATGGCACTGGCTGACCTTCGCCTCGCAGGCCAGCGAAATTGCGCTGTTATTCCTGCTGGCACTGGTCGGTATACAGCTTCGCAACAGCAGCATGACGCTGCGACAGATTATCCTTAACCGTCGCGGAATGATGGTCGGGGTGGTGGTCGCCGTCAGCGCCTTAGCTGGTGGTGCAATCGCCGCGTTATTGCTCGGCCTGCCGCTGAAAACCGGCCTTGCGCTCGCCTCCGGCTACGGCTGGTATTCGCTTTCCGGCATTGTGCTTACCGATTCTTTTGGCCCGGTGATCGGCAGCGCCGCGTTCTTTAACGACCTGGCCCGCGAACTGTGCGCCATTATGCTGATCCCGACGCTGGTGCGTACCAGCCGCTCGACGGCGCTCGGCTTGTGCGGTGCCACGTCAATGGACTTCACCCTGCCGGTGTTACAGCGCAGTGGCGGCCTGGATATGGTTCCGCCCGCCGTCGTTCACGGATTCGTATTAAGCCTGATAGCGCCTGTGCTGATGGCCTTTTTCTCCGCCTGATACTTGTTTTCCCGCTGCTTTCCGGCAGCGGGCACTCTCCTGTAAAACTTGCGATAAATCAATTCCCCTTCACTTAGTCCTAAAAACCCCTTCATTTCCGTCCCTGCCAGTTTTAGGCTTGCATTAAAACAAGCATTTAAAATGCAACTTTAAAAAAGGACCTCATGATGTTTTGTGTGCAATGTGAACAAACAGTCCGTACCCCGGCGGGCAATGGCTGCGCTTATGCGCAGGGAATGTGTGGTAAAACGGCAGAAACCTCTGATTTACAAGACTTACTGGTCGCCGTGCTCGAAGGCTTGTCCGCATGGGCGCTGACCGCACGAGGCTACGGGATTATCGATGAAGAGATCGACAGCTTCGCGCCCCGCGCCTTTTTCTCCACCCTGACAAATGTAAATTTCGATTCTGACCGCATCGTCGGCTACGCCCGTGAAGCCATTATCCACCGCGAATCTCTGGTTGTGCGTTGCCGCCTGATGGATCCGCAAATCACCGTCAGCCATCCGCTGGCAGCGCTGGAACTGGTCAGCGATAACCTCCACGAGCTGCAAAAACAGGCGCAGCAGTTTGCGCTGAACGGCGATAAAGCGCAGATTGGCGATGACATTCATGGCCTGCGGATGCTGTGTTTGTACGGCCTGAAAGGTGCAGCGGCATACATGGAGCACGCGCACGTTCTGGGTCAGTCTGACCCCGCTATTTACGCCGAATATCACCGTCTGATGGCGTGGCTCGGCACGCAGCCAGCGGACATGGGGGAACTGCTCGCAAACGCGATGGCAATCGGCAAAATGAACTTTGGTGTGATGGAAATTCTGGATAAGGGCGAAACCGATGCCTATGGTCACCCTCAGCCGACCAACGTCAATGTCCGTCCGCTGGCGGGTAAAGCGATTCTGATTTCAGGCCATGACCTGAAAGATTTGCAGATGCTGCTCGAGCAAACCGCCGGTACCGGCATCAATATTTATACCCACGGCGAAATGCTGCCGGCACACGGTTATCCGGAACTGAAAAAATTCCCGCATCTGGCCGGTAACTACGGCAGCGGCTGGCAAAATCAGCAGGTGGAATTCGCGAAATTCCCGGGGCCGGTGGTGATGACGTCCAACTGCATCATCGACCCGAACGTCGGTAACTACGGCGACCGGATCTGGACACGCAGCATCGTCGGCTGGCCGGGCGTCCAGCATCTGGAAGGTGAAAATTTTGCGCCGGTGATCGCGCAGGCCTTGCAGCTTCCGGGCTTCCGTTACAGCGAAATTGAGCAGGAAATAACGGTCGGATTTGGCCGCCAGACGTTGCTCGGTGCGGCGGATACCGTGATTGATCTCGTCGCCGCTAAAAAACTGCGCCATATCTTCCTGATCGGCGGGTGCGACGGCAGCCGCGGCGAGCGCAGCTACTTCACCGATCTGGCACGCAGCGTACCGCAGCATTGCCTGATCATGACGCTGGCCTGTGGCAAATACCGCTTTAACAAACTGGATTTCGGTTCCATCGAAGGCCTGCCGCGCCTGCTGGACGTCGGCCAGTGTAACGACGCCTACTCTGCCATTATTCTGGCGGTCAATCTGGCCGAGAAATTAGGCTGCGGTGTGAATGATTTACCGCTGAGTCTGGTGCTTTCCTGGTTTGAACAAAAAGCCATTGTGATCCTGCTGACGCTGCTGTCGCTCGGCGTAAAAAATATCGCTACCGGTCCGACGGCACCTGCCTTCCTGACCGATAACCTGCTGGCAATCCTGAATGAAAAATTTGGCCTGCGCGCAATCACTTCGGTTGAGCAGGATCTGAAAACCATGCTGCCGGAGTAAGCTGAAATGAATTTTCCTTTATTTCCCGATCAGCCGACCGCGCTGTGCCAGAACCGTATGCAGGTGTATTCCGTCACGCAGGAAACACCGGATGTCCGCACGCTGTCGCTGATAAATCACGATGTATATCCGTATCGCCCCGGCCAGTTTGCGCTGGTCAATATCGGCCAGAGTGGCGACGTACAGCGCGCATATACGCTGTCTTCCACTCCGGGCCAGAGCCGTTTTATTCAGCTGACGGTGCGCCGCATTGAAGGAGGCGCAGGTTCAGAGTGGCTGAATGAGCAGGTAAAACCCGGTGATTATCTGTGGCTGAGTGACGCGCAAGGGGAATTCACCTGCGACACGGAACAGCCCTTGCTCTTACTGGCTGCAGGTTGCGGCGTGACGCCGGTGATGTCGATCACGCGCGATGTTCTGGCACATCATCCGGCACAAAGCGTACAGATGTTTTACAGTGTGCGCAGCCCGCAGGACATTATCTTTGCCAGCGAATGGCGGCAGCTGGCGGCGCGCTATCCGCAACTGAATCTGACCCTTCTTGTTGAAAATGGTGCACTGCCGGGGCAAATCGCAGGGCGTCTGAGTCAGGATTTACTGCAAAGCCGGGTGCCGGATATTAAGACACGACGCGTGATGATTTGTGGCCCCGCGCCCTATATGCAACTGGCGGGTGACTGGGCAAAAGAACTCGGTGTGGCGGCGGGCAACATCGTCAAAGAGCAATTTCAGGTGACTGAAACCGTGGTATCTGCCGATCAGCAACTGACGCTGACACGCCTGATGCCGTTACAGAATTACCGCGTTCCGGTGGGAACGACATTGCTGGCTGCCATGGAACAGCATAGTTTGCCGGTCACCGCTGCCTGCCGTGCAGGCGTCTGCGGCAGTTGTAAAACCCGGATACTTTCCGGCGATTATCAGACCACCAGCCGCATGACGCTGACCGATGAAGAAGTCGCCAAGGGTTATGTGCTGGCCTGTAGCTGTCAGCTTCAGGGTGACGTCACCCTCGCCTGATCACGCATTAACTCACTGCCCGCACATGACTTTTTACAGTCTTCGCGGGCAGATTTACAAAACTTCACCTCCCTACCCCGCATATTTTTGTATGGTTTAAGGCTGAACATTCAAGGATGTAATCAGTGGACTATGCTTAATCCACTTATTTGAAAATTAGCCCTAAATCATTCGAGTTGGATCAAGGCGGCAACTGAGTGAATTCCCGGGAGCATACATAAGTATGTGACCGGGGTTCGCGAAAGCAGCCTACGCAGAGGCAGCTCGAAGGATGACGGGCGCACCGGAGGGACTATGAAACAAAGCGTAGCAGCATACCTGGCGAAAACTCTTGAAGCAGCAGGCGTAAAAAGGATCTGGGGCGTCACCGGCGACTCCCTTAACGGGCTCAGCGACAGCCTGAACCGCATGGGGACTATTGAATGGCTGGGCACGCGCCACGAAGAAGTCGCCGCCTTTGCCGCCGGTGCCGAAGCACAAATTACCGGTGAACTGGCGGTGTGCGCCGGTTCCTGCGGGCCCGGCAACCTGCATCTGATCAACGGCCTGTTCGACTGCCATCGTAATCACGTTCCGGTGGTGGCGATTGCCGCGCATATTCCGTCGAGCGAAATCGGCAGCGGCTATTTTCAGGAAACCCATCCGACAGAATTATTCCGCGAATGCAGCCACTACTGCGAGCTGATCAGTAATCCCGAACAGTTGCCGCAGGTGCTGGCGATTGCCATGCGCAAAGCCATTCTCAACCGTGGCGTGTCCGTGATTGTGCTGCCAGGCGACGTGGCGCTTAAACCTGCGCCGGAAGACGCCAAAGTCAGCTGGTATCCGCCGGTACTGCCTAAAGTCACACCACAGCCTACCGAACTGGAAAAGCTGGCCGAACTGCTGAACGGTTCGACGAACATTACGATGATGTGCGGCAGCGGTTGTGCGGGTGCGCATGACGAAGTGATTAAGCTGGCTGAAACCCTGAAAGCGCCTGTCGTCCATGCACTGCGCGGTAAAGAACACATCGAATGGGACAATCCGTACAGCGTCGGGATGACCGGTCTGATCGGATTTTCTTCCGGTTACCACGCCATGCTCAATGCCGACACGCTGATCCTGCTCGGCACGCAATTCCCGTATCGGGCGTTTTATCCGACCGATGCCAAAATCATTCAGATTGATATCAATCCGGGCAGCATCGGCGCGCATTGTCACGTGGATATGGCGCTGGTCGGCGACATCAAATCTACCCTGACCGCCCTTCTGCCGCAGTTGCAGGTGAAGAACGAACGCAAATTCCTCGACAAGGCGCTGAAGCATTACGAAGAGGCGCGTAAAGATCTCGACGGGCTGGCCACGCCGAACGACAAGCAGGCCATTCACCCGCAATATCTGGCGCAGCAAATCAGCCGCTTTGCTGCTGCCGATGCGATTTTCACCTGCGACGTCGGTACGCCGACCGTGTGGGCATGTCGTTATCTGCAAATGAACGGCCAGCGCCGTTTGCTCGGTTCCTTCAACCACGGCTCAATGGCGAACGCCATGCCACAGGCAATTGGCGCGCAGGCCATCGACCGTTCGCGTCAAGTCGTTGCGCTGTGCGGTGACGGCGGTTTCGCGATGCTGATGGGGGATTTCCTGACGCTGGCGCAGCAAAAGCTGCCGGTGAAAATCATCATTTTCAACAACAGCGTGCTGGGCTTTGTGGCGATGGAAATGAAGTCAGGCGGTTACCTGACTGACGGTACCGAACTGAAAAACCCGGATTTCGCCGCCATTGCCGAAGCCGCGGGTATCAAAGGGATCCGTGTCGAGAAAGCGTCTGATATCGATACTGCTTTGCAGGATGCCTTCGCCTACGAAGGGCCGGTACTGATTGACGTGATCACCGCCACCGAAGAACTGGCAATGCCACCGCAGATTAAATTCGAGCAGGCAAAAGGTTTCAGCCTTTACATGCTGCGCGCAGTGATCAGCGGCCGCGGCGACGAAGTGGTCGATCTGGCAAAAACCAACTGGCTGCGATAACCCTGACAGGGCTATAGTGCATGATTAGACAAACTCTCATATGCAGCCCTAAATAGTCCGGATTGAAGTAAGGCGACGAGTTTGCGAGTCCCCGGAAGCTTAGATAACTAAGTGACCGGGGTGAGTAAACGCAGTCAACGCATCAGCAATTCGAGGTATGACGGGCATTCACCCAGAAGGAAGCCACGTTGATCGACTTACGCAGTGATACCGTAACCCGCCCCAGTGAAGCTATGCGTCAGGCCATGGCCAGCGCTGAAGTCGGCGATGATGTCTACGGCGATGACCCAACGGTAAACGCTTTACAGGACATGGCGGCACAACTTTGCGGCAAAGAAGCCGCGCTGTTTTTACCGACCGGAACGCAGGCCAATCTGGTGGCGTTACTGACGCACTGCCAGCGTGGCGAAGAATATATTGTCGGCCAGAAAGCCCACAACTATATGTATGAAGCAGGCGGCGCAGCGGTACTCGGCAGCATTCAGCCGCAGCCTCTGGACATGGACGCCGACGGTTCTATTCCGCTGGATAAAGTGGCCGCAGCCATCAAACCCGATGATATCCATTTCGCGCGTACCCGCCTGCTGAGCCTGGAAAACACGCATAGCGGCAAAGTGCTTCCGCTGGATTATCTGCAAAAGGCCTACGCGTTCACCCGTGAAAAAGGACTGGCATTGCATATCGACGGCGCGCGCATTATGAATGCGGCCGTGGCGCAAAACGTTGAACTGCGTGAAATTACACAGTATTGCGACACGCTGACCATTTGCCTGTCGAAAGGTCTGGGTGCGCCGGTTGGCTCACTGCTGGTCGGCAGCAAAGAGTATATCCAGCGTGCTAACCGCTGGCGCAAAATGACCGGCGGCGGTATGCGTCAGTCGGGCATTCTGGCAGCGGCGGCGATTTATGCGCTGGAAAATAACGTCGCACGTCTGAAAGATGACCACGACAATGCGCAGTGGCTGGCAGAAGAACTAAGCAAAATCGGCGTTGAAATCGCAGAGCCCGGTGCGCAAACCAACGTGCTCTACATCAAGCAAAGCGCGGAACTGGCTGCTAAAATGGGCCCGTGGATGCGCGAGCGCGGCGTGATCATCAGCGCAGGTCCTGTGACCCGCGTGCTGACGCACATCAATATCAGCCGCGAAGATCTGCAAAAAGTGGTCGCATTGTGGCAGGAATTCCTGCACCAGCACGCCTGATAATCCGTTACGTCTGCGGCGGTAACCTGCGGGTTATCGCCGTACTTTCTGAATTCTCTCCCTACACTGACTGAGCAAATGGAAATGCCAATCTCGACACAAACTGGCCGGGTCGTCATTCTCGGTGCCAGCGGATATATAGGACAACACCTTACCGCCCACCTGAGCCGGAATGGGTTTCAGGTGACGGCAGCCGCACGCCGGATAGAGTGGTTGCAACAGCAAAAATGGCCGCATGTGCGCTGCTGTTTTGCCGATGTTTATCAGAGTAAAACACTGGCCGCTGCCTTTGAAGGCGCTGACGTGCTGGTGTATCTGGTTCACGCCATGACGGAAGATGATGACCTTCTGGAGAAAGAGCGGCAGGCGGCGCAGCATACTCTGCTGGCACTGAAAGACTCTCAGATAAAGCACATCGTTTATCTCGGTTCGATGCAGCCTGAAGACAATCACTCCCCGCATTTACAGGCCAGAAAACTGACCGGTGATTTGCTGCGCATGAGCAATATTCCGGTGACCGAGCTGCGCACCGGCATTGTCATTGGCGCGGGTTCAGCGGCGTTCGAAGTGATGCGTGACATGGTCTATAACCTGCCGGTACTGACGCCACCTCGCTGGGTGCGTTCAAAATCCTCACCGGTTGCGCTGGAAAATCTGCTCAATTATTTACAGAGTCTGGTGACATTACCGGCCACTGAGAACCGTGTTCTGGAAGCCGCCGGGCCGGAGTACATCAGCTATCAGACGTTGTTTGAACGCTTTATCGCCATGAGCGGAAAACGCCGCTGGCTGATCCCCATTCCCCTGCCGACTTCTTTTGTTTCGGTGTATTTTCTTAGTCTGATCACGTCTGTTCCGACGTCGCTCGCAAAGGCACTTATCCAGGGGCTGAACCATGATTTGCCCGCCGACAGCGCAGAATTGCAAAGATTGATTCCACAGGATTTGATCTCAATTGATGACGCGATCTGCAGCACGCTTGAGCAGGAACAAAAGCAGGTGATGGATTCACCGGACTGGGGATATGATCCGGATGCCCGTGCGCGCTGGCGTCCCGGTTACGGTTATTACCCGAAGCAAGCCGGTTTCACGCTGGAAACGTCCGCCTCAAAAGCCTCGCTTTGGAAAGTCGTGCAGCAACTTGGCGGTCAGGAAGGCTATTTTTATGCCAACGGATTATGGAAAACCCGCGCGCGCATGGACGATCTACTCGGCGGCGGTGTGAAATACGGTCGTCCGGATCGGGATTTCCTGAAAATTGGCGATAAAATTGATGGCTGGAAAGTGATCGGGCTGAAACCTCAGCGCGAACTGGCGTTGCTTTTCGGCATGAAAGCGCCGGGTTTAGGACGTCTGACCTTCACCATCACCGATAACGGTGAAAGCCGCAGTCTGGATGTTCGTGCGTGGTGGCACCCTGCCGGATTCAGCGGTCTGCTGTACTGGTTCAGTATGATGCCCGCTCATCAGTTTATTTTTCGTGGCATGGCAAAGCGTATCGCCAGCCTGGCCCGTCAGAAAGATCGTTGCGGACGCTAAAGGGGGTTAATTAATCCGCTTTCGCACACAGCTTGCACCCTTTCTCATTGCAACCCGCACAATTTCACGAAAGAATGGCACCCTTATTGCTCAGGGGTGCCAGAACTCCGACGCAGCAGACATTTTTTCTCTATTTCTGAAGGCATTGGCCTGTATATGAAGGTTTTGGTTACCGGCGCGAGCAGCGGTTTAGGGCGTAACGCCGTCGAGTTTCTGCGAAATAAAGGCATTAAAGTCAGAGCGACAGGACGTAATGCCGCTATGGGCTCACTTTTGCAGAAAATGGGCGCAGAATTTATTCATGCCGATCTCACCACGCTTATCTCCTCGCAGGCGAAAGCGCTGCTGGCCGATATCGATACCGTCTGGCACTGTTCGGGGCTGATGTCGCCCTGGGGCAGCGAACAGGAATTCGAACTGGCAAATGTGCGCGCGACGCGACGTCTGGGCGAGTGGTCTGCGGCATATGGCGTGGAAAACTTCGTCCATATTTCATCGCCGGCCATCTATTTCGATTTCCATCATCATCGGGATATTCAGGAAGACTTCCGTCCGCACCGTTTCGCCAACTCTTTTGCGCGCAGTAAAGCCGCCGGTGAGCAGGTGATCCACACGCTGGCGATGTCTAACCCGCAAACCCATTTCACTATTTTGCGACCACAGGGTATTTTCGGCCCGCACGATAACGTGCTGTTGCCGCGCCTGATGCAGATGCTGAAATATGGCGGAACGCTGATGCTGCCGCGCGGCGGTGAAGCGCTGGTAGACATGACGTATGTTGAAAACGCCGTCCATGCGATGTGGCTGGCAACCCAAACACAAGCCACAGAATCTGGCCGCGCATTCAATATCACTAATCAGCAACCCCGCCCGCTGCGTACGCTGGTCAAACAGCTGATGGAAAATCTGGATATCAAATACCGCATCCGCTCAGTGCCGTATCCGCTGCTGGATATGATGGCGCGGGGCATGGAGCGCATCAGCAAAAGCTCCCATAAAGAACCGGTGCTGACACATTACAGCGTGGCAAAACTGAATTTTGACCTGACGCTGGATACCCAACGTGCGCAGAAAGAACTTGGCTACGTGCCGGTGATTTCGCTCGATCAGGGGATTATCCGCACCGCCGACTGGCTGCGCGATCACGGTAAACTTCAGGGACTGCACGGTATCGGGCCAAAACGAGACTGACAAAAGTGCGACTGACCGCAATGGTCAGCCGCGCTGATCAGCTATTTGGATCCGGATACTGCTGCAACAAGGCCTGAGCAATGGCTTCGGTCTGGGCATCCGCATTCCCGCGATAATCACTCTGCCTGAAATGCATCTGGAACGCTGCAATCACCCGCTTTTGTTGCTGCGGTGTCATATTATCGTCCACTGTGTATCCGTACGCTTTCAGCAAGGCCAGTAAATGCGCCTGATCCACCGGCTGTTGCGGATTGCGCCCCGCCAGATACTGCTTCACTACATTCGCATCCGGCCAGGCGCCCACGCCGCGTTTCGCCATTTCCTGCCACGGAAATAACGGCCCGGGATCGTACTTGCGCTGCGGCGCAATATCACTGTGACCCACCACATTGCGTGGCTCAATCTGATAGCGTGCGACAATCTCTTTGCTCAAATTTGCCAGCAAATCAATTTGCGCAGGCGGGAACGGATAGAACTTTTTGCCGAGCAGATAATGGCTGTAGCCTTTGTTTTCCAGCTCGATACCCACCGACGTATCGTTCAGATTGGTGCGCCCGCGCCAGCCACTGGCACCCGCGTGCCAGGCACGCATATTTTCCGGTACCAGTTGCCACGCCACCGGTTTACCGTCTTCCAGCGGCGGTTTTGACGGAATAAGGTAATGCGCACTGACGTGCTCATCGGTTAGCGTATTTAATGCGTTGTGGAAATCTTCCGCAGTATAGTGGATGACCAGAAAGCGGATCCGCTGATCCGCACCCTGCGCCTGTCGCGTAGTTTCCAGCCGGAACGGTGCATCGTCCGGCTGTTGGCTGGCGTGCTGACAACCGGCCAGCATCAGTAAAGCGGCGGTTAACAGACCACGCCTGATACGCTGGCCGATCATTTGCGATGCACAATGACAGCCGTACCGGAGACGCTCACCATCAGCATGCTGCTGTCTTTGCCCACGGTTTCATAATCGATATCAATACCGACAACGGCATTCGCGCCACGTTCTTTCGCCTGTTCTTCCAGTTCACGGAAAGCAATTTCACGCGCCTTGCGCAGCTCTTTTTCATACGCGCCTGAGCGCCCGCCGACGATATCGCGCACACCGGCAAAGAAATCACGGAAAATATTCGCGCCTAAAATCGCTTCGCCTGTCACCACGCCACAATATTCAGCGATAGTGAAACCTTCGAGGGTCGGAGTAGTTGAAACTTGCATGAGTATTCCTTATCAGTTGTCGTCCAAAGCCTGGCATTCATTTCATTTACAGCATAAACCATGCGTGCGGCATCGAGGTATCAGCCGGTGACTGATTTTCTCTTCGCCATGCATTAAGCCAAATCGGTTTTATACTGTATGGTAAAGAAAGTCATGGTGAAAATGTTCAATCTTTCAGTAAGGAATACGATGAAAAAGAAAACTCTTGTCGCCGCAATCCCGTTGGTGTTCATGTTAAATGCCTGCACCACGGTCGAACCTGCATACAAGGACATTGGCAGCCGTACCGCGCCGTGTGTCGACGGCGGCCCGGACAGCGTGGCTCAGCAATTCTATGATTTCCGCATTAAGCAAGGCGGCAGCGGTTTACCAAACTCCAGCCAGCTTGCCGCTTACCGGCCTTACCTGAGTACGGCGTTGTATAATGCGTTACTCAAAGCGCAGTCACAGCCTAAAGTGGATCTCGCCGCCACACCGAATGAAAAAACCGGTAACGGCGCAGTCGACGGCGATATCTTCTCCAGCCTGTTTGATGGCCCGACGTCCGCTTCCGTGGACAGCGCCTCAACCATTCCAAACACTGACGCCCGCAACATTCCTCTGCGCGTGACCTTCACACATGAGAAGGACAAAGGCGCATCCACCAGCTGGAAAGATGAAGTGTTAATGGTACGCGAAGGGAAATGCTGGACCGTCGATGATGTCCGCTACATGGCGAATCTTGATTTTGCTTCCAGCGGAACATTACGCCAGGTTTTAGAACACCAGTAACCGCTCTGCTTTCTAAAAATACCTCGTGAAAAAGGTTGGTCAGTGATGAATAACGTCATTGACCAACACCCCCGTCACAGATAGTTAACAATATGTTGTGCTAGACTTTAGCCTTCCTGCGGCAACACATAATTTTTAAGCCGCGATCGTTGCATAACTATGCTGTGGAAGTTACCATCTGCGGCATCAATGGCTATTCACTATTTGCGCATGAGTATTCAACTTAATAGCATCAACTGCTTCTACGGCGTGCATCAGGCGCTTTTTGACATTCAGCTTAACTGCCCCGCCGGTGAGACTTTGGTTTTACTCGGACCCAGTGGCGCAGGTAAAAGCTCCCTGTTACGTGTTCTGAACCTGCTGGAAATGCCGCGTTCAGGGACGTTGCAAATCGCCGGTAATACCTTCGATTTCACCCGTAAACCGGACGAGAAAGCCGTTCGTGAACTGCGTCAGAATGTCGGAATGGTCTTCCAGCAATACAATCTGTGGCCGCACCGCACCGTGCTCGACAACTTACTGGAAGCCCCGATGCGTGTTCTGGGTCTGACCAAAGATGTCGCGATGCAACGCGCCGAGAAATTGCTGACCCGTCTGCGTCTGACCGATTACGCGGATCGTTTTCCGCTGCATCTTTCCGGTGGCCAGCAACAGCGTGTGGCGATTGCCCGTGCGCTGATGATGGAGCCTCAGGTTCTGCTGTTTGATGAACCGACGGCGGCGCTGGACCCGGAAATCACCGCTCAGATCGTCAGCATCATCCGCGAACTGGCCGGCACCGGCATTACCCAGGTTATCGTGACCCATGAGGTTGAAGTGGCGCGTAAAACCGCCAGCCGCGTGGTGTATATGGAAAATGGCCGCATCGTCGAACAGGGTGATGCCTCCATTTTCACCCAGCCGCAAACCAAAGAGTTTGCCAGCTATCTTTCCCATTAACTGTATTTTCACCAATACATTGATTGATGTTTTCTACGGAGTTAGCGATGAAAAAATTAGTAATTGCCGCGGTTCTGGCTACCGTCAGTTTGTCAGCCAGCGCGGCTGATACCATCCGTTTTGCGATGGAAGCGTCTTATCCTCCGTTTGAGTTTGTAGACTCCAGCAATCAGATTCAGGGCTTCGATGTCGATCTGGCTAATGCGATGTGTAAAGAGATGCAGGCAACCTGTACTTTTACCAACCAGGCCTTCGACAGTCTGATCCCAAGCCTGAAATTCCGCCGTTTTGACGCGGTGATTTCCGGTATGGACATCACGCCTGAACGTGAAAAACAAGTGTCCTTCACCAATGCTTACTACGACAACTCTGCTATTTTCATCGCGCATTCTGGTCAGTTCGCTGACGTTGCTGCGCTGAAAGGCAAACGTGTCGGTATGCAAAACGGCACCACTCATCAGAAATTCCTGATGGATAAGCATCCTGAAATCACTGCCGTGCCTTACGACAGCTATCAGAATGCCGTGCTGGATCTGAAAAATGGTCGTCTGGACGCGGTATTCGGTGACACCGCAGTGGTGAACGAATGGCTGAAGCAGAACAAAAACCTGGCCGCTGTCGGTGACAAAATCACTGACCCGACATACTTCGGTACCGGTCTGGGTGTTGCGGTTCGTCAGAACAATACTGAATTGCTGACTAAACTGAATGATGCTCTGGCAAAAGTGAAAGCAGACGGCACTTACAAAACCCTGTATTCAAAATGGTTCCAGCAATAAGTTTGCCTATCAATGACTGAATTCCAACCTTTAGCAAGCGCCGCCGGGATGACCGTCGGCCTTGCCGTTTGTGCGCTGATCCTCGGCTTGGTGCTGGCGATGATCTTCGCTGTCTGGGAATCCGCGCCGTGGAAGCCGCTTAGCTGGCTGGGCACCGCGTGGGTCACCGTGCTGCGCGGCCTGCCGGAAATCCTGGTGGTGCTGTTCATCTATTTCGGTTCTTCTCAGCTGCTGATGGTGCTGGCCGATGGCTTTAGCATCAATCTTGGTCTGTTCGCGATCCCGATCAAGCTGCCGATAGAGAATTTCGAAGTCAGCCCGTTCGTCTGTGGCGTGATCGCCCTTTCCCTGTTGTATTCGGCTTATGCATCGCAGACTTTACGTGGCGCACTGAAAGCCGTGCCGCAAGGTCAGTGGGAATCCGGTCAGGTGCTGGGCATGAAAAAATCAGCGATTTTCTTTCGCCTGATCATGCCGCAAATGTGGCGTCATGCATTGCCGGGGCTGAGCAATCAGTGGCTGGTGCTGCTGAAAGATACCGCGCTGGTGTCGCTTATCAGCGTGAATGACCTGATGCTGCAAACCAAAAGCATCGCGACCCGTACTCAGGAGCCGTTTACCTGGTATGTGATTGCGGCCTGCATTTATCTGCTTGTCACCCTGTTCAGCCAGTTCGTGATTAAACGCATCGAACTGCGTACTACCCGCTTTGAACGGAGTGCTTCCTGATGTGGGAATATTTACCTGAAGTCCTCAAAGGATTGCACACCAGCCTGACGCTGACCGTGGCGGCGCTGATTGTGGCGCTGCTGCTGGCGATGATTTTCACCGTGATTCTGACGCTGAAAGTGCCGGTTGCCAGCCAGATTGTGAAAGGTTACATCACGCTGTTTACCGGCACCCCGTTGCTGGTGCAGATCTTCCTGATTTACTACGGTCCGGGTCAGTTTCCTTCGATCCGTGAAATTCCGTGGTTATGGGAAGTGCTGTCGCAACCGTGGCTATGCGCGATGTTTGCTCTGGCGCTGAACAGCGCGGCATATACCACGCAGCTGTTTACCGGTGCGGTACGCGCCATTCCTTCCGGTCAGTGGCAATCTTGTGAAGCGTTGGGTATGTCGAAGCCGCAGACCCTGCGCATTCTGCTGCCCTTCGCGTTTAAGCGTGCGCTGTCGTCGTACTCCAACGAAGTGGTGCTGGTGTTTAAAAGTACCTCGCTGGCCTACACCATCACGCTGATGGATGTTATGGGTCACAGCCAGCTGATGTATGGCCGCACGTATGACGTGATGGTCTTTGGTGCAGCCGGTCTGGTGTATCTGTGCGTCAACGGTTTACTGACCCTGATGATGCGTCTGATTGAACGCCGTGCGCTGGCATTTGAACGCCGCAACTGATTAAGCAGAAAATACCTGAAGGGACGAGAAATCGTCCCTTTTTTTGTGCCTGTAAAACCGGCCTCATGCCAGTTTATAATTTTTTAATCAAATTTATTGCATACAAATTCATTTAATGGCACTTTAATTACCGGTCTCACTTCCTGCCAGTTACCCGATTATATTAATAAAATCAGTAAACTGTACCGTGAAGGGAATGTCATTTTTTGAACAGGAATGTATTGCATGAAAAAGCTGATCCTCGCTGCCCTTTTGTCTGCCACTGCTTTTGCTGCCACTGCTGCAGATACTATTCGTTTCGGTACTTCCGCCACGTATCCGCCGTTTGAATCGATCGGTGCTGATAATCAGATTATTGGTTTTGATATCGATCTGGCGAACGCGCTGTGTAAGCAAATGCAGGAAACCTGCACCTTTACCAATCAGCCGTTTGATGGTCTGATCCCGGCGCTTAAATTCCGTCGTTTCGATGTGATCATTTCCGGCATGGATATTACCGAAGAGCGCAGCAAGCAGGTCACCTTTACCCAGCCTTACTACGCTAATACCGCGATGATCATCGGGCCAAAAGGCAAGTTCGCGTCCATCGCTGACCTGAAAGGCAAACGCGTCGGACTGGAAAATGGCACCACACACCAGAAATACCTGATGGAAAAACACCCTGAAATCACCACCGTCGGGTATGACAGCTATCAGAATGCGATTCTGGATCTGAAAAGTGGTCGCCTGGACGGCCTGTTAGGCGACACCGCGGTGCTAAATGGCTGGCTGAAATCCAACCCGAATCTCGGTGAAGTGGGTGAACTCATTAAAGATCCGCAATACTTTGGTACCGGCGTCGGCATGGCGGTGCGTCCTGATAATAAGGAACTGCTGGCGAAACTGAACACGGCGCTCGAAGGCATCAAAGCCAACGGCGAATTCCAAAAGATCAATGACAAGTGGTTCCCGTCCCACTGATCCCCCGTCATCCTTCGAGCTGACGCTGCGTTGGCAGCGTTCCAATCTGCTCCCGGCAGATTGGTCACACACCCCGGCCACATACTGATGTATGTGACCGGGGATCACTCAGTTGCCGCCTGGATTCAGCTCGAATGATTTTGGGGAACGGACTAAAAAGGCGGCTGTTCTGCGTAACATCTCTCAAAAATGTAATCTGCCAGAACTTATTACATCGAAAAAGTGATATCCGTCACACTACATTCATGGAATGACTTTTAAACTGTTCAACCGTAATCACTGTCGAGATCGAATGTTTATGCACGCACGTTTTCATACCGCCTTTGCGGCACTCCCTGAAAATTTATCCTCCGCGCTTGAGCCATTTCTGCGACATGACGACTTTCCGGCAATGTTCTCTGCGGCGGATGTTGCAGAGATAAAACAAGCGACAGGATTGAATGACGATGCGCTGGCCTTTGCTTTACTGCCGCTGGCCGCCGCCTGTTCCGTCACGCCTATTTCTCATTTCCACGTCGGTGCCATTGCCCGCGGTATTTCCGGCAATCTGTATTTCGGTGCCAATATGGAATTCGCCGGTGCGCCAATGCAGCAAACGGTTCACGCCGAGCAATCTGCAGTCACACATGCCTGGCTGCGGGGCGAAACCCGTCTGGCTTCCATCACCGTGAACTACACGCCTTGCGGTCACTGCCGTCAGTTTATGAATGAACTGACCAGCGGAACGGCGCTGAATATTCATCTGCCGGACAGAGACGTCGCCACGCTGGGCGATTATCTGCCGCATTCATTCGGACCGAAGGATCTGGATATCACCACCCTGCTGATGGATAAGGTCGATCACGGTTTCAAAACCGATACGACTGATGCGCTGGCGCTGCTTGCGCTGGATGCCTGTAACCAGAGTCATGCGCCTTACAGCAAATCGCACAGTGGTGTGGCACTGGAAACATCCAGCGGCAAACAGTTTGCTGGTCGCTACGCAGAAAACGCTGCGTTTAACCCAAGCCTGCCTCCGTTACAGGCCGCATTAATCTTGCTGAATATGTCGGGAGAAGATTGCCTGAACGTTCGTCGCGCGGTGCTGGTTGAGCAAAAAGAGGCGCTGATCACCCAAAAAGATGCCACACGCGCCACCTTAAACGCGCTGGGCTGTCAGGATGTGAGCACGCTGACCTGCTGATAGTGTGAGCGGGTTAACACTAAAGACTCCAATTCCGGAGTCTTTAGTTACATAACATTGTCATTACATTTGTCATTTGAAATCCTTATTTCCTCTCTGTTACCCTCACCGCTCCGAAATATAAAAAACAACATTCTGAACACCGGAAGAGTAAAACGATGGAACTTGAATACGAAAGTAAACGTCCCCTGTACATCCCTCACGCTGGCCCGATCCTGTTAGAATTCCCGCTGCTGAATAAAGGCAGTGCGTTCACCGAAGAAGAACGCAGCAATTTCAACCTCCACGGGTTGCTCCCGGAAGCGGTTGAAACTATCGAGGAACAAGCCGACCGTGCTTACCGCCAGTTTCAGAATTTCAAAACCGACATCGATAAGCATATCTATCTGAGAAACATTCAGGACACCAACGAAACACTGTTCTACCGCCTTCTCGACAGCCATCTCAGCGAAATGATGCCGGTAATTTATACCCCGACCGTCGGCGAAGCCTGTGAACACTTTTCTGATATTTACCGCCGCGCACGTGGCCTGTTTATCTCATATCCGAACCGCGCCCACATCGATGACATGCTGCAAAACGCCACCAAACAACACGTAAAAGTCGTGGTGGTAACTGACGGTGAACGCATCCTTGGACTGGGCGATCAGGGCATCGGCGGGATGGGCATTCCGATTGGTAAGCTGTCTCTTTACACCGCGTGTGGCGGCATCAGCCCGGCCTACACCCTGCCGGTCGTGCTCGACGCGGGGACAAACAATCCGCAACTGCTTAATGACCCGCTGTATATGGGCTGGCGTCATCCGCGCATTACCGGTGAAGAGTATGAAGCCTTCGTCGATCAGTTCATTCAGGCAGTAAAAATCCGCTGGCCGAACGTGCTGTTGCAGTTTGAAGATTTCGCGCAGAAGAACGCCATGCCGCTCCTCGAACGTTATCGCGATGAGCTTTGCTGCTTTAATGATGATATTCAGGGCACAGCTTCCGTGGCGCTGGGCAGCCTGATTGCCGCCAGCAAAGCCGCCGGTGGCAAACTGAGTGATCAGACTGTCGCTTTCCTGGGTGCGGGTTCCGCCGGTTGTGGTATCGCCGAGCAAATCGTTGCGCAGATGAAATCAGAAGGCCTGAGCGAAGAAGAAGCCCGTGCGAAAGTCTTCATGGTGGATCGCTTTGGTTTGCTGACTGACAAATTGCCAAACCTGCTGGATTTCCAGAGCAAACTGGTGCAGAAAAGCAGCGCACTGGCAAGCTGGGGTATGGCGAATGACAGCATTTCGTTGCTGGATGTGGTGCGTAACGCCAGGCCGACTGTGCTTATCGGCGTATCCGGCCAGCCGGGTCTGTTCACCGAAGAAATCATCCGCGAAATGCATAAACATTGTGCGCGTCCGGTGGTAATGCCGCTGAGCAACCCGACATCGCGCGTAGAAGCCACGCCTGCCGATATCCTGAACTGGACCGACGGCGCGGCGCTGGTGGCCACCGGAAGCCCGTTTGCACCGGTAAGCCATAAAGGCACGCTTTACCCTATTGCCCAATGCAATAACTCCTTTATCTTCCCGGGCATCGGTCTGGGTGTCATTGCTTCAGGCGCCACCCGCGTCACTGACGGTATGCTGATGGCTGCAAGCCGTACACTGGCAGAGTGTTCTCCGCTGGCGACCGAAGGTAAAGGCTCCCTGCTGCCGGACGTCGACGATATTCAGGGCGTGTCTAAATGCATCGCGCTGGAAGTCGGCAAAGCCGCACAGTTGCAGGGCGTGGCGATGGTGACGTCGGAAGATTCGCTGTCGAAAGCGATCGAGCACAACTTCTGGGCACCGCAATACCGCAGCTATAAACGCACCTCTTTCTGATAGCATTTTCGTCAAAAGCTGACTGACCATGATCCAGACCAATGCCCTGCGCATTGGTCTTTTTTTTCGGCTAAATTGCAGCGCATTACGCAGATTCGAAAGTAATTGCCTGAAAAGTGCTGAAAAAACCCGCGAAGCCGGCCGATGCAGAGTCCAACGTATTGCGAACCCCGAAGAGGTAAAGTAGCCTTGGATCCGATTTCCATCTGGTCATAACAGGGATACCTATGATTAAGCGACTTATAGCTGGCGTTTTCGGCATCATTATTCTGATGCTGGCTGTCGCTATTGGGCTTGATCAGTGGATCAGCTTACGCACCCAGCCTTATATTTACGACGAAGTACAGACCCTGCCACATCGTCAGGTCGGCGTGGTACTCGGAACGTCAAAATATTACCGCACCGGCGTGATCAACCAGTATTACCTGTACCGCATACAGGGCGCGATTAATGCTTACAACAGCGGTAAGGTAAAATACCTGCTGCTCAGTGGTGATAATGCGCAGCAAAGTTACAATGAGCCGAGCACCATGCGACGTGACCTCATCGCCGCCGGGATCCCCGCCAGCGACATCGTGCTCGATTACGCCGGATTCAGGACGCTCGATTCCATCGTGCGCACGCGTAAAGTCTTCGACACCAACGATTTCATCATTATTACCCAACGTTTCCACTGTGAACGTGCGCTGTTTATCGCGTTGCATATGGGGATTCAGGCGCAATGTTTTGCCGTCCCTTCGCCGAAAAACATGCTCAGCGTCCGCAGCCGTGAAATCTTCGCCCGTCTGGGCGCGCTGACCGATTTGTATCTGCTTAAACGCGAGCCGCGCTTCCTTGGCCCGTTGATCCCAATCCCTGCGATACACAATATTCCTGATGATGCCCAGGGCTATCCGGCGGTGACGCCTGAGCAGTTACTGGCTCTGCAACAACAGCTGGAAGACGAGAAGAAAGCCGCTATCGCCAAAGCCGCGGCTGATAAAGCAGCAGCAGATAAAGCGGCTGCGGATAAAGCCGCCGAAGAACAAGCGGCAAAATTGAAAGCCGAGCAGGAAGCCAATGAAGCCGCTCAGGCTGAAACCGAGGATGCCGCTCCTCAACCTGAACCGGCGAAACCGGTGGGCAGAAATCCATTCCAGCAGTGAAAACCACACAGCTCCCACCCCTGCGAAGGGGGTAGCAGTCCGGTTCCGTATTTACGACAGCAAAAAGGCCGCATACGCGGCCTTTTGTTTTTACTACCCGATAACTTATTTTTTCTTGGCGTATTTCAACGAGTCCAGCGCCACCGCGAAGATGATGATGCTGCCTTTGATGATGTACTGCCAGTAAGGGTTCACGCCGATATAGGTCAGACCGTAGTTGATGACGGTGAAGATCAGCACACCGGTTACCACGCCTGCCACAGAACCCACACCACCGGCGAATGATACGCCACCGACCACGCACGCTGCGATGGCATCGAGTTCGTACATAAAGCCGAGGTTGTTGGTCGCACTGCCGATACGCCCTGCTTCCAGCAAACCACCGAAGGCATAGAACACACCAGAGAGCGCGTAAATCATGATCAGGTTTAACGGTACGTTAACGCCTGATACTTTCGCAGCTTCCGGGTTACCGCCGATGGCGAAGATGTTTTTACCAAAGCGCGTTTTGTTCCACAACACCCAGACGAAGGCGATAGCAATGACCGCATAGAAGGTGATGTAGGAAAGCTTCAGGCCGCCCAGGTGGATAAAGCCCTGTGCAAACTTGGAGAAGGCAGGATCGAAACCGGCAATCGGTGAGGAGCCCACATAGTCGTAATACAGGGAGTTAATCCCGTAAACGATAATCATGGTACCCAACGTAGTGATAAACGGCGTCACGTTCAGGTAAGCGATGATAATACCGTTAAGCAAACCGATCAGCGCGCCGACGATACACACGGTAAGAATGACCAGCGGGATCGGCACCACTTCCAGATGTGGGAAGACTTTGTTGACGTTGTCCATTGCCTGCAACATGGTGGCTGCGACAACCGCCGCTAAACCAACCTGACGACCGGCAGACAGGTCGGTACCTTGTGTGACAATCAGACCCGCCACACCAAGCGCAATAATCACGCGCACAGAAGATTGCGTAAGAATGTTACTTAAGTTAACCAGACTGAGGAAGCTGGGATCCTGGATGATAATAATGGCCAGTAAGACCAGCAGTACCACATAAATCCCGCCCTCTTTTAAATAAGTGAGCACACTTTTCTTATTTAATGCTTTCATAATAAGAACCCTTAAAAATTAGAGATGCAAGGAAGCCAGGCGTAATATTTCATTCTGCGAAGTCGTTTTTGTGTCAACAATACCCGCAACCTGTCCATTACTCATAACCAATATTCTGTCAGTAATACCCAGCAACTCAGGCATTTCAGAGGAGATAATAATGATCCCCTTCTCTTTTTTAGCCAACTCGGTGATTAACTGGTAAATTTCAAATTTAGCGCCAACGTCAATCCCACGAGTTGGTTCATCCAGCATTAATATTTCAGGATTGGTTAATAACCAGCGCCCGATAATGACTTTTTGCTGGTTCCCGCCAGACAAAGAGCCAATACTGGTTTTATGCCCTGGTGTTTTCACGCGCATGGAATCGATAACCCACTGGGTATCGCTTTTCATACGGGCGGTGTCGAGCAATCCGGCTTTATTTTTATATTGACGGATGTTCGAAATTAGCGAGTTAAAACCGATATCCAGATACGCATAAATACCGGTTGAACGACGCTCTTCAGTCACCAGCGCAAACCCGTGATTAATGGCTTCATTGGCGCTGTGATTGTTAATTTTTTTGCCGTGCAGTTTAATGGTTCCGGATACTTTCTCACGGATGCCAAATAAGGTTTCAACGATATCCGTACGTTTTGCACCGACCAGACCGGCAATTCCGAGGATTTCCCCTTTATGCAAATCAAAGGAAATATCGCGAATCGAAGGCTGACGCAATGAAGTCAGATTACGGACTTCGAGGATCACTTCACCCGGGACGTTCTGACGGTCCGGGAAGCGCTGACTGAGTGAACGACCGACCATCATGGAAATGATTCTGTCCATGTCGAGGCCTTCCAGCGACTGAGTGGCAATCCACTGGCCGTCACGCAGGATGGTGATTTCATCACACAGCTGGAAAATTTCTTCCATCTTATGAGAGATATACACAATGCCGCAGCCGCGATCTTTCAGCTTACGGATAATCGTGAACAGGTGGTTCACTTCCTTTTCCGTCAGGGAAGATGTCGGTTCGTCCATAATGACGATTTTGGCATTGTAGGAAAACGCCTTGGCGATTTCGATCATCTGCATCTGGGAAACAGACAATTTACCGACCTTATCACGCGGATCGATATCGATATCCAGCTCATCAAAAATCGCTTTGGTGTCCTTGTACATTTTGTCCTGATCGACAAAAATGCCTTTGGTCGGATAACGTCCCAGCCACATGTTGTCCATGACGGTACGTTGTAACACCAGGTTTAATTCCTGATGCACCATCGACACACCTTGTTCAAGCGCCTCTTTGGAACTTTTAAAATTAACTTCCTGTCCCTGAAAAAGAATCGTACCCGAGTCTTTGCTGTAAATTCCGAACAGACATTTTAATAATGTGGATTTACCCGCGCCATTTTCACCCATTAAGGCATGGATGGAATGCGGACGCACTTTTAAATTCACATTATCTAACGCCTTAACGCCTGGGAATGATTTATTAATGCCGCTCATTTCCAGCAGGAATTCACCTGGCTTTTCTGTTTTTGTGTCAGATAACGAAATATCGGCCATAGTTGTACCTGGCTAAAGATAAAAATAAACGGATGTATTAATACCTGATGTCAGTAATGCAGCCGGCAAGTGAACCTGCCGGCTGCATCATGACATGACGTCCTGTCAGATAAGCATTAACGTCTCAATACCCTTCATTCTTCACGTTGCAGATGCGTTGGCTGCTCTTATTCGCCCGAATCACTTACCTGAGTAAGCTCATCGGGACTCACTCGTTTGCCGCCTTCCTGCAACTCAAATTATTTTGGGTATAACACTTACTCTTTTTTACGGCTTAACCGCAATATTAATTGCCACTGCTTAACTTTGTTTTTCTTTATTGCTGTCTGTCAGTCTTGATGCTTACTACATAAAACTAAAAGTCAGTCTTATTTCGTGAAAGTAGACAGATTATCTTTATCTACAGCCACGTAAGGAATACGAACGACTTTATTTTCAACTTTCCAGCTGGTGCCATCAGCTGCGGATTTGCCTGCCGCCAGATTTTTAGCCAGCTCAAAGGTTGCTTTAGCCTGGTTGCTTGCATCGTTCAGCACGGTACCGGCCATTGCGCCAGATTTAACCAGTGCCAGCGCTTCTGGCAACGCATCCACACCGAAGACCGGAATGCTGGATTTGTTATGAGATTTCAGTGCTTCTACAGCGCCCATAGCCATTGCGTCGTTGTTGGCGATAACCACTTCGATTTTGTTAGCGTTAGGACCGGACAACCATGCGTCCATTTTGTCTTTCGCCTGAGCGGTATCCCACATGGCGGTATCGAGCTGCAGCTGATCAGTTTTCAGGCCTTCTTTGCCATTCAGGGTGCTGATCACGTATTTAGTACGCGCTTCAGCATCCGGGTGACCCGGTTCGCCTTTGATCAGTACGTACTGGATGGTGCCGTCTTTGTTCAGATCCCAGGCCGGGTTAGCTTTCCAGTGTTTAGCAATCAGCTCACCCTGGATAACGCCGGATTCTTTAGAGTCAGTCCCGACGTAATACGCTTTGTCGTAGCTGTCTAAATCTTTACGGGAAGGTTCTTTGTTATAGAAAACAACAGGAATGCCAGCACCGCGGGCTTTCTCGATAATTACCGGGGCAGCAGCCGGGTCAACCAGGTTGATGGCTAACGCTTTAACACCCTTCGCCAGCATAACGTCAACCTGGTCATTCTGGGTGGACTGGCTGTTTTGCGAGTCATTCATCAGCAGTTGCACATCTGGAGACGCTTTTGCATCTTTCTCAATGGCTTTGCGAACTTCGGACATGAAGTTGTCATCATATTTGTAGACGGTGACGCCGATTTTTGTATCAGCAGCATGCGCGGCAAAACCAAACATCATGCTTGCAGCCAGAGTCGCCAGGGTGAAGACCTTCTTATTCATTTGTATCTCCGGTTATGTAGGGTGTTACAGAATGTGGCACCGGAAATCCATGCGGGAGCAGTACAGATCCACGCTATGTTTGCGGGTGCCTGCCATCCTTGACTTATAACGTCCTGACTCGCTGTGAAACAAGTCCGCCAGGCGGACCCAAATTGAATCATATTGAAAACGAATGAATCATAATGCGCGTGATGTTAATAAACTGTGAAAGTTCTCACAGATTGAAAACGGTTACATCGCGTTATTTGATCAATAAGTGACGGGCGCCACATTTTGCCACGGTGACACCGAATGGCGTCTGACCAGGGTCGGCATAAAACAATGCGATACGCCCGCAGATAGCTGTTCTGCCGCACCTTTTAGCGCCAGTTCGGTTGCCAGTGTTGCCATAGAAACGATCGGATAGCGCACCGTCGTCATCTTCGGACTGGTATAACGGGCAATCGGAATATCATCAAAACCAATCAAAGAAAAATCGTCTGGAATGTTAATTCCGTTTTCTTTCAACACGGCCATCGCACCCGCCGCCATCGAATCGTTATACGCAAACACCGCACTCAGATGTAAATTACGGCCAAGCAATTCCACCATCGCCGCCTCCCCGCCCTGCAGATCCGGCGAACTTTGCGCCCGCCATGCGGCAGGTGGCGCATCACCGCTCTGATGTGCCTGCGTCATTGCCTGTGAGTAACCCTGATAACGCTGCAAATCGTCTTCGATTCCGTGACTGGAACCGATATAACCAATGCGCTGATGCCCCTGAGATAGCAGTAAACGGGTCGCCATTTCCGCTCCGCTGACGTTATCGAGCCAGACGCAACGGTGTTCGTAGCCCGGAATAACCCGGTTAATCAGCACCATGCCGGAAACCTGATCCATAAAGCGGGAAAGCTCGTCATCGCCCAGTGCTTTGGAATGCACAATCAGCGCGTTACAGCGTTGTCGAATCAAAACCTCAATAGCATGCCTTTCTTTTTCGGCAATATGATAGCTGTTACCTATCAGGACATATTTCTGATGCTGCTGTGCAACGGTATCCACCGCTTTCACCAGCGCGCCAAAAAACGGATCGGAAACGTCCATCACGACAACGCCGATAGTGTCGCTGGTTTGAGTTGCCAGCGCCTGCGCATTGGCATTTGGCCGGTATCCCAGCGTGGCGACTGCCTGTAAAACTTGTTCGCGCGCTTCTTTGCTGGCGATTGCCGGATTGTTCAGAACACGTGAAACGGTGGCGACAGAAACGCCCGCCAGCCGAGCGACATCACGAATGGTGACCATGCGTCGCTCCGTGATCAGCCAGAGAATGGTAAGGAGGAATACGGAAGTTTTGGACCCAGGAAGTAAAAAATGCAGACAAAGAGAAGCGAGGTGAAGTGCTCATGGCGTTTCCTTTATTAGTGTAGTGGTCGTCGGACTGGCACGACCGCTATCCTAATCATTTTGTGAAAACGCCTGCGTGAATCTCGTCACAGGAAAGAAAACGTTTACATACAATTTTGCAACCTTCATCCCAAATCCATCATTTAGGATGATGTATCGACATCAGGCTCAGGTGGTTTTCAGTTCTTCGCCTGCGGCTTTCGCCGTCAAAAGACGCCATAACCATTCCACCGGCCCCTGCCTGAAACGGCGCAACCACAGCAGCGTCACCAGCAGATTACATGCCCAGACCAGCGGCACCAGCGCCACCAGTTGCAGGCGGTCGAAGTGCTGGTAGAAGCCGAAAATGTTGAAGAAGGTGGTGCAGATGAGTGTCTGTAACAGATAGTTGGTCAGCGCCATGCGCCCGATTTGTGAAACCCAGCGCGTCAGTCGCCAGCGGGAGATCTGCGGCCAGAAGCCGTAACACAGGGCCAGATAGCTGACGGCCTGCATCAGCGAGCCAATTTCACGCGGCACCTGCAACAAAAAACCACTCCAGCGGTAGTCCCAGCCGGTGCGGTATTGCATATAAATCGCCGGGATTTGTATCAGCAATGAAAGCGGTAACAGTACTGCGGCAACTTTATGGTAATGCGAGGGACGAAATCCGCCTTTCAGCCAGCCGCTGCGCATCAGACCGGAACCTATGAGCATTGCGCCCGCCAGTTCCCAGCCATATTGCGCGCCGATCGCAAGCAAGCTGGACGACAGCAAATCGAGCCGGTTCTGAATCGCTTCCCAGCCGCCTTTCAGCCGCCAGTATTGTTCATATTGAATCTCCGCTGGTCCCGGAAGCCAGAAACTGCCGGGCTTGGGCGAACTGATAAGCCCGAGCATGGCCAGTACCGCCACGCCAATCAGATACAAAATAATGCCCGTGGAAATCAGCGACTGACTGCTGCGCCCTTCCCGCACCATCCGCCAGCACACCAGACCGATCAGTCCGTAAGACAGCAAAATATCGCCATCCCACAGCAAGGTCGCGTGTAAAAATCCGCACAGCAACAGAATCGAAAGACGCGCCTGGATCCAGTGTTTACCACGCGGCAGCAACAAATACAGTCCGCCGCCAAACAGCATGGCGAACATCATCAGGAACTTGCCCTGCGCCACGACGTCGAGCACCGCCCATGTCCAGGTATCAGAAGTCGAGGGAGTACCGGCAAATGCCGGATTCAGGTAAGCGGCTTTCGGTAACCCGAAGGCGCTGATATTGAGCAGAAGAATGCCAAAAATGGCGAGACCACGGGCAAAGTCGAGCGTGGCAATACGTGAGCGCATACCTGGCGTTCCTGTTAACGGTAAGGAGCTGATAATTGTGCGGGCTCCAGACAGACTAACGGCACCCTGAAGGTGCCGCAATATTAAAGTGTCTGACTGTTTAAAACGCTGCTGTTAGCTGGCGTGTCTTACGGTTCTTAAAAATTCTTGTCGCGTATTCTGGCTGGATTTGAAAAGACCGCCCAGAGAAGTCGTGGTCGTTGCGCTGGTCGCGTCACGCACACCGCGCGCTTTCACGCAGTAATGCACCGCATCAATGGAAACCGCCACGTTGGTGGTGCCGAGCAGCGTTTGCAAGGCCACCAGAATCTGCTGGGTCAGACGTTCCTGAACCTGCGGACGCTGCGAGAAGAACTGCACGATGCGGTTGATTTTCGACAGACCAATCACGGTGTCTTTCGGGATGTACGCCACGGTCGCTTTACCGTCGATGGTCACGAAATGGTGTTCACAGGTGCTGGTCAGGGTGATATCGCGCACGGTGACCATTTCATCCACTTTCATCTTATTTTCGATGACGGTGATTTTCGGGAAGTTGGCGTAATCGAGCCCGGAGAAGATTTCATCCACATACATCTTGGCGATGCGGTGCGGCGTTTCCGCCAGACTGTCATCGGAAAGATCCAGATTAAGAAGCTGCATGATACCGGTCATATGTTCCTGGATCCGCTGCTTGCGCGTTTCATTGTCGATCGGCAAAGCTTCACGCAGAGGGGTTTCCAGACCACGGGCTAACAGGGCCTCGTGAACCAAATTGGCTTCTTTACTCAGGATTGGCATTCTTTCTTTCTCCGGCAGATGTAATCACTTTGACGCAGATCACGCTAAAGTGAGGTGGCTTACTGTAGAGGAGAGCCGGTTCAGAATCCAGTGATAGTGTTTCATGATGGATGAAATAGCTGCAACTTATCGGTTATGCCGGAAGACCAGCGCACCTGCAATAATGAAACCAGCCAGCGCGACGTACAACGCAGGCTCCAGCTGATGCGTCAGCGCGGTAGAAATCGCCGACAGAACCGGGCCAAATAACTGACCGACGGCGTAACCGGTGGTCAGCAATCCGGCCATATAACGGCTGTGATTCGGCGCCAGTTCACGGCTGCACTGCAAAGCGAGTTGAACCACGCTGAGGAAACCGCCGCCGGTCAGCAATGCGCCGAGCACCAGACCGGTCACGCCAGGCACCACTTCCGCACATAAAATTCCCAGCCCCTGCGCCCATAATGTCAGCGCCAGACGTTTATGCGTCGTCAGGCGGTGCCGGGTCAGAATGCCGATGATAATACCGATAACCGCTGCGCCGCCAAACACCGGCCACACGAACTGCGCGAACAGGCTGTCAGGAAAACGCGCACTCGCCATTTGCGATAAAAACGTCGCCGGAAGGATGTAACCAAAGCCCGCCAGACTGTAACTCCACACCAGACGTTTCAGCGCAGGCGTCATCACCAGCGGTTCCGTCGCCACATGGGAACGGTGCAGATCGCCTTTGCGCGGCAGGTTCGGGGTGATAATCGCCACAAAAATCAGTGCCAGCACGCCGTAGACGCACCAGGCCTGTGCGGAGGTCAGTTGCAAACTGTGGATACCGACCGCTAACATGCCGCTGAGGAAAATCCCCGCCCCTGGCCCGGCAAAAACCGCCGCACTCAGTGCCGGACGGCCATAATGCGCCAGCCGTTCGTTACACCACGCCGACACCATCACCATCGCCCAGCCGCTGGTCCAGCCAATCATGAAGCGCACAATGCTGTGCAGCACTTCGCCGGAAATCACCGCGGATAATAACGTCAGAACTACCCCGCCCCACACGCCGAGCCACAGACGGCGTTCGAGATGTTTGCTGGCACGCATTCCATCGAATGCGCCGCACAGATAACCGAGATAGTTGAACGCCGCGACCAGCCCGGCGCCGGTCAGGCTGAACTGATGTTCAGCTATCATTAAAGGAACCTGCGGCGTAAAGGCGAAGCGCCCGATACCCATCGCGACCACAAAAGCCAGAAAACCACTTAATGCAATACGAAAAGCCATAACTGCTCCGTCAGAAGAAACCGCGATGCAACATATCAGAAACAATGAATAAACATACTCAAAGCCTGTTGCCGAAAACAGCAGATTTCTTAAAAGAAAGTTAATTGGAAGTTGTGGCTATGATGCCTTATGAGTACAATCACGAAAACTGAATAATACAAACCAACTTGTTTACGATAAGAGAACACAGGAACCCATCATGGATCTGACTCAGTTACGGATGTTTTGCTGCGTAGCGGAAACCGGTTCGCTGGCGCGTGCGGCAGAGCAGTTACACCGCGTGCCATCAAACCTGACCACCCGTTTACGCCAGCTCGAACTCGAACTGGGCACTGATTTGTTCATCCGTGAAAAACAGCGCATCCGCCTTTCCGCGATGGGTCACAACTTCCTTAACTACGCCGAACGTATTCTGGCGCTGAGTGATGAAGCCATGAGCATCACACATGCCGGAGAACCTGCCGGGAACTTCGCGCTGGGCTCGATGGAAAGCACGGCAGCAACGCGTCTGCCTTCGTTGCTGGCGGCCTATCATCAGAAATTCCCGCAGGTGGCATTGTCGCTGGTGACCGCCACGTCAGGCGAAACCATCGACAGCGTGCGAGCGGGACGTCTCGCGGCGGCGCTGGTTGATGGCCCGATCGATTTTGACAACATCAACGGTTGTATCTCTTTTCGCGAACGCATGGTGGTGATCAGTCCGCTGGGCGAATCACCGCTCGACGTGCCTGCCGGTCGCAGCGGTCATACCGTTTTTGCGTTTCGCCCGAGCTGTTCCTACCGCCAGCGTTTGCAGGGCTGGATTAAGCATATGAATGTGCCGGTTGCCAACACGATGGAGATTCAGTCCTATCATTCAATGATGGCCTGTGTCGCCAGCGGTGCGGGTATCGCGATGATCCCGCGTTCGGTGCTGGAACAATTGCCCGGACACGAGCGGGTAGAAATTCACGAAATTCCGGATGAATTAGCCGATACCGCCACCTGGCTTATCTGGCGCAGGGATGCGTTCAGCCCGAATGTCCGGGCGCTGAAAGAACTGATTATTGAACAGAATGACGGTGTGATCCCGTTACTGAAACACCCGCTGGCTGGCGAACATGACCCGGCTTTGCATCCGACGTATTAACCTGAAATCTGATTAAGCTAAAAACACCTGACTGGAGCTACATAATGGAAATGATTAAAACGCGTGCGGCCGTCGCCTGGGGCCCGAATCAACCTCTGTCCATCGAAGAAGTCGATTTGATGCCACCACAAAAAGGCGAAGTGCTGGTGCGTATCGTCGCCACCGGTGTTTGTCATACAGATGCTTACACGCTGTCCGGCAAAGATCCGGAAGGCGTTTTCCCGGCAATCCTCGGTCATGAAGGCGGCGGTATCGTTGAAGCCGTTGGCGAAGGCGTCACCAGCCTGGCCGTCGGCGACCACGTGATCCCGCTGTACACGCCGGAATGTGGCGAGTGTAAGTACTGTAAATCCGGCAAAACCAACCTGTGTCAGGCAATCCGCACCACACAAGGTAAAGGCCTGATGCCGGACGGCACCACCCGTTTCTTCAAAGACGGCAAGCCGATTTTCCATTACATGGGCACTTCGACTTTCTCCGAATACACCGTTGTTCCTGAAATCTCCCTGGCGAAAATCAACAAAGAAGCGCCGCTGGAAGAAGTGTGTCTGCTCGGTTGCGGCGTGACCACCGGCATGGGCGCGGTAATGAACACGGCTAAAGTCAAAAAAGGCGACACCGTAGCGATCTTCGGTCTGGGTGGCATTGGCCTTTCAGCGATTATCGGCGCAGTGATGGCCGGCGCAGGCCGCATCATCGGTATCGATCTGAATACCAGCAAGTTCGATCTGGCACGTAAACTCGGCGCAACGGATCTGATCAACCCGAAAGATTACGACAAGCCGATTCAGGAAGTGATCGTTGAAATGACCGACGGCGGCGTGGACTTCTCCTTTGAATGTATCGGCAACGTCAACGTGATGCGTTCCGCGCTGGAATGCTGCCACAAAGGCTGGGGCGAATCCGTCATCATCGGCGTGGCCGGTGCCGGTGAAGAAATCTCCACCCGTCCGTTCCAGCTGGTGACCGGTCGTGTATGGCGTGGTTCCGCATTTGGTGGCGTGAAAGGCCGCAGCCAGTTGCCGGGCATTGTGCAGCGTTATATGGACGGTGAATTCGCCCTGAACGATTTCATCACCCATACCCTGCCGCTGGAAGAAATCAACGAAGCGTTTGACCTGATGCACGAAGGGAAATCTATCCGCACGGTTATTCATTTTAATAAGTAAGGAATGTTTCGATGAGCAGCTCGATTGAACTACTCGAAGAACACCGGATGTTTGGCGGCTGGCAGCAGCGCTACCGTCATACGTCTGCGAGCCTGAATTGCAGCATGACGTTCAGCATTTATCTGCCACCGGCGAAGGACGATGCACCGCCGCCGGTACTTTACTGGCTGTCGGGCCTGACCTGTAATGATGAAAACTTCACCCTTAAAGCCGGGGCGCAGCGCGTCGCGGCTGAGCTGGGGCTGATTCTGGTGATGCCGGACACCAGTCCGCGCGGTGAAGGTGTCGCCAACGACGAAGGCTACGACCTCGGTCAGGGCGCAGGTTTTTACCTTAACGCCACGCAGTCGCCGTGGGCAGCGCATTACCGGATGTACGATTACCTGCTCGATGAATTGCCTGCGCTGATCAGCGGGCATTTCAAGGTCAGCGACCGGCAGTCAATCTTCGGCCATTCAATGGGCGGCCACGGCGCGCTGATGCTGGCGTTGCGTAATCCCCAGCGTTTCTGTTCTGTGTCCGCGTTTGCGCCGATTGTGAACCCGGCTCAGGTGCCGTGGGGGCGTAAAGCTTTCACTGCGTATCTGGGGGATGACGAAAGCCAGTGGCTGCAATACGACAGTTGCCATCTGCTGAGTGCATTGCCTGCGGATCAGAAAACGTTCCCGATTTTAGTCGATCAGGGCGACGGCGATCAGTTCCTGGCGGATCAGTTGCAGCCGTCAAAACTGGCAGAAATCGCCCGTCAGCGCGGCTGGCCGTTACAGCTGCGCGCTCAGCCGGGGTACGATCACAGTTACTTCACGATTGCCTCGTTTGTGGAAGATCACCTGCGATTCCATGCGGAGTTTTTGCACTCCGGGGCATGAGTGCGTAATGCCTTTTGATGCTGAATGAGAAAATTTCGGTTTCTCAATGGCAGTGATCACCTGATTCATTGCGTCGAAACCGCCCAAAAGGGGAAGTGCTTTTCCCCTTTTGGATTTCCCCTCGCTTTTTAACTCCCCGCTATCGCTGTCACGACGGACATGTTCTGGTACATCAGTGAGTGGCGCAAAATGTCATCGCTTTGCGATTCCCTCATTTCAGGATTCGAGCCTTGGGTCTCGAACCATTCATTCGGTGCCATTTTTGATCGCGTCAATCAACTTTTTTAAAAGATGAAAAACTGTCCGCTGTGATTTTAAGATCATGCGGGCGATTCAGAAAGCTTGCTGAATGAGAGGTTGCAGACCCAAGGCTGCAATCCCGAAATGAAGGCACCGCCTGGCGGCAAGATTTCCAGCCTGTCGCGGTGATACCTGAAACATAGCCAGCGAGCGGAGCGTGCAGTTTGAGACGTGGAGATTCCAAAGAGGGCTCGTCTTAGCCCTCTTTGGTCGGTTTCAAACACAGCAGGTCATGTGAAAGTTGTTATTAAGAAACCGAAATCTTCGAGATTCAGTTAAAAAAGGGGGCTTTGGGGATCCCCAAAAATCTCAATTCTTCAATTTCGGATCCAGCGCATCCCTTAACCCATCCCCCAGCAAATTAAACGCCAGTACGGTCAGGAATATCGCCAGACTTGGGAAGATTGCCACGTGCGGCGCCATGACCATATCGGCGCGGGCCTCGTTGAGCATCGCGCCCCACTCCGGCGTTGGCGGCTGTGCGCCCATTCCGAGGAACGACAGGCTGGCAGCGGTGATAATCGATGTGCCGATACGCATGGTGAAATACACCACGATTGATGACAACGTGCCCGGCAGAATGTGACGGAACAAAATCGTGGCGTCGGATGCGCCGATACTGCGCGCCGATTCAATATAGGTTTGCTGTTTGAGCACCAGTGTGTTGCCGCGAACAAGACGTGCGAATGCCGGGATACTGAAGATAGCGACCGCGATGATCACATTCGACATACCGTTGCCCATCACCGCCACCACGGCAATCGCCAGCAGAATACCGGGGAAGGCAAACAGCACGTCGCAAACGCGCATGGTGATGCGGTCCCACCAGCCTTCGTAGTATCCGGCCAGTAATCCGAACACCGTGCCGATCGCTGCACCGAGCACCACAGAAAGTACGCCCGCGGTGAGTGATATCCGCGTGCCCATCAGAATCCGGCTAAAAATATCGCGCCCCAGTGAATCCACGCCGAGCCAGTGGATCAGCGATGGCCCTTCGTTCAGACGGTCATAATCGAAATAGTTTTCCGGATCAAACGGCACCAGCCACGGCGCAAACATCGCGGCGACAATCAGTAACAGGATAAAAGCACCCGCTATCATCGCAATATGCTGCCTGCGGAAACGCCGCCAGAACGCTTTCCACGGTGTGCGAACCGCCTGCGATTGCGCAGTTCCCGGTGTGATAATCGGCAAACTCGCGAGTACGGCATTTCGCCGCCAGTTTTTCATGCGTTCACTCACTTGTATCGGATGGAAGGGTTGATGACGGCGTACAGCATGTCCACCAGCAGATTGATGAGGATGAACTCCAGCGAAAACAGCAACACTTCTGCCTGTATCACCGGATAATCACGCATCTCAACGGAATCGACCAGCAACCGCCCTAACCCCGGCCAGTTGAAGACTTTTTCCACGACAATCGAGCCGCCAAGCAGGAAGCCAAATTGCAGCCCCATCATGGTGACCACCGGGATCATCGCGTTTCGCAGACCGTGTTTAACCACCACCACAGCCTCATGCACGCCTTTAGCGCGAGCGGTGCGCATGTAATCTTCCTGCATGACCTCGACAAATGAAGCGCGGGTAAAACGGGCCATGATCGCCGCGACCGCTGCGCCGAGCGTTACGGAAGGCAGAATGTAATGCTGCCAGCTGTCAGCACCCACCGTCGGCAACCAGCCCAGTTCAACGGAAAAGATTTGCATCAGCAACATGCCCAGCGCAAACGCCGGGAAGGAAATACCAGAGACGGCCAGCGCCATACCGAGACGATCCGGCCAGCGGTTACGCCAGACGGCAGACACCACGCCAATGACCAGTCCGAAAATCACCGACCACAGCATACTGGTCATCGTCAGCCAGAAAGTCGGCATAAAGCGGGAACTGATTTCATCAATGACCGGGCGTTTTGACACCATCGAGTGACCGAAATCACCGGTCAGCGCATTGCCGAAAAAAGTGAGGAATTGCTGATAAAGCGGTTTATCCAGCCCGAGATCCTGACGTACCAGCTCTACAACGCTGGCGTCGGCGTCCTGTCCGGCCATCAGCCGTGCCGGATCCCCCGGCAGCAGATGCACAAATAAAAATACCAGCACCGCCACAATCAGCAGTGTCGGGATCAGTCCGAGTAATCGTTTTAAAAAATAATTAAGCATGATTCGCTGTCTGTGATTTCACGGTTCGACATCCATGTTCCGGACCCGGAACACACGAGTTCAGGGCGCGCACGCTGTGCGCCACACGCCCTGAAAGCTTCACCGCGTATTATTTCACGTCTGCATCATCAAAACTGAACGCCGTATCCGGCATCACATAGAACCCGGTCAGGCGTTTATTTTTCGCCGACACCAGACGTTCGGTCACCAGGAATGCCCACGGTGCATCTGTCCAGATTTGTTTCTGGGCATCGGCGTACAGTTTGGCTTTCTCGGCTTTGTCGGTGGTTTTCAGCGCGTCAGACAGATCTTTATCCACCTGCGCATTGCTGTAGAACGCGGTGTTGAACTGCTTCGGTGGCGCAGCCTGCGTGGAGAACAGCGGCGACAGCGCCCAGTCGGCTTCGCCGGTAGACGCCGACCAGCCGGTATAGAACATGCGGATACCCGCCTCTTTCTGCCCGACGTTCTCAACCTGCGCGGCACGCTGCGCCGCATCCATGGCGGTGACTGTCACTTTGATACCGACCTGCGCCAGTTGCTGCTGGGTGAATTGCAACACTTTCTGCGCCGTGCTGTTATTGTGCGACGACCACAGCGTGGTGGTAAAACCGTCCGGATAACCGGCTTCTTTCAGCAATTGTTTGGCTTTAGCCGGGTCATACGGCCACGGTTTGAATTTCGCGGCGTATTCGATGCCCTGCGGCAACGGCCCTTCTGATGGCACCGCGTAACCGGCAAAGGCCACTTTAATCAGCGCCTGTTTATTGATGGCGTAGTTGATGGCCTCACGCACTTTGACGTTATCGAAAGGCTTTTGCGTCACGTTAAAACTGATGTAACGGTGCAGAATTGACGGTGCGGTGACCAGATCCAGCTTATCGTTTTTCTCCAGCAACGCGGCCTGCTCGTAAGGCACCGGGAACGCCAGATCCGCTTCACCGGTTTGCAGCATCGCGGCGCGGGTATTGTTATCCACGACAGGACGCCAGGTGATGGTGTCGAGTTTCGGCTCGCCTTTTTTCCAGTAACCGTCGAATTTCTTCACTTTCACGAAGTCGGTCTGGTTCCACTGTTCCAGCGTGTACGGGCCGGTACCGACCGGATGGAAGCCGATGTCTTTGCCGTATTTAGTCAGTGCCGCCGGAGAAATAATCACCGCAGACGGATGCGCCAGAATGTTGATGAACGCGGAGAACGGTTCTTTCAGCGTAATTTTTACCGTGGTGTCATCCACCGCTTCAGTGCTGGCGATGTTTTTAAACAGGTTATAGCGTTTGAGGTGGCTGTCCGGATTACTCGCGCGGTCAAAGTTAACTTTTACCGCCGCAGCGTTGAAATCCGTCCCGTCCTGGAATTTGATGCCGGGATGCAGTTTGATGGTATAAACCAGACCGTCTTTGCTGACCGTGTAGCTGTCGGCCAGCACGTTTTCCAGCTTCATGTCTTTATCAAAGCCAAACAACCCCTGATAGAAAGATTTGGCCACTGCCTGCGACAAGGTGTCGTTGGCATCATAAGGATCAAGCGAGGTGAAGTTAGAACCTACCGCGACAACCACGTCTTTTGCCGCCCAGGCAGACGCCGATGCCAGCGAACCGAAAACAGCGGCAGCGAGCACGGCCTGACGGACTACGTTCTTACCTTTATGTTTATGCTGATTCATATCAGTTCCTTTCCTGTCTTACCCGTTAAAAAGTGGCTCAAAATGAGCCACCATAAAAATTAGTAAACGCCTGCAATGGCGTGCCGGGCAACAAAATGCCCTTCCGCCACCTGAACCAGCGGTGCGACAACCGGCTCATCATTAAGCGCACGAATGGGACTGGGAATTTCATCCACCAGCAGCGCCTGATCTTTACGCTTATGACCCGGATCGGCCACCGGCACCGCCGCCATCAGTTTGCGGGTATACGGATGCTGCGGATTTTCAAACACCGCGCGGCGCGAGCCGATTTCCACAATCTGACCGAGATACATCACGGCAACGCGATGACTGATGCGTTCCACCACCGCCATATCGTGTGAAATAAACAAAAATGCCAGCCCGAACTCTTTCTGCAAATCCATCAGCAGGTTGACGATTTGCGCGCGGATCGACACATCCAGCGCCGACACCGACTCGTCAGCAATCACCACTTTGGGATTGAGCGCCAGTGCGCGGGCGATACAAATTCGCTGCCGCTGACCGCCGGAAAATTCGTGAGGATAGCGCTGCGCATGTTCCGGCAGCAGCCCGACTTTCTCCAGCAACCACGCGACGCGCGCTTCCGCCTCTGCGCCCTTTGCCAGGTTATGCACCAGCAACGGCTCCATAATTGAATACCCGACCGTCAGACGCGGGTCGAGTGACGCATAAGGATCCTGGAAAATAAACTGAATATCGCGGCGCAGATGTTGCAGTGCGCTGCCGCTGATATCTGTCAGCGTCTTGCCATCAAAGGTGATGGTTCCGCCCTGACTTTTCACCAGTTTGAGCAACGAACGGCCGGTGGTGGATTTTCCGCAACCGGATTCGCCCACCAGCGCCAGCGTTTCACCGGGATGTAAATCAAAACTGACTTTTTCAACCGCATGCACACGACGTGTCACGCGGTTGAAAATACCGCTGCGCAGGTCGAAACGGGTCACCAGATCACGCACCTGCAATATCGGCGGCACGCCGGGTGTCAGGGTGTTTTGAATCAGTTCTGGATCGCTTTCCTGCTGGTCGGGTGCAGGGAAGCGGGCGGGCAGTGGTTTACCGGCCATGGATCCGAGCTTTGGCACGGCCGCCAGCAACGTCTGCGTGTAAGGCTGTTGCGGTGTACGAAATATCGCGCCCGCGTCACCGGTTTCCACGCTGTTACCCTGATGCATGACCAGAACGCGATCGGCGATTTCCGCCACCACGCCCATATCGTGGGTGATGAAAATCACGCCCATGTGCATCTCTTTTTGCAGCACACGGATCAGCTGTAAAATCTGCGCCTGAATGGTCACATCCAGCGCCGTAGTCGGTTCGTCGGCAATCAGTAACGCCGGTTTACACGACAGCGCCATCGCGATCATCACCCGCTGGCGCATACCGCCGGAAAGCTGATGCGGATAGCTATCGAGAATGTTTTTGGCTTCAGGAATGCGCACCAGATCCAGCATACGTAAGGCTTCGGCACGGGCGGCGCGATGATCTTTATCCTGATGTAAACGGATAGACTCGGCGATCTGTTCGCCTACCGGAAATACCGGATTGAGCGAGGTCATCGGCTCCTGAAATATCATCGCCATGTCCGCACCGCGCAGGCTGCGCATGGCGGGTTGCGTTGCTGCCATCAGATCAACGACTTCACCGTTACGACGGCGAAATTGCATTTCACCCTGGGTGATCTGCCCGCCGCCCTGCTCCACCAGACGCATCAGCGCCAGCGAGGTAACGGATTTACCTGAGCCGGATTCACCGACTATCGCCAGCGTTTCGCCGCGCTTCACGTGAAAACTGAGCTGATTCACCGCAGGGATGATGTGTCCTTCATGCGCGAACTGCACGCTGAGATGGCTGACCGCCAGAACGTGGTCGGGAGACAGAGTCAGGGAATTATTCATGAGCGGTAAATACTGACGACGGGTGCTTCACCCACGCGGGCAAAGCCGCGATACATACCTTCACTGTTGAAAGGCAATTCCACGTTGCCAAATTTATCCACGGCGATCATCCCGCCGCTCCCGCCCAGTGGCAGCAATTTTTCCTGCACCACTTTGTGTGTCGCTTCTGCCAGCGTTAAACCGGCGTATTCCATCAGCGCCGCCACGTCGTAGGCAGCCACGGTACGCATAAACACTTCACCGGTGCCGGTGCTGGAAATCGCCACCGTATCGTTGCTGGCGTAACAACCGGCGCCAATAATCGGCGAATCACCGACGCGTCCGGCCTGTTTGTTGGTCATTCCGCCGGTCGATGTTGCCGCCGCCAGATTACCGAGTTCATCTATCGCCACCGCGCCTACGGTGCCAAATTTACGTTCCGGATCAATCGGGTCGCCTGAAGCATTCAGCGACGCCCCGTCGTGATCGAGCATTACGCCGGTATCCGCGGCAATAGCGCGCTGCAACTGGTCATAACGTTCCTGAGTGAAGAAATACGCCGGTTCCACCATTTCCTGACCATTGGCACGGGCAAAATCTTCTGCGCCTGCACCGGTGAACAGGACGTGCGGGCTGTTTTCCAGCACCTTACGGGCGGTCAGAACAGGATTGCGGATATGGCTGACGCCGCAAATCGCACCGGCATCCAGCGTGCGGCCATCCATAATGCAGGCATCTAATTCATGCGTACCCTGATGGGTAAATACCGCACCTTTACCGGCATTAAATAACGGGCATTCTTCCAGCAGGCGCACGGCTTCGGTTACGGCGTCCAGTGCGCTGCCACCCGCGGCCAGAATCGCCTGCCCGGCACTGACAATCCTTTCCAGTTCGGCCAGGTAAAGTTGTTCTTTTTCGGCGCTCATTGCCGCACGGGTTATTGCCCCGGCACCACCATGAATAGCAATGACCGGACGCTTCTTGTTCGAAACGGAAGCCGCTGAATTATCAGTAGAAGAACTCATTAGCACTGCACCTTTCGATGTTGTATTTATGTATGGAAGATGTTGACCTGTTTTTTGACTATATTTAGCCCGCTACAGTATGTAAAGCAGAAATGCATCGCCACCAAAATGGCGCTAATTGCTTAGATTGTTTAGGAAAAACAAATGCTGCAATTGAATATACATGCGGGACAAATCACCAGAGAACAGCAATAATAAACGTCCTAATCGCGGCAAAAGCACCTCTGGATAAGCTTACCGCGACTTTTTATTTTCTCTTTTTAGGAAATCAGTTTATGGAAACTGTTTATAACCGCCGCCGGATTAATGTGATCTCATGGCTAAGTTACTTTTTTACAGGGGGCCTCGTCTCCACTCTGGGTATTGTTATCGGGCCAGTGGCGACGGCTTTTAATAAAGATCCGGCCTTTATCGGCCTCATGTTCTCACTGATGAACATCGGTTTATTCCTGCCGATTATGATCAGTGGCATCCTGATGCGTAAGTTCGATCTGGGCAAGCAGCTGATCACCGGGTCAATTGTCACCATCCTGACCTGTATCGCGCTGTTCGTGATGCCGTCGATTACCCTGTTCGGCATCGGCGTTTTCCTGATTGGTGCGACAGCTGGCCTGATGATGTCGATTGGCAGCTATCTGGTTGTGCGTATTAATGACGACCCGAAAAAGCGTTCCGCCAACTTAATCTTCACCGACTTCTTCTTTGCGCTTTCCGGCATGACGCTGTCTCTGGTGCTCGGTTTCCTGTTCAAGCATGGCGCGAGCTGGCTGGCGATGTACGGCATCATGGGTACGCTGAGCGTGCTGATGATCCTGCTGTGTGTGGGTCAGAAATTCCCGACCGTTGCGCAGCCGGAAAAAGTGGCGAAAAGCGAGCGGGAAGCGAAAGAGCCGTGGGGCTTCGCGGCGTACGTGCTATGTTTTGCCCTGTTCGCCTTCGTCTTCAGCGAGCTGGTTTTCACCCTGTGGATGCCAAGCTGGTTGCATGAGCATTTCGGTCTGGACACTGACAAAGCGGCGATCTACATCACCACTTACTGGATGGTGAAAGCGATTGGCCTGTTCCTGAACCAGTTCACCGTGCGTTTTGTGAAACTGCGTACCTTCCTGTTTGCGTCGGCCATCGTCGGGTTAATCAGCCTGTTTGTGGTGACACACAACGAAAACACCACGCTGGTGATGATTGCCGTTGGCCTGTTCGGCTTCTGTAACTCCGGTATGTTCTCCGGCCTGATGAGCTACGGCAGCCTGCAGGTGAAAAACTCACCTCCAACGCTGACCTCTGCGCTGCTGACGACGGCTTCAGTCGGTACGCTGATTTTCGCTTCCTTCTCATCATTCATTTACCGCGAATACGGCCTGTTCTGGGCACTGAATATTGCGACCGTATCTTACGTTCTGCTGGTGCTGGCGGTGATCATCGCCGGTGTGCGCAGTAAAGCGGAAAAAATCCACCGCGAAATGGCGGCATAACATTTACTACGCATAAATTCATGCATAAAAAAGGGAAGGCATAAAAGCCTTCCCTTTTCTTATTTAGCTGCGCCTTTAAAGCTGCGGGCAGCGCTGCAAACTGTTTAGCCAGGATGTTTCTGGCTGAGCGGCCAGACGACGCGCGCGTCCATGGCGGCGTAAAATCAATCCCTTGTCCTGCATTTCACTCAAATCACGTCGGATCGTTTCAAGACTCACATCCAGCGATTGTGCCAGTTCGCTAACCTGTAACACTTCATGTTGTTCTACCAACTGAAGGATGGCCTGATGGCGATTTTTTTTAAGCACCGGTTATTCCTGTGTATATGACAGATATGTGACACAAATCACAAATAACGGTAACTATGATAACCGCGTTACATCCGTAATTTTGGGATCGATCTCAATTTTTCAGAAATCCCCACGAAGTTTTTACGCCTTCAGCGGTTTTTGGTTCGTCCCGATTCTCTGTCATACTATGCTCATGCCCCATTTTCCCGTCCGTCGCCGGTGAGTACGCCCGCGTCGCCGGACTGAATCACTAAGGAATTTTGATGGAATTCAACACTGCAGGTTTGATCTCACTTCAGGAAGCGCTGGATAAAATGCGCGCTTACGTTCCGAAAAAAACAGCGCAGGATGCCGAATCGTTGCCACTGGCAACCGCCGCTGGCCGTATTACTGCGGCGCCGGTGCTTTCCCCGATTTTTGTCCCGCCTTTTGATAACTCCGCGATGGACGGTTATGCCCTGCGCATTGAAGATCTGCACGAGGGCGCTGTCCTCCCGGTGGCGGGAAAAGCCTTTGCCGGCGCGCCTTTTCATGGCGAATGGCCTGCCGGAACCTGTATCCGCATCATGACCGGTGCGCCGGTTCCGGCCGGTGCCGACACAGTGATCATGCAGGAACAGGCAGAAGTTTCAGACGCGGGAATACGTTTCACTGCAACGGCGCAAAAAGGCCAGAATATCCGCCTGACGGGTGACGACATTAAGCAAGGCGACAGCGTTTTGCCTGCGGGCGTGCGTCTGGGGGCGGCAGAATTACCGCTGCTGGCGTCCCTTGGCGTGACTGAAGTACAGGTCTGGAAGCCGCTAAAAGTCGCCGTATTTTCCACCGGTGATGAGCTGCAACCTGTCGGTAAGCCTCTGCAGGAAGGCCAGATTTATGACACGAACCGGTTTGCCGTGCGGCTGATGCTCGAGCAACTCGGCTGTACGGTGCTGGATTTAGGCATTATCCGCGACGATCCGCAGGCATTGCGTAAAGCGTTTGAAGAAGCCAATGAATTTGCCGATTTGGTGATTTCCAGCGGCGGTGTTTCCGTCGGTGAGGCCGATTACACCAAACAGATGCTGGATGAACTGGGCGAAATTGGTTTCTGGAAACTGGCCATGAAACCGGGCAAACCGTTTGCTTTCGGAAAACTGAAAGACAGCTGGTTCTGCGGACTGCCGGGGAATCCGGTGTCGGCTGCACTGACGTTTTATCAGCTGGTTCAGCCATTTATCGCTCAGCTTTCCGGTCACAGTGCCTGGCAGTTCCCGCCACGCCTGAAAGCGAAAGCCGTAACGCCACTGAAAAAATCGCCCGGCCGCCTCGATTTCCAGCGCGGTATTTTCAGCACCAATGCAGAAGGTCAGCTGGAAGTGCGCACTACCGGCCATCAGGGATCGCACGTCTTCAGCTCCTTCAGCCAGGCTAACTGTTTTATAGTGCTTGAGCGTGAACGCGACAATGTTACGGCTGGTGAAATCGTTGAAGTCGAGCCTTTTAACGCGCTGCTGCGGAGCTGAACATGGCGACTCTGCCGGAACTGACGGACGCTGAAGCCCTGCGCTATAACCGCCAGATAGTACTGAAAGGGTTTGATTTTGATGCGCAGGAACAGCTGAAAGCCAGCCACGCGCTGATTGTCGGGCTGGGAGGTTTAGGCTGCGCCGCCGCGCAATATCTGGCGGCAGCAGGCACAGGTACGTTAACGCTGCTGGATTTCGATACGGTATCGCTCTCAAACCTGCAACGCCAGACGCTGCACACTGACGCGCGGATCGGGATGCCGAAAGTCGACTCCGCCGCCATAGCGCTGGCGGCAATCAATCCGCACATCCGCTTAAATCAGGTAAATGCTCAGGCGGATGACGATTTGTTACGTGAGCTGATCGCCGCCTGCGACGTGGTGGTGGATTGCACCGACAATGTCACGACGCGTAATCAGCTGAACAGTGAATGTTTCGCGCAGAAAAAACCGCTGGTCTCCGGCGCTGCTATCCGTATGGAAGGTCAGCTCAGCGTATTTACCTACCAGCCGCAGGAACCCTGCTACCGCTGCCTGAGCCGGTTATTCGGTGAAAATGCGCTGACCTGCGTGGAAGCTGGCGTCATGGCCCCGCTGGTCGGCACCATCGGCAGCTTGCAGGCGATGGAAACCATCAAACTGCTGACAAAATTTGGCGAAACCCCGCGCGGAAAACTGCTGATGTTCGACGCCATGACATTACAGTTTCGCGAAATGAAACTGATGAAAGATCCGCATTGTGAAGTGTGTGGTGATTGTTGAATCAGTAAATTCAGACACAAAAAAACCGCCTTTATCGGCGGTTTTCTATTTTTTGCGACACCCAAAACAATTCGCAAAATCATTCGCGTTTTATCAAGGCGGCAACTGCACGAATCCCCGGGAGCTTACATCGGTAAGTGACCGGGGTGAGTAAAGGCAGCCAACGCCGAGACAACGCGAAGGATGAAGCGAATTAGGTGTTGATGCCCTGGCTACGCAGGTAGTCTTCGTAGTTACCAGAGAAATCAATCACGCGCGTCGGGGTCATTTCCAGAATACGCGTTGCCAGTGAGCTGACGAATTCACGGTCGTGGGAAACGAAGATCAGCGTTCCTTCATACATTTCCAGCGCCATGTTCAGTGACTCGATGGATTCCATATCAAGGTGGTTGGTTGGTTCATCCATAATCAGGATGTTTGGACGTTGCATCATCAGTTTCCCGAATAACATACGACCTTTCTCACCACCGGAAAGCACTTTCACTTTCTTCTTGATATCGTCCTGACCGAACAGCAGACGGCCTAACACACCGCGTACAGCCTGCTCGTCATCTTTCTCGGATTTCCACTGGCTCATCCAGTCGAATACGTTCAGGGTATCGTCGAATTCGTATTCGTGATCCTGCGCGTAATAACCGATTTTAGAGTTTTCAGACCATTTCACTGAACCACTTTCCGGCTCATGCTCACCGACCAGCGTTTTCAGCAGGGTCGATTTACCGATACCGTTGGCACCCAGAATCGCGACTTTTTCGCCGACTTCCAGCATCAGGCCGAGGTTTTTAAACAGCGGACCGTTGTCGAAACCTTTGGTGATCTTTTCCACTTCCAGCGCATTACGGAACAGTTTTTTGTCCTGTTCGAAACGCATATAAGGGTTCTGACGGCTGGATGCTTTGATTTCATCGAGCTGAATTTTATCAATCTGACGGGCACGGGACGTTGCCTGTTTAGATTTAGAGGCGTTGGCGCTGAAGCGGCTGACGAACGATTGCAGTTCAGCAATCTGCGCTTTCTTCTTGGCGTTATTAGCTGTCAGAAGTTCACGAGCCTGCGTGGCCGCCGTCATGTATTCATCATAGTTGCCCGGATATACGCGCAGTTCGCCGTAGTCCAGATCCGCCATGTGCGTACACACCATGTTCAGGAAGTGACGGTCATGCGAAATGATGATCATGGTGCTGTTACGTTCGTTCAGCACCTGCTCCAGCCAGCGAATAGTATCGATGTCCAGGTTGTTCGTTGGTTCGTCGAGCAGCAGAATTTCCGGATCCGAGAACAGTGCCTGCGCCAGAAGCACACGCAGTTTAAAGCCCGGCGCGATTTCGCTCATCGGACCATAATGTTGCTCAACAGGAATGCCTACGCCCAGCAGCAGTTCGCCGGCACGGGATTCTGCGCTGTAGCCGTCCATTTCACCGTAAGCGACTTCCAGATCAGCCACTTTGTAGCCGTCTTCTTCGCTCATTTCCGCCATGGCGTAAATGCGGTCGCGCTCTTCCTTCACTTCCCACAATTCGGTGTGGCCCATGATCACGGTGTCCAGCACGCTGAACTGTTCGAAGGCGAACTGATCCTGGCGTAATTTACCCAGACGTTCGTTCGGATCAAGAACGACGTTACCGCCAGAAGGCACTAAATCGCCACCGAGGATCTTCATGAAAGTGGACTTGCCACAACCGTTCGCGCCAATCAGGCCATAACGGTTACCGCCGCCAAATTTCACGTTAATGTTTTCAAATAACGGCTTGCTGCCGAATTGCATGGTGATGTTGTAAGTACTTAGCACAACGCTCGCTCTTAATTGGGAAATGTGATTTGGCGCGCATTATGCCACAACGGCGCGTTGGGATCGCCTCCCCTTGTGTACATTTTTCGCGCAATAGCTAAAAAAGTTCCCTGCACACTCAATGATCGTGGGGAAATAAAAACAAAAAACCCGACATAAGCCGGGTTTTACAGGTCAGATTCGGGGATCAGAAGTTGTAGCCGATCACGCCGTAGTAACCCCAGCCGGTGGACTTCACATCGAAGTTACCGTTGCCGAAGTTCAGCTCTGCGCCGTCAGCCCACTGGCCGCCGTTGTGGAAGTAACGCGCCACGAACGAGTAATGCCAGTGCGTGTAGTTCAGGGACAGAATATGGCTTGAGGCGATAGAGTTGTTAGAACGTGCTTTGTTGCCGTTCACGTCACGCATATCGTCATCACCCAGTGAGGAGCCCCAGTCGAAGTTGGTGAACCCGATATAGCTCAGGTTGCCGCCCCACAACTGTGTCAGCGGAACAAAGTATTTCACTTTGAAACGGTAACCGTCCCAGCTGTTTTCGTTGGCAGCGTTGTAGTTTTCCCACTGGTATTTTGCATACACGTTCAGAGACAGGCTCATCGGCAGGCCGGTATCGATATCGGTCCCCAGACCCATGTACCAGGTGTTCTGACGGTTATCGCTGTCCGGACCCATATCGTAGATATAGTTGTTCGCGAAATACCATTCTTTGAACGGACCAAAGCTCAGATCAGTGCCGGTCAGCTTATCGATAGAGAAGCGCGGTTCGATTTCCATAAACAGCGGAGAACCGTTTTTATCCCAGATACCGGTGTCGTTACCGTTGCCGGCGCCGAAGGTTTTAGGAATATCGATATAGCCGTAGAAATCAAACCAGTCTTTGTGCGCAAACGCTTCATATTCAAGGTAAACATCGTTACGCAGTGTCGGCCCGAAACGGGTATCTGCGCTGCCTACAACGTTAACACTCTGGTGCCACCAGTCAGAAACAAATTCGCCCTTGCTATCATCAGCGAGCACGGTCGCGCTGTAGGACAAAGCCATCAAAGCGCCTGCTGCAATAATTTTATTTTTCATATTTATACCAGAAGCGGGGGGTGGGACAACGCCTTGCCACTTTCAGACGTTGCATAAAACAAACCCTAAAACTGTGATCCGCAACCGATTGCTGCACATAGTGCATAAAACCTGCAATTTCCAGTTACTTCCTACAAGAGTCGACTTTTCTTAGCTAATAAATAGATTTGGTCAAGGTTTGTCAATTTCTGTTTCATTCTGATACATCCCGAATGTGATATTGATCACACATATGTTTCAGGTGTATTTCATTCACGTGATCAGGGGGCAGAAAAAAACATCGTTCATAAAATGAACATTCGTTATTTGTCATGCTATAGTAATGACAAATAACGGTACGGAGGAACGCAGTATGAATTCAAAAATTTCCGGGCTGTCTTCCAGCCTTTTGCAAAAACCTGCAACACCGCTTTGGCAATCTGCGGGACTTCCCGCAAGCAGCGGAATTAGTTTGATTAATGCCATACAAAAGGGATTTCCGGTTGATAGTATCAGCCGTCTTAATACTGAGCTGGGATGGCCGAAAATGGTGTTACTGGAAATAATGGGGATTAACGAACGTAATTATGCGCGTCGTAAAGCCGGAAACGGATTGCTGAAAAGTGAAGAGAGCGAGCGAGTGGCGCGGCTGGTACGCATCGTAGATGCCGCCACCGATTTGTTTGAAGGGGATCGTGTCGCTGCGCTCGAGTGGTTCACCCGCCCTGCTCCGGCACTGGATGGCTCCCGCCCGCTGGAACTGCTGTCCTCTGAAGCGGGTGCGGTGGAAGTCAGCCGTTTGATCGGTCGTCTTGAGCACGGTGTTTTCAATTGAAGCTGTATCGTATCGTGCAAACCCGCCATCTGGCGACAGCCTGGTCGGGCGCAGGTGCGCAGCTTTACGGCGGGCGCTGGAATCCACCGGGCAGGCCGGTGGTTTATGTCACCACCAGTATTTCGCTGGCGATCCTGGAAATCCTGGTGCATTTGCAAAACAGTATGCTGATGCGGTCGTATACCTTGCTCAGTATTGAAGTGCCGGAGGAACTGCTGGATACGCTGGAAGTTTCCGAACTGGCATCTGACTGGCGGAGTGCATCGCCGCCGGACAGCACACAACGTCAGGGTGACGCCTGGCTCGAGGAAGGTGATTATGTCGGGCTGAAAGTGCCCTCGGTCATTGTGCCGTCGGAATACAACGTGTTGCTGAATCCGCAGCATCCGGCTTTTGTCGATTTACTGAGTTCAGCAGAACGCGAGCCGATGATATTTGACCCGCGCCTGCAATAGCCACTATTACAGAGACGGGTCTTTTTACTTTCAGAGATTATTCCGCTTTCCGGTTACTGCGGTATATCAGCGCCAGCGCAATGATCAGGCAGGGAATAGCCGCCAGCCGGTGCCATGACAACGCAATTTGCGGATTATCCAGCCAGCCGAAATTATCGATCAACATCCCCATACTCAGCTGTCCGAGGATGACTGCAACAGTCGCCGCTGCAGTACCGACACGCGGGACGGCAGTCACCATCACAATGATGTACGGCACACCAAATAACGCCCCCGCAAGTTGCCATTTCGGTACCGTCAGCAAGGTTTCCGGTTGCGGTGTTTGCAGGAATAACACCAGCACGGCAGTAATTGCTGCGCCGACGCTGAATGTCAGAAAGGCGCTTTTCAGCACACCGACCTTTTCCCCTAACTGCCCGTTGACTGCCGCCTGCATACTCAGCGCAGCACCTGCGACAATCGCAAGAATAATCATAATCATTTCAGTCATGTTTCAGCCCCAGGCAATCAGAATAAGTGCAGCAACGATAAACAGCAGAGCCAGCAGGCGTTCACCGCCGACTTTCTTATGCGGCGTACCAAACCAGCCGTAATGGTCGATCAGCACACTTTTCGCCACCTGCCCTGATAAAATCGCAATCATTGTCATGCCAATACCAATGACCGGTGTCGCGAGGGTCAGCACCACGACATACACGGGACCGAGGACGCCACCCAGCAGTTTCCAGCCTGGTTGTTCTGTGAAAGACGGCGCATTACGCGGGCTAAAAAACAGCACCAGCAAACCGGTCAGTACCGCACCGACACCGAAAATACTCAGTGTTGCCCACAGATGCCCGACTTCTGTTCCCAGCGGACCAATCAGTCCTGCCTCCAGTGACAGCCCCATCCCCGCCAGAATGACCAGCGGAATTAACATCAGATTCATTTTTACCCTGCTTTTTGTTTTTTGAGAGGCGGCGACTATAGCGTGACAGAACTATGCGAAAAACAGCACAATGAGGAAAATACCTTTGCAGGAATTGCACAGATGAAAGGTTTTAATCAGATCAATATTCAGGCGTTACGGCTGTATGTCGCCGTACTGGATCAGGGCAGTTTCTCTGAAGTGGCGCGCCGGGAAGCGATGTCGCCGTCAACCGTATCGCGGGTGATTTCACAACTGGAACAGGCGTTACAGACGCAGCTTTTGTACCGAAATACGCGTGCCGTCAGTCCGACAGAATCGGGCAAACTGCTGGCAGAACATGCGCGTCAGGTACTGGCTCAGCTGGATCTCGCCGCGCTGGATTTACAGGAACAGGACAGCGAACCCGGCGGACTGATCCGCATCAACGCCCCGGTTGTTTTTGGCCAGCGCCACCTTGCGCCGTGGCTGCATGAGCTCAACGCACGATACCCGCGCCTGAATATTGAACTGATGCAAACCGATGATTTCATCGACCCGTTACAGGACAGCGTGGATTTGCTGATCCGCATTGGCGTGATGACAGATTCCACTTTGCAGGCGCGTACGCTTGGCCACCAGAATTTCCGCCTTGCCGCGAGTCCGGCGTATCTTGCCCGCGCAGGAACGCCGAAAACGCCGGACGATTTAGCCAGTCACAGTTGTCTGGTTTTCAAAGGATTTGCCGGTTCGCAGCGCTGGTATTTCCGTCAGCCTGAACAGGAATGGCGCTCGCTAAACCTGCGGGGATCACTGACCAGTAATAATGCAGAAACCCTTACGCAGGCGGGGATCGACGCCATGGGGCTGGTTGTATTTCCTACCTGGCTGATAGGCGATGCATTGCGGGACGGTCGTCTGGTCAGCGTGCTTGAAGACTATCAGGTATCGACGTCACCGGAGCCGCAAACCATATCGGCGCTGTACCCGAACAGCCGACGCCCTTCGATCAAAGTACGGGCAGTGATTGATTTTCTGGTAGAGAAGTTTGGCAGCCCGGCGTACTGGTAGTGAGGCAGTTGCACCAGGAGGGTTATTGAATAGTCCGAGACAATTTCGGTTTTTCAAGTGCTGTGATCACCTGACTCGCCGCGCCGAAACCGACCAGAGGGGAAAGGCTTTTCCCCTCTGAACTCCCCTCGCCTTTTTCAACACGCGCTCCGCTCGCTGGCTATGTTTCAGGTATCACAGCGACAGGCTGGAAATCTTGCCGCTGCGCGGTTCCCTCTCTCGGTCCTGAAGCCATTGGTCTTCAGGCCGCTCCGTTCGGCAGGATTTCTGAATCGCCCGCTGGATCTTAGATTCAAAAACCAAAGGGTTTATCTTTTAGAATAGTTGATTGGCGTGCTCAAAATTCAGCTGAACGGAGCGGCTTCGAGACCTATGGCTCGAAGACCGAGAGAAGGCAGTGCGAAGCACCTGAATTTGCGCCACTTACTAATGCATCAGAACACGTCCATCGTCCCAGCGGCAGCGCGCAGTAAAAGAGCCGGAGATTCTTAAGAGACGCGGCGATAGGCGCCTCTTAAGGCCGGTGTGGGTGGCAACCCACGGTGTTGGTGTTGACCTTGAAGTTAAAGCTAAAGGCTAACCCTTTACCTCAACTCCATCCCCACATGCGCAATCCCATCTTCATCATAAATCTCCGTATACGCCACAAACCCCAGCCGGCCATAGAACCCCTGCAAATGCGCCTGCGCGGAAATCGCGACGCGCGCGCCCGGCCAGTGTTTCTGGCAGGCTGCCAGTGCCTGTTCCATCAGCTGATATCCCAGTTTCATGCCACGTGCGGAAGGGGCAACAATCACCCGTCCGATTGCCACCTCATCATCGGAACGCAGAATACGCGCATAGGCGGCTATTTTACCGTCCAGCCACGCAACGATATGACGGTTTTCACCGGTCAGATCCTGCCCGTCGATGTCCTGATATACGCAGGTTTGCTCGACCACAAACACTTCGCTGCGCAGTGACAGAATGGCGTAAAGCTGTGCCGTGTTGAGTTCGCTGTGATGGTAATCCTGCCAGTGAAGCGATGAAGATCCGGTCATGAGTAAGTGCCCTGCCTTTTCTGAAAGCCAAAAAAAAGAGATATTCCTGAGAATATCTCTTTTTAACACAGATTTTACAGCCAATTTATCAGGCAGATTTCTTCAGCGGTGTCGTGCGAACCGGTGCATCGCCTGCGGTGTAATATTCTGCGGTACTGCGCGGTAACGGCTGACGCCCGCGGATTTTATCGGCAATCTTTTCTGCGATCATAATCGTCGTCGCGTTCAGGTTGCCGGTAATGATCTGCGGCATGATGGAGGCATCCACCACGCGCAGGCTTTCTACCCCGTGAACGCGCCCTTCTCCGTCCACCACCGCCATCTCATCAGTACCCATTTTGCAGGAGCACGAAGGATGGAACGCCGTTTCGGCGTGCTCGCGGATAAACGCATCCAGTTCTTCATCAGTCTGTACGTTTTCACCCGGACTGATTTCACGACCACGGTAAGGATCCAGCGCTGGCTGATTCATGATTTCACGCGTGATGCGGATAGCGTCGCGGAACTCATGCCAGTCCTGCTCGGTTGCCATGTAATTAAACAGGATGCTCGGATGCTGGCGCGGATCTTTCGATTTCACCTGCACGCGGCCACGGCTTGGCGAACGCATGGAACCCACGTGCGCCTGAAAACCATGCTCTTTCACCGCGTTGCTGCCGTTGTAGTTAATCGCCACCGGCAGGAAGTGATACTGAATATTCGGCCAGGCAAACTCTTCGCGGCTGCGGATAAAACCACCCGCTTCGAACTGATTGCTTGCGCCGACACCGGTACCTTTAAACAACCATTCTGCACCAATCGCGGGCTGGTTATGCATCTGCAAGGCCGGGTATAAAGACACCGGCTGAGTGCAACTGTATTGCAGGTACATCTCCAGGTGATCCTGCAGATTCTCGCCGACGCCCGGCAAATCATGAACCAGCGGAATCTCCAGACGGTTGAGCAGCTCCGCTGCGCCGACACCCGAACGTTGCAGAATTTGCGGTGACGCAATCGCGCCGCTGCACAGCAACACTTCTCGTTTCGCTTTCGCCGTTTTAGCGTTGTAGTCGTCACCGTGGAAATAGCTGACGCCCGTGGCACGCTTGCCTTCAAACAGAATTCTGTCGGTCAGCGCGTGCGTCACGATAGTCAGATTGGCTCGCGGTTTGGCCTGATCCAGATACCCGCGCGCTGTACTTGCACGACGGCCTTTCGGTGTCACGGTTCTGTCCATCGGACCAAAACCTTCCTGCTGATAACCGTTCAGATCGTCGGTACGGGGATACCCTGCCTGCACACCGGCTTCAATCATCGCGTGGAACAGCGGGTTATTGCCTTTTTTCGGCGTCGCCACACTGACCGGTCCGTCGCCACCGTGAAAATCATTCGGACCGATATCGCGGGTTTCGGCTTTGCGGAAATAAGGCAGGCAGTCCAGATAACTCCAGTCTTCCAGACCCGGCGCTTTCGCCCAGTTATCGAAATCCATCGCGTTACCGCGGATGTAACACATACCGTTAATCAGCGAAGAACCGCCCAGACCTTTACCGCGCCCGCATTCCATACGGCGGTTATTCATATGCGGTTCCGGGTCGGTTTCATACGCCCAGTTATAACGACGGCCCTGTAACGGGAATGCCAGCGCCGCAGGCATCTGTGTGCGGAAATCCAGACGATAATCCGGGCCGCCCGCTTCCAGCAGCAACACGCTGACATTGCTGTCTTCGGTCAGCCGGGTGGCGAGAACGTTGCCGGCAGAACCGGCACCAATAATGATGTAATCGTAATCCATTAAAATCTCCTCTGTCGCGGCGGATTAAAAGACTGAGCTGAATTCGCCCAGTTCGACCTGCACGGATTTGATTTGGGTGTAATGCTCAAGCGTGGTGACGCCGTTTTCACGACCAACGCCGGAGTGCTTATAGCCGCCGACCGGCATTTCTGCCGCCGATTCGCCCCACGTATTGACCCAGCAAATCCCGGCTTCAAGTTTGTGAATAACACGATGCGCACGGTTAAGATCCTGCGTCACCAGCCCGGCAGCCAGACCGTATTCGGTATCGTTGGCGCGGCGGATCACTTCCTCTTCACTTTCATACGTCAGAATGCTCATCACCGGTCCGAAGATTTCTTCACGGACAATCAGCATGTCATCGCGGCAGTCGGTAAAGACCGTCGGGGCGACATAAGCGCCTTTCGCGTATTCGCCGGAAGTCACGCGTTCGCCGCCGGTCAGTAACGTCGCGCCTTCACGCTTGCCGCTGTCGATGTAACGCAGCACGGATTCCATGTGTGCGAAGCTGACCAGCGGGCCGAAGTTGACGTTTTCGTCAGTTGGATCGCCCAGACGGATACGCTTCACGCGTTCCAGAACTTTAGCTTCAAACGCTTTGTGCAGTGCTTTTGGCACAAACACGCGGGTGCCGTTAGTACACACCTGGCCGGAGCTGTAGAAGTTCGCCATCATGGCGATGTCAGCCGCTTTATCGAGATCCGCGTCTTCAAAGATGATCAGCGGAGATTTGCCGCCCAGTTCCATCGTCACTTCTTTCAGCGTGGACGCCGACGCGCTGGCCATGACTTTCTTGCCAGTTTTAATGCCGCCGGTGAACGAAACTTTGGCGATATCAGGATGATCGGTTAACGCCTGGCCGACGCTGGCTGCACCGGTGACTACGCTGAACACGCCGTCCGGCACGCCCGCTTCGGTGTAGATTTCCGCCAGTTTCAGTGCGGTCAGCGAGGTGTTTTCGCTCGGTTTGAACACCATCGCGTTTCCTGCCGCCAGCGCAGGTGCGGATTTCCACAGCGCAATCTGAATCGGGTAGTTCCATGCGCCGATACCTGCGACCACGCCCAGCGGCTCGCGGCGGGTATACACGAAGGAAGAATCGCGCAGCGGAATTTGCTGGCCTTCGATGGCAGGGATCAGCCCGGCGTAATATTCCAGCACGTCTGCGCCGGTGACGATATCCACCGCCAGCGTTTCCGACAGCGGCTTGCCGGTATCGGCAGTTTCAATCGCCGCCAGCTCGTCGTTGCGTTCACGCAGAATATCCACGGCGCGGCGCAGAATACGTGCGCGGCTCATGGCCGTCATTGCCGCCCAGACTTTCTGGCCTTTCTGCGCGGATTTCACCGCCAGATCGACATCGGCGTGCGTGGCGGATGGCAGCGTGGCAATCACGTCGCCATTGGCCGGGTTCACTGCATCGAAGGTTTCATCACCGGTACTGTCCTGAAAACGTCCGTTGATATAAAGTTTTTGCGTGCCGTAGCGGGACATAAATCTCTCCTCGGTCTGTGCGGTCTGAAGGTTTTCTGCCTGGCTCATGTGAGCTGCGATTCGATGTGGCGGCGGGTGATTTGCATCGCCTCGGCGCGGTTAAATTCTTTACCGCTAAGTGCGCCGCGCAGCCACAGGCCGTCAATCAGTGCGGCGGTGCTTTGTGCCGCCAGACGTGCCTCACTTTTGGGCAGAAAACGTCTGAATTCAGAACATAAGTTTGAATAGAGCCGGCGGCTGTTGACCTGTTGCAGACGGTACAACTGCGGGTGATGCATGCTGCTCGCCCAGAAGGCCAGCCAGGTTTTCATCGCCGCGCTGTTGGTCTGACTGTCGTCAAAATTGGCTTCTGCAATCGCATGCAGTCGCGCCGTCGGTGCAGTATCTGTCAGCTGCGCTAACCGCAACTGCACCCCTTCCCCCAAATGACTGAGCAAATAACGCATGGTCGCTTCCAGCAGCCCATTCTTGTCACGAAAGTAGTGACTGATGATGCCGTTGGAGACGCCTGCACGGCGTGCGATCTGCGAAATCGACGCATCGTGCATCCCGACTTCGTTGACCGCCGCCAGGGTTGCCTCAATCAATTGCTGCCTTCTTATCGGCTGCATTCCTACTTTGGGCATGGTTCCGGCTCCTGAAAATGAGCGGGTTGAAACGCGCTTAAAAACCGTTTTTTTACGCTTTCGTACAACCTTGTTAACGCTCTTACGCCACCTATTTAACTTTTTTTTGATTGAACGTTCAATTAAAAATGCATATATTTTATTACCAATACGTTAGTAATTTGTATGAATTTTGGAGTTGGTAAGAAGCCAATTTATTGAAAAACAGTGATTAATTAGCAAGACAGGGGAAAAAATGGCGATTGCCGATACGACCGATAAACAGAGCGAAAAACCTCGCGACCAGCTCAACAAGGTGGTGTTCTTCACCTCCGCAGGTTTAATTTTAGCCTTCACATTAATGACCATTTTCTTCACCGATTTATCGGGAAAATGGATCAGCCTGACCCTCAACTGGGTGTCTGCTACATTTGGCTGGTATTACATGCTGGCGGCGACGCTGTACATCGTGTTTGTAGTGTTCATAGCCTGCTCGCGCTTCGGCTCGATCAAACTGGGCCCTGAACAATCCAAACCCGAATTCAGCATGATGAGCTGGGCGGCCATGTTATTTGCCGCCGGGATCGGCATCGACCTGATGTTTTTCTCGGTCGCCGAACCGGTAACGCAGTACATGCTGCCGCCGGAAGGTAACGGCCAGACGCTGGAAGCCGCACGACAGGCAATGACCTGGACGCTGTTCCACTACGGCCTGACCGGCTGGGCAATGTATGCGCTGATGGGGATCGCGCTGGGCTATTTCAGCTACCGCTATAACCTGCCGCTGACCATCCGTTCGGCGCTGTACCCGATTTTCGGCAAACGCATCAACGGCCCGATCGGTCACAGCGTGGATATTGCCGCCGTCGTCGGCACCATTTTTGGTATCGCGACAACGCTCGGTATTGGCGTGGTGCAGCTCAATTACGGGCTGAAAGTGCTGTTCCATATTCCGGAAAACCTGACCGTTCAGGCCGCCCTGATCCTGCTTTCGGTGATCATGGCGACGGTATCGGTCACATCTGGCGTGAATAAAGGCATCCGAATTCTGTCGGAACTCAACGTGCTGCTGGCGCTGGGGCTGATCCTGTTCCTGCTGTTCTTTGGCAATACCGAATTCCTGCTCAATGCGCTGGTGCTCAATATCGGGGATTACATCAACCGCTTTATGGGCATGACGCTCAATACCTTTGCGTTTGATCGCCCGACGGAATGGATGAACAGCTGGACCCTGTTCTTCTGGGCATGGTGGGTGGCCTGGTCGCCGTTTGTCGGCCTGTTCCTGGCGCGTATTTCACGCGGGCGCACCATCCGTCAGTTCGTGCTCGGCACGCTGATCATTCCGTTTGTCTTCACCCTGTTGTGGCTGTCGATTTTCGGTAACAGTGCGCTGTATCAGATCCTGCACGGCAATCTGGATTTCGCCAACGAAGTGATTGCGCACCCTGAGCGCGGCGTTTACAGCCTGCTGGCGCAGTATCCCGGCTTTACGCTGAGTGCTTCTGTCGCCACCATCACCGGCCTGCTGTTTTATGTCACCTCGGCGGATTCCGGTTCACTGGTGCTGGGTAACTTCACCTCAAAACTGGCGGACATTAATAACGATGCGCCGAACTGGCTGCGGATTTTCTGGTCAGTCACCATCGGCGTGCTGACGCTGGGGATGCTGATGACCGACGGCGTTTCCGCGCTGCAAAACACCACGGTGATTATGGGGCTGCCGTTCAGCTTTGTGATTTTCTTCATCATGGCCGGATTATATAAATCGCTGCGGCTGGAAGATTACCGCCGCGCCAGCACCCAGCAGAATCTGGCGCCGATGCCTTCAACCAGCGACGCGGCGCTGAACTGGAAACAGCGTCTGTCACGGGTGATGAACTATCCGGGCACGCGCCATACGCAGAAAATGATGGATACCGTCTGCCGTCCGGCGATGCAGGAAGTGGCGCAGGAACTGGAACTGCGCGGGGCGAAAGTGACGTTCAACGAACATGAGCCACAGGAAGACGAGAAAATCGGGCCGCTGGAATTGCAGGTGGCGCTGGGCGAAGAACAGAACTTTGTGTATCAGATCTGGCCGGTGCGTTATGCCGTCCCTGCCTTTACCTATCGCGCACGTGCGGGTAAATCGAATTATTACCGTCTGGAAACCTTCCTGCTGGAAGGTACGCAGGGCAATGACCTGATGGACTTCACCAAACATCAGGTAATCAATGACATTCTGGATCAGTACGAACGTCATCTGAACTTCCTGCACATTAACCGCGAAGCGCCGGGGAATACCCTGACCTTCCCGGAACAGCCGGTTTAATCACGTAAACCTGATAACAACGACCTCACAAAAAACCCGCGTAATGCGGGTTTTTTTATGTCCGGAAACGTGCGCTTAACCTAAAAATGGCAGGACTTTTTCCAGCAGCAGTTCCGGCTGTTCTTCGGCGATGTAATGCCCGCAAGGCAGCGCCTCACCCTGCACGTTTTCTGCCACCTTTTCCCACTCCGCCAGCGGCGCAAAACATTTCCCCACCGTGCCCTGTTCCCCCCACAGAACCAAAAGCGGACACTTCACTTTGCGGCCTGCATTCACATCCGCTTCGTCGTGTTGCAGATCGATACCCGCCGACGCGCGGTAGTCCTCGCAAATCCCGCGTGCCGTGCCATCCAGTTGCAGACAACGCAAATAATCTGCGTAAGCTTCTTCGGTGAAAGGCTGCATACCGGCGCTGCGGCTGCCCATTACGCTGCGCAGATAGAGATCGGCATCGGCCATGATTAATGCTTCCGGCAGCGGTGCCGGGCGGATCAGGAAAAACCAGTGCCAGTAAGCGCGGGCGAAGGTTTCAGTCGTCTGGCGATACATGGAAAGCGTCGGAGCGATATCCATCAGCACCAGCCGCTTCACCGCCTGCGGATGATCCAGCGCCAGCCGGTGCGCCACACGGGCACCGCGATCGTGAGCGACCACGCTGAACTGATTAAAACCGAGCGCGGCCATCAGCTCAAACTGATCCTGTGCCATTTCGCGCTTGCTGTAGTTCAGATGCTCCGCGTCCGGCTCCGGTTTACCGCTGTCGCCATAGCCGCGTAAATCGGCAAGTACGACGGTGAACTGAGACGTCAGATAAGGGGCGACTTTATGCCAGATTGCCTGAGTCTGCGGGTGCCCGTGCAGCAATAACAGTGGTTCGCCCTGACCGGCAATGCGGCAGGCAATTTCGGTGCCGTTAACGGCCATCCGCCTTTGGGTAAAATGTTCAAACATGGGTTTTCTCCTTTTTTACCCATCTTAGTCGCTGATGAACCGGCAACAAGGCCGCAAGTGGAGACTGCCGCTTCACGGATCGTGTTTTAACGCTCCACACTCAGCCCGTTGCCCGATACGCGTGAGTTTGCGACGCTGAAGTTATCCACTTCGTTTATCAGGGCAATGCAATGAAGCCAAGAACGCTATACGAAAAACATATCGACAGCCACACCGTGCGTACGCTCGACGATAAAGGCCACGTGTTGATCTACATCGACCGGCAGGTGATTAACGAATACACCAGCCCGCAGGCCTTCAGCGGATTGCGTGAAACAGGCCGCCGCGTATGGCGTCCGGAAACGTCGCTGGCGGTGGTCGATCACGTCAACCCGACGGCACCCTTACGTACCCGTCAGATGCCGGACGCCGGTGGCGCACGCCAGGTTTCCTATCTGGCAGAAAACTGCGAAGAATTTGGCATTGAGCTGTTTGATATTCTCGACAGCCGTCAGGGTATTGAGCACGTTGTCGCCCCCGAGCAGGGCTTTATTTTGCCGGGGATGGTGATTGCCGCAGGCGACAGCCACACCACCACGTACGGCGCATTAGGCGCGTTCGGGTTTGGTATCGGCACCTCGGAAATTGAACATCTTCTGGCAACCCAGACGCTGGTCTACAAACGCCTGAAAGCCCTGCGGGTCACCGTTAACGGTACGCTCGCCAGAGGCATGACCGCCAAAGACGTGGTGATGGCGCTGGTGGCAAAAATCGGTGCGGCGGGAGCCACCGGTTACGCCATTGAATTCTGCGGCGAAGTCATTGACGCACTGAGCGTGGAAGGCCGTATGACGATGTGCAATATGGCGGTTGAAGCCGGTGCCCGCGGGGCATTTATGGCACCTGACGACAAAGTTTTTGATTACCTGAAAGACAAACCGCGTGCGCCGAAAGGCCCGCAATGGTCGGCAGCGGTGAATGTCTGGCGTGAGTTACACAGCGATGCGGACGCCGTTTTCGACCGCGAAGTTGAACTGAGCGCCGCAGAAATCGCGCCGATGGTGAGCTGGGGAACCAGCCCGGATCAGGCGCTGGCAATCAGCGGCCAGGTGCCGGATCCGCTGGCAGAATCCGATGCCTCGCGCCGCAAGGATTTACAGCGTGCGTTGCAATACATGGGGCTGCGCGCTGGTCAGCCGCTGAACAGCATCAACATAAGTCATGCCTTTATCGGATCCTGCACTAACGCACGCATCGAAGATTTACGCGCTGCCGCCGAAGTGGTTCGTGGAAAAACCGTCGCCCCCAGCGTTCGTGCGATGATCGTACCCGGTTCCAGTCAGGTTCGCGCGCAGGCCGAGCAGGAAGGTCTGGCGGAGATCTTCACCCGCGCAGGTTTTGAATGGCGTCAGTCGGGCTGCTCGATGTGTCTGGCGATGAACGATGATGTGCTTTCGCCGGGCGACCGCTGTGCCTCCAGCACCAACCGTAATTTCGAAGGCCGCCAGGGCGCGGGAGCGCGTACCCATCTGATGAGCCCGGCAATGGTAGCTGCTGCGGCAATTTCCGGTCATCTGACCGATATCCGGGAACTGGAAGGAGAAAACAATGCAGGCTTTTAACGTACTAACCGGCGTAGCTGCGCCGTTACCCGCCGCGAATGTCGATACCGATGTGATCATGCCGAAGCAATTTTTAAAAGGCATCGACCGCAACGGGTTAGATCACGGGGTATTTTTCGATTTGCGTTTTCTGGCGGACGGTTCTCCGGATCCGGCGTTTATCCTCAATCAGCCTGACTGGCAGAATGCCAGATTCCTGCTGGTCGGGCCGAACTTCGGTTGCGGCTCCAGTCGCGAACATGCGGTATGGGGATTAAAACAGCTGGGGATCCGTGCCTTGATCGGCACGACGTTTGCGGGGATTTTTTTCGATAACTGCCAGCGTAACGGCGTACTGACGGTACAGCTGAGTCCTGAACAGTGGCAACAGGTCGCACAGGAAGTGACTCTCGCGGTCAGCAACGAAATCACCGTCGATTTGCCACAGCAGAAGATTGTTTTGCATAACGGCAACGTGATTGATTTTGCCATTGATGAGCTGAGCAAACTCTCTTTGCTTAACGGATTAGATGCTGTCGGTAATACGCTGCGGTACAGCGAGGACATTCGTCAGTTTCAGCAGTCACATCTGCAAAAAAATCCGTGGCTGGCCTGAGCCACAGATATCTGATGTGCCCTCTAAAAACGGCGCCAGGTCAGTAACTGACTGAACCGCTGCTGAAGGAATTCGACGCAAACCCGCAGCTTGGCAGAATCCGCAAGGCGTGTCGGGTAAACCGCCCACACGCTGGCGGGTTGCGAATAGTCTGGCAATATTTGAACCAGTTCACCGCGTTCGATATAAGGACGTACGTCCCACTCTGAACGCAGGATAATGCCGTGATCTTTCAGTGCCCATTGCAGAACCACTTCGCCGCTGTTCGATGAAAGCGGCCCTTTTACACGGGCGCGAACCTCTTTGTCTCTGGCGGTGAGAGTCCAGATGCCAAAGGGGTTATCGCGCTCTTTTAATACCAGACACTGATGCTGCGCCAGCGCATCCGTTGACTCCGGCACGCCATGCGCGGCCAGATATGCCGGAGACGCACACAAAATACGCTGATGCTGCGCCAGCTTTTTACCGATGTGCTGCTCGGGAATATCGTCACCGACAAGAATTTCCAAATCGATCCCGTCGGCGACCAGATCCACTACCCGGTCGAATAAATCCAGTCGCAGATTCAGCAGCGGATACTGTTCCGCCAGTTCAGCCACCGCAGGTGCAACGTGACAACGCCCGAAACCGAACGAGCTGCAAATATGCACATTGCCTCGCGGTTCAGTGCGGGAGTCTGACAGGTCACCGATAAACTGATCGAAGTTATCCAGAATTTGCAGCGCCCAGCGGCGGGCTCTTTCACCCTCGTCGGTTAAGCGCACACCCCGTGTGGAACGGTGCAGCAGACGGGCATTCAGCGACTCTTCAAGGATCTGGATCCGCTTGCTGACATAGGCCGGAGACTGACCGAGCTCAGTGGCGGCAGCGGCAAAACTTTGTTTATTTACCACCGCCAGAAACACCCGTAAATCTTCTGCCAGTGGCAGACGATCGCGTTCACTTGTCATAGTGATTACCCGCAGACAGGCATGTTGAGCTTTTCCGCCCGGTGTACATCAGTGCTTTTCACCCCGGCGTTAGCCAGTTTTTCTTCCGCCTCGTCGAGATCTTCCTCATCGATTTCCAGCGATTCCTGATCCTGCCCCTCACAAGGGGTCAGCGCCAGTTCCACCAGGATCGGGAAATGATCCGACCCCATGAACCCAAGACGCTGAAGACTGACCAGCGTGAAATCTTTGCTATGGAAAACGTGATCCAGCGGCCAGCGCAGGAACGGATAGCTGGCGTGGAAAGTATTGAACATACCCCGGCCCCGGCGCGGATCGAGCAGGCCGCTGACTTTCATAAACAGGCGCGTGGTGCGCGACCATGCCACATCATTCAGGTCACCGGTCACAATCGTCGGATAGGTCGCTTTCGCCGCCGTATGACCGACGGCAACCAGCTCGCCATCGCGGTCAGTGGATTCGTCGGCTTCCGTCGGGCTTGGCGGCATCGGGTGCAGGCAGTGCATCACCACCTGTTCGCCGGAAGGCAGTTCGGCGCGAAAATGCATCGACGGAATATCGTCTGCCACCAGAAATTGAATTTTTGCCGAATGCATCGGCAGACGGGAATAGACGTGCATTCCGTAGAGATTATCCAGCGGGCAACGCAGGCTGTGCGGGTAATCCGCGTCCAGCACCGCCATCTGGTCTTCCCACCACTGATCTGTTTCCAGCAACACCAGAATATCCGGCTGATGCTCGCGTATTTGTGCAATCAGCGCACCGGCTTTGCGGTTGGTGGTCAGCACGTTGCTGTTCATGATTTTGATACGTGAATGACTGCCGGAGACGGTTTTCTTCACCTGCACCCGGTAAAAGGGGGTGTAAGGCAAAATCCACCAGCTCTGATAGGCCATACAAGCCACCGTTAAAATAATGATTGTGGTGGAAATTCCGTCGCTTAGCGGCATGATCATCAGCTCGGTCAGCAGAAATAGCAGACACAACGTTGCCATCTGCAAACGCGGGAAATCCCAGACCCGTACCCACCAGCGCTGATTGCGGGAAAAAGGCAGCAGCGTCAGCAAGGTCATGATGACCGTCAGGACACAAAGGGTAATTCGAAAAGCATGCATCGGTTATCGACCCTGATAAAAAAATAGCAGAAGAGAAACTCTCAATACCTTGTTAACCGATTGTGACTTAAAAAACGGAGGGCGACCAGAAGGATGTCACCGCCCTTTCCATTGTTCCGAAAAAGGCGGCATTTTTAGCGGTAATTATTTTGCAGCGGCGGCCTGATCAGGCACATGACACCAGTTGTGCTGCTCGACAATCCCGCCATTTGGCGAGGTGTAACCGATACAGCCCAGAATGGTGTCGTACAGTTTTTCATGGAAAGCCGGTTTCTTTTCAGCGGCCATTTTCTGCAACTGTTCGAAGCCCGCTTTGTTCTGGTCGTTTGACAGGAACTTGTCTGACGCCCAGACCATGATCGGCACAGTACGTTGCTCAATCGGCGCATGATCGCGCGGTGTGCCGTGGAAATGCATACTTTTGGAAATCGATTCACCGTGATCGGAGGCATAAAACACAATCGCATTCTTGTCGCGCAGCTGATCAAACACCTGCGACAGGAAATAGTCGGTATACAACAGCGAGTTGTCGTAAGCGTTGATCATCTCTTCCGTAGAACAGGAATCATCAATACCCATGCATTCCGGCTTATATTTGGCGAAAGAACGCGGATAACGGTCGGAATAAAGATAATGCGAGCCTTTGGTATGCAGAATAATCAGGTGCTTACCCTGCGGATGATTGCTCATCGAATCTTTCATTTCGTTGATGAGCAGCATGTCATCCACCGGCTTACCGGCATTGCGCTTCTCAGAGGCAATGTTTTCACGCAGTGAATAATCGTCAGCGCGGGTTTTATTGTAGAACCACGCTTCGCTTTGCATGGAATAAAGCTCAGAGCTCCAGCCATTGCTTTTCAGAACGGAAAACACGTTAGCTTCTTTCAGGGTACGCTGCGGTTCTTCAGAGGCTCCGCCCTCGCGCACAAACATGCAGCGCAGGGAAAGTTTGGTGGCGGTATCACAGGAATAGCCCTGCAACGCGACCAGATTTTTCTCTTTGTCGAGATTCGGCGTGTTGTCACGGTCGTAGCCGTACAGCCCCATATGGTCACGACGCGCACTTTCGCCAATCACAAACACCACATACATATCTTTGGCATCAGCCGGTGCGGTGTAAGTGAAATGTTTGGCTGGATCGAACAGGTTTTTGTTGTCTTCGGCTTTGCTGTAGCTGCTGTAGGTGTAAAGTCCAAGCGCTGAAAGCCAGTTCGACGGTGAATACGTACCGGCAACCACGCCGCCATAACTCGCCATCATGCGGTTATTGACGATGTCGTGACGATCCTGCACTTTGCCCATCAGACGCAGCGGCATATAACAAATCAGCCCGGAAACTGCGAGCAGCACGGTTCTCACCGCCAGCTTTTTAAAGGTGGTTTGTCTGAGCGCCGCACCCGGCATTTTGCTCAGCCACAACAGCAGAACGGGGATCAGGCTGACCAGAACCGTCCAGGCGATGAAGTGCGTTCCGACAGATTCTTTCGATAAATCAATCGAGTCCGATGCCAGCGCCGCCGCCAAAATACCGTAACCGATATCGACGTTGAACAGGATCATGTAATAGCTGGCGGCAGCGGAGGAAATAACAATGGCCGTCATCAGCACACGGAAAACGGTTTTTCCGGTATAAGACAGCAACATACAAAGGAAATAGACCAGCGCGAAACAGGCGATCGCTTCAACAGCAATGGACAAGACATTGTCATAATGCAGCTGCTCGAAACGACGGAAGAAGATCGGAAGGTTCAGTAAAATCCCAAGATAAAGTGCAATGAACAAAGAGATGCTCTGTTGCGAAAGTGTTCGTAATTTATGCATTAGAAATAAATGGCTCTTTTGTGAGTCTGTTTACGTCGTAAAGACCGCTCGTACCGGAGGATGGAACCTGCTCCTTAGGACAATTCAGACCCCGGAACGCCTATAATCGTTCAAAGTCATTGGTGACTTCCAATGTGATAATGTTACAAAATTAACGAATTGCTTATGTTTCAAAGCCATAGAAATGTGGGTTTCATACTTTTCCGACTCATTTTTTGAAATCTGTTGAGCAATTATTAAGAATCTTTGTGACCCGCATCAGGAAAGGACAGCGTGAAGCGCGTCTCTCCCTGCGCTGAACTTTCAACACTGACACTGCCCTGATGCAGCGCCATAATGGCCTGAACAATCGATAAACCGAGCCCGCTGGAACTGCCACCTTCACTGCGCGATGCATCTGCACGATAGAAACGGTCGAAAAGTTTTCCGAGCTTATCTGCCGGTATCGGATCGCCCTGACTGATAACGTGAATATCCATGCCTTTATCATGAGGTTCGGCGCGTAATACCACTTCGGTTCCTTCACGGCCATAACGCACCGCATTGGCAACCAGATTACTCAGCGCACGCTGGAACAAAATAGCATCCGCGTGTAATACACCGCGCCCCTCGCCATGCAGGGTCATTTCCCGCTCTTCTGCCAGCCCTTCAAAATATTCCTGGATACGCGTAATTTCTGATGAAACATCAATGCTGGTTATGGTGAGAACCGACCGCGCATCCGAAGCACGCGCCAGAAAAAGGATGTTTTCGACCATCCGCGAGATGCGTTCCAGTTCTTCCATATTGTTAGCCAGCAGCGTTTCATATTCTTCAACCGTGCGTGGCTGATACAACGCCACCTGACAATGCCCCATCAGCGCGCCCACCGGCGTGCGGATTTCATGGGCCAGATCAGCGGAAAACTGCGTCAGGCGCTGATAACCTTCCGCCAGCCTTTCCAGCATAGCGTTGAAAGAAAGGATGAGTTGCTGTAATTCCTGCGGCGCTTTGTCTGTACTCAGGCGCGTCGATAAGCTGGCCGGGTGGATTTGCGTCGCTTCCCGCGCCATATTGCGCAGCGGCCTCAACCCGCGGCGGATGACCAGATAACCCAGTGCGGCAATCAGCACATACGAAAACAACACTGCGCCGATAATTTCCCAGCGGAAGGTTTCCAACAGGCGCGATTCTTCGGTCATGAAATGGCCTGCGGTAATTTCAACCGTGCGTCCGTCCTGAATTTTTACCGCAGCACGGGCAAAACGCACCGGCGTGCCATCTGGCGCCTTTTGCCCGTGAACCGTTTTCAGCGTCAGCGGCTGCCCTTCGGGGACCGCGGCAAACGGCGGCAACACAAGGTGTGAAGGATTGACGTTGATTAACGGCGGTTCACCGGAAAGGCTGAAGGTCAGAATATCGCGCTCATTGCCGAGCATATTTTCAAACAGGCCGGGATTACGGCTCAGCTGTGACAGCGGGAATTCATTCGCCAGCAGATGGCGAAAATACTGCACGCGCCCGCTAACCTGATAATCCGCACGGCGCACCAGTTCTTTGTCCATCGAATAGTAGAGATAAAAGCCCACGGCACTGACCACCAGCGAGGCCAGCAGCGCAAAAAGTAATGTGGCGCGCAGCGTCAGCGACATGGCCCGTGCAGGCTTTTTAGCGGAGGTTAAATCAGTCATTGCGCACTTCACAGACGTAGCCGATGCCGCGCACGGTGTGGATCAGTTTCAGCTCAAAGCCACGGTCAACTTTGGCGCGCAGACGCTTAATGGCGACATCCACCACATTGGTGTCACTGTCGAAATTCATATCCCATACCTGCGAGGCAATCATGGTGCGCGACAGCACTTCGCCTTCGCGACGCATCAGCAGTTGCAACAACATGAATTCTTTATTGGTCAGCGCGATGGTCTGATCCTGACGGGTTACGCGACGGCGCAGCACATCAAGATGCAGGTCAGCGACCGAGTAAATATCCGGCTCACGCGCTGCCGGACGGCGCAGCAACGTGCGGATACGCAATACCAGTTCGGTAAAGGAAAACGGTTTGATCAGATAATCGTCGGCACCCAGTTCCAGCCCGTGGATGCGATCCTGCACTTCATCACGTGCGGTAAGAAACAGCACCGGCACGTCGCTTTTCTTGCGCAGAACTTCCATCACCTGCCAGCCGTCGAGGCCGGGCAGCATGACATCGAGGATCACCGTGTCATAGCCCTCTTCCAGCGCCAGAAACAGGCCATCGGCCCCGTTACGCGCCAGATCGACGCTGTAACCGGCTTCGGTCAGCCCTTTTTTCAGGTAATCGCCCGTACTGACATCGTCTTCAATCACCAGTATCCGCATTCAGGCCCTCAGCGCCGCAATACCATTCTCCCAAAGAATGATTCATGGGGAAGTTTATCAGTTTCGCCAGACACCTTTGATGACAATTTTGTCATCAATTTGTCATCAGCCAATCCCGGTTTATCGTCCACTCTTAATGAAGCTATTCATCACTGGCAGGGTCAGTGATTCTTCTAACCAAATGAAATAATGCCGGAAACTGGAGAGTTAATAATGAATACCACCAAACGTCTTGCGGGTCTGTTACTGGGTTCACTGCTGATGAGCAGCACAATGGCATCGGCTTTTGCCGCCGATAACGTGATCAAACCAACACGCGGAACCATTGATTCTGTTAATGACTCATCAGTACAAATCACCACCCGTCAGGGCGAAAAGCTCGACGTTAAGCTGACGGATAAAACCCGTATCAACTCCGTCACCAAAGGCCAGATCAGCGATATCAAAGCCGACAGCTTCATCGGTACGGCGGCAGTACCTCAGGCCAACGGCACACTGAAAGCGCTGGAAGTTCACGTATTTGCGCCAAGCCTGCGCGGCAGCGGCGAAGGTTTCAATCCGTTTGAATCGCCGGACGGCAAAATCAACACCATGACCAACGGCACCGTCGGCAAACTGGTTAACAGCAATGGCCGCACGCTGACTGTGAAATACCATGATGCAGAGAAAACCGTTGTCGTTCCTGACGATGTACCGGTCGTTCTGCTGGCACCGGGTGACCGCAGTCTGCTGAAACCGGGCACCAAAGTCGTGCTGTTCGCGATGAAAGATGACAAAGGCTCCCTGGTTGCACGCGGCATTTCTGCGGGCAAAGACGGCGTTACGCCACCAATGTAATCCGGCCTGACGGCCTTACCGGACAACAGGAGTTTTTCCGTGAAACCTCAGCCCTCTCCACTTCGCAAACGCAGGGTGCATTCCTGGCCGGTGCGCATTTGTCACTGGATTAATCTGCTGGCAATGATCGGCATGGTAATGAGCGGCTGGGGGATTTATAACGCCGACCCGATTTTCTCGTTTACCTTTCCCCAGAGCACGACCCTCGGCGGCTGGCTGGGCGGCAACATCGCCTGGCATCTGGCAGTCATGTGGCTGCTGGCGGCCAATGCCCTTTTCTATGTGCTGTGGGGCATGTTCAGCGGCCATTTCCGCCGCGACTTTTACCCCTTTTCGCCGCGCTCCGTCTGGCGCGATACCGTTCGCGCGCTTACATTCAAACTTCCCCACAAACTCGGGCAGTACAACGCCGTGCAAAAACTGATGTACAGCGGCGTGCTGTTGCTCGGCGTATTGCTTTTGCTTTCCGGTTTGTCCATCTGGAAACCGGTACAGTTCAGCGGTCTGGTGTGGTTGTTTGGCGGTTTTGATATCGCGCGTTATGTGCATTTTTTTGCGATGAGCGGCGTGATGCTGTTCGTCATTATTCACGTACTGATGGTTCTGCTGGTGCCAAAAACCTTCGTGGCGATGCTAACCGGCGGCAAAAAAATAAGTACGGAGGAAAGTGCCGATGAGTGATAAATCACGCCGGCCAAAAATTATTCTTGAGCCCGATCAGCGCAAGCAACTGGTCAATATTCAGCGCCGCATGTTATTGCGTGGCGGTCTCACGCTGGGCGCGGTATCAATGCTCACCGGCTGTAATCTGCAGGACGGTGACGAAGTCGATAAAGTGCTGTGGGCGATGTCACGCTGGAATGACCGCGTGCAAGGCTGGCTGTTCAGCGGACAAAAGCTGGCGCAAACCTATCGCGCTGACCAGATCACCACGCCGTTCCGCTTCAATGCTTATTATCCGGAATACAACGTGCCGGAAATAGACATTCCCAATTACCGGCTTGAAGTCTCCGGTCTGGTTCAAAAGAAAGCCTCGTGGACGCTGGAACAGTTACAGCGACTGCCGCAGGAAAGTCAGATCACCCGTCTGATTTGCATTGAAGGCTGGAGCGCAATTGGTCAGTGGAAAGGCGTGCCGCTGAAAACGTTTTTACAGCACGTCGGCGCAGATCTGACCGCTAAATACGTCGGATTCAAATGTGACGACCGCTATTATTCCAGCATCGATATGGCGACGGCGCTGCATCCGCAAACCATTCTGGCGCTGGATTTCGGCGGCAAACCGTTACCGCCGGATTTCGGTTACCCGTTACGCCTGCGAATGCCCACCAAGCTTGGCTTCAAAAACGCCAAACACATCGGCGCGATTTTCGTGACCAACGAATATCCCGGCGGCTACTGGGAAGATCAGGGATATAACTGGTACAGCGGGATTTGAGTTGCCTGCTAAACCCCCTCCCCGCCTCCCTCACGTAAGCGGCAAAGGTGCAAATAACGCTCCCGTCTCCACTACCCGCTGAAAAAAAGTCATAAAAAAACCGCTCAGTTGAGCGGTTTTTGTTTTCGCGGGTGTGTAACGACGAAGCGTTACGCAGGGCGAAGAATTAGAAGCTGTAACCCACGCCTGCGATCCAGGTACCAACATCAACACTGCGGATGCGGGACTGTTCGTAGGACACATCCAGAGCAACGTTCTGGATTGGGTTGAACTGCAGACCAGCACCGTAAGAGAAGCCGTAATCGCTTGAATCATATTTTTCACGGCTGGTAGATGCCGCTGATTCGTTGTACTGAGTTTTACCGTAACCCACACCCACAACACCGTAGATGGAAGCCCAGTCATTCAGACGGTAAGCTGGACCAGCAGTCAGACCGTAGTACTGTGCTTTACGGTAGTCGCCAGATGCCGGTGTGCTGTCATCTTCGATGTAGGTGAAAGAACCGATAACGCCCAGTGGGTTGCTATCTTGTTCCCAGCGGTATTTTAAGTTGAAGCCGTTTGCTTTGTTAGCAACGCCTTGCATATCACCCTGAGCATAACCAGCGGTAACGGTGCTGGTGTCAGCGAATGCGCTTGATGCGCCCAGTGCAACTACACAAGCTAATGCGGAAAGACATGCGATTTTTTTCATCATAACCACCTCAAATAAGAAACCAAAGTAACCTTCACGTTCCAAAATATAACAAAAACTAGTGTGAAACTCTGCCTCATTTAAGATGTCCAAAGCATCATATGGTGTAACAGGAAGTTTCCAGTACACCCTATCCATATAATTTAATTGGGATTTTCGTCACATAAACTATAAGATAAACTTATTGAACTTTTTGAAATTAGCAGATAATTCCTAATTATCTGGCCAAAAAATGGACACTTTTCAGGCGTTTTTTCGCTTCTTTTAAAAAAACACGTTCTGAAAAAAACTTTTTATCAGGATTTTTTCTGTCCCGCTTTCCCTCTACACTGACCTTGCTTTACCTTTCTTTTCAAAACTATAAATCTAAAAGATTCTGAATTTATGGAATCACCTCAAAAGGCTCAAAGGATGACTCATTCAGGAAAGAACACGCCGGAAACGCAGACGACTCTGCCGCCTGCGACAAATAACAACAGCCCCCCGCTCCCGGCGTTACCTAAAAAAGCGTCTCCCCTGGTGGCGATCCTGTTGCTGCTGATCGCCATGCTCTCATTACAGGGCGGCGCGTCACTGGCCAAAACGTTGTTCCCGGTAGTCGGGCCACAAGGCGTCACCGCGCTGCGACTGGGTATCGGCTCCATTCTGTTGCTGCTCTATTTCCGTCCGTGGCGCCTGAAAATGCGCGGCGGCAATCTGCGTTCACTGCTGATGTATGGTCTGGCACTGGGCTGCATGAATTATTCCTTTTATCTGGCACTGCGCACCGTGCCGCTGGGCATTGCCGTTGCACTGGAATTTACCGGCCCGCTGGCCGTGGCGATGTTTTCTTCACGCAGACCTGTCGATTTTATCTGGGTCGTGCTGGCCGTCACCGGATTGCTGTTCCTGCTGCCGCTCGGCCAGAGCGCGGGCGGTGTTGATCTCAAAGGCGCGTGTTTTGCGCTGATTGCGGGTGCGTGCTGGGCGATTTATATTCTTGCCGGACAACGAGCTGGCAGCAGCTACGGCCCCGGCACTGCCGCGATGGGCTCGCTGATTGCCGCACTGATTTTCTTCCCTGTCGGTGTCATCCAGGCGAAGACCTCCATATTCAGCTGGGAGATCCTGCCGCTGGGCCTGCTGATCGCCCTGCTCACGTCTGCTATTCCTTATTCACTGGAAATGATGGCGCTGACCAAACTGCCCGCTAAAACTTTCGGCACGCTGATGAGCATGGAACCGGCGATGGCCGCACTTTCCGGCATTATCTTCCTCGGCGAGTTCCTGACGGGAACACAGTGGCTTGGGCTGGCGGCAATTATCGCAGCCTCGGCAGGTTCGACGCTGACGATTCAGCGTAAAACAAAAATAGAAACGGTCGATATCGCCGGGAATAATCCTTCCGGTAAATAGCCTTTCGGCAAATAGCCCTGCGTTTTTCAGTCAAAAAGCCACGTTCCTCCGACGTGGCTTTTTCTTTTCTGTTTGTTCTTTTCTGTTTATTCTTTTTTATCAATGCATTGCAAATTACTTTCATTAATTTCGATTTTTTTTCATTTTTCCTGCATCCAAAAGCGGGGGTCCATTCGTATGTATAGATGTGAGGCAAGACCTTACCTACTCAACGACAAAGGACTACATCATGAAAACATTACTCCGTACCGCTATCTGTGCATCTCTTCTGCTGAGCACCGCGTCAATGGCTGCAATGATGTCCCAAAGCACCACCATGGTCGGTGGCGCTGAAATGTATCCTTCTAAAAATATCGTAGAAAATGCCCTGAACTCGAAAGACCACACCACCCTGGTCGCCGCCGTGAAAGCGGCGGGTCTGGTGGATACGTTGCAGGGTAAAGGTCCGTTCACTGTGTTTGCGCCGACCAACGCCGCTTTCGCTAAACTGCCAGCCGGGACTGTCGACAATCTGGTGAAACCGGAAAACAAAGCCACGCTGACCAGCATCCTGACCTACCACGTGGTGGCGGGTAAGTATGAAATGAAAGATCTGGAAAAACTGCTGAAAAAAGGCAACGGCACGGCGGAACTGAAAACCGTCAACGGCCAGCCGCTGTGGATCATGAATAATGGCCCGCACAATATTCAGCTGAAAGATGGCAAAGGGAATGTCGCCAATATCAGTACTTATGACGTCCAGCAGAAGAACGGTGTGATCGACGTCATTGATACCGTCCTGATGCCAAAATAATACCGACTATACTGAGGGCATGATTTCTTTATGAAACAGCACCTCAGTAAGTCAGGACGGGCGAATGCATGACAATTTTTTAGTTAAGCCAACACCAGAGAAAGCACAGGAAGTACAGCGTGAACTGATGAGCGCCATGGCCGTTGGCGATCGACAGGCATTTGAGCAATTGTACCGTCTGACGTCCCCCCGGCTGTTTGCCGTCGCGCTGAGAATGCTGCGCCGGCATGCCTGGGCAGAAGAAGTGTTGCATGACAGCTATATCACCGCGTGGAACCGTGCCGGGTCGTATAATCCGGCGCTGAGTTCCCCGATGACCTGGCTCACCCATATTGTCCGCAACCGCGCTATCGACTGGATGCGCGGGAGCGACAACCAGTTAGAAGAACTGGATGACAACCTGGGAGAAAACGATGCCAGCGACCACGATGAACCCTTACAACGGTTGCAGCAGGACAGCGAAGCCAAAATACTGGCCGACTGTCTCGCGCACCTTCCCGCCGAACAAAGACAAAGCCTGACTCTTGCCTATTATCAGGGCCTGTCACACGGTGAGGTCTCATCGCATTTACAACAACCTCTGGGGACGATTAAAAGCTGGATCCGTCGCGCCCTGGATCACTTAAAGAGCTGCGCAGGCCTATGAAAAGCAGAAGCCATTATCATGCTGCCCTCGCGGCTGAATATGCGCTCGGCACCTTACGCGGCGCAGCGCGGATTCAGTTCGAGCAAAAAATGCGGGAAGAGCCTGAACTGGCGGCTGAAGTCGCCCGCTGGCAGGAAGCTTTCACACAACTGGATAATCAGATTGTCCCGGTCATTCCGCCCGCTTCGGTGTGGAAGCGCATTCAGCACAACCTTTCACTGCAACCGGCCAGATTACCGGTTCCCGTTAAAAGACCGGTGCGCACATATCTTGGCTGGGCGCTGGCCGCCGGGCTTGCGGCGCTGTTACTCATCCCGCGCCTTCTGGTGCAACCTGAAACGCCGACACCGGTGGCTGTTCTCGCCAGCAGTGCCGGTGCGCAGAACGGGCAATGGGTGGTGAGCGTGGATATGAGTACCCGCAGCCTGATGCTGACGCCGCTTAAGGCGCAAGGTATCGCCGACAACCATAGCCTGGAACTGTGGGCCATTCCGCCGGGCGGCAAACCCCGCTCGCTCGGTCTGCTGAATACACAACAACCGACACAACTGGCACTGGCGGAAAAGATGCCTGATCCGGGTTATACGCTGGCAATCAGTCTGGAACCGCGCGGAGGCTCACCGACCGGACAACCGACAGGTGCAGTGCTGTACAGCGGTGCTCTGGCACTTTGATTCACTGCGATACCCTGCGATCGACGTTATGAAATATAAAACGGCAGGCTTTTCCTGCCGTTATGTTTTCAAAAGAATAATTTATGCCAGCAACTATTTTCGGTGCATAAATCATTTTCAGTGAATAAATGACGGCTTCCGTTGAAACCAGAGCCAGGATATATATCCCCACACGTTAGCTTACATTTAATAATATCTGACCGCTGTAATGAAAATTATTATCACTGGCATCTAATGATTTTCGCACTAATAATTTATCTGTTCAGGAGGATTCCTATCCACCTTATAAATCAGTGTGATAAGGTGGTTCCTCAAATACGGAATTGTCTATTAGACAGATGCTATCGAAGCGATAGGAAATGCTGTCCTGCAAAATTTCGATTTATTGCTATACTGAATGCAGTTGAGAAACACGTTTGTAGCAATTAATTTTAATGAAACAAGGAGATATGAATATGAGTACCGCTAAACTGGTCAAAACGAAATCTTCTGAGCTTATTTATACACGCAACGATTTAGATGAAAGCGTCAAGCTTGATACTATCAAGGTGCTGAACCGTCTGGTGGCCGAATATATTGATCTGTCACTGATTATCAAACAAGCACACTGGAACATGCGTGGCGCTAACTTCATCGCCGTCCACGAAATGCTTGATGGATTCCGTACTGCAGTTATCGATCACCAGGACACCATCGCAGAACGTGTGGTGCAGTTAGGTGGCGTGGCGCAGGGTACTGTTCAGGTTGTTAACGATAAAACTCCGCTGAAAAGCTACCCGACCAACATCCATACCGTGCAGGAACATCTCAAAGCGCTGGCAGATCGTTTTGCTGTAGTCGCTAACGATACCCGCAAGGCGATTGGTGAAGTAGAAGATGAAGATACCGCAGATATTTTCACAGCCGCATCGCGCGACCTGGATAAATTCCTGTGGTTCATCGAATCAAATATCGAGTAATCAGAATCAGATAACCATTATCGGGTAAATGTTGCCCGATACCGCAGAATCAGGCTGCGGAACTCTGAGTGATTAATGCGAAAGGCCAGTGACGAAAGTCGCTGGCTTTTTTATGTCCGCTATCCAGCTCCGCTCCCCTCTTGTGAAAATTTGACTTAAAACCCGCCTCAGTCAGTAACTTTGCATCAGAATTTAATAATACCCCTGATGAATAGTTACAATTTCAACTAAATCCGCAACTTAAGTCAATGGAACCGGTTTCATTATCTTACTGAAAAACCAACAGTTTATTTATCACCTCAGAGAATTCTTAAACCAATAGGCTGTATGAATGATTTAATACAAATTAATAGTTCAAAGCAATTTTACATAGGTGTGGTCACCCCTGAAACTTGCTGAAATATTTTTTCGCAACCTTTGCATTTTTGTGAAAAGGGTATCTCACTCTAACCTTATAAAAAATAGAGATATTTATCAGGGATGTTCCCCCGGCATCAGTCCTCTATACGCAACTTATGGATAAGTGACTCCCCCGCTCCAGACACATCTTTGATGTGTTATGCACAACCGACTCCCCACAATCCGACCCGATCCTGAGCGCATTGGCTGCTGTAAGCCAGGGGCGGTAGCGTGGAAATGTTAAACACTGGAATAATCCGATGGCACGTAGTGGCTTAGAAGTTCAGAAGGCGGCGGTAAAAGCGCTGTTTTTGAGAGAAATTAAGACTCGTTTTGGTAAGTTCAGACTGGGTTATCTGTGGGCAGCCTTAGAACCCATGGCGCATATGCTGATTCTATTGGGGATCTTTGGCTATGTTATGCACCGCACGATGCCTGATATATCATTTCCGGTATTTTTGATTAATGGCATTATTCCTTTCTTTGTTTTCAGCAATATTACCAACCGATCTATAGGCGCTATTGAAGCCAACCAGGGTCTCTTTAATTACCGCCCTGTTCGTCCTGTAGATACCATCATCGCCAGAGCGTTGTTAGAAACACTGATATATGCCGTCGTGTACATATTACTTATGGCAATTGTCGGTCTGCTGGGCGAAGAGTTTGAAGTTACTAAGCTTATTACTCTTATCATGGTATGGGTACTTTTAGTCCTGTTCTCCTTCGGTATGGGCTTAATATTTATGGTGGTCGGGAAGTCATTCCCAGAGACCGAAAAATTCTTACCTATTCTGGTTAAGCCTCTCTATTTTATTTCCTGCATTATGTTTTCGCTGCACAACATCCCGAAAGAATACTGGCCTTATTTGCTTTGGAACCCGATCGTTCACGTCGTAGAACTTTGCCGTGAATCCGTTGTTCCGGGTTATATCAGCGAAGGCGTCAGCCTGAATTATCTGGCCGCCTGTACTCTGGTTGTATTATTCATCGGATTAGCCCTTTACCGAAACCGTGAAGAGGCGATGCTGACATCATGATAAAAATCGAAAACCTGACAAAATCCTACCGCACACCGAAAGGCCGCCATTACGTTTTTAAAGATCTCAACGTTGAACTGCCTTCTGGTAAAAGCGTGGCGTTAATTGGGAGAAATGGCGCCGGTAAATCAACCCTGTTACGCGTTATCGGCGGCATTGACCGTCCTGATTCCGGCAAGATTCACACCGATAAAACCATATCCTGGCCGGTCGGCCTGGCTGGTGGCTTTCAGGGCAGTCTTACAGGACGGGAAAATGTGAAATTCGTCGCCCGCCTATATTCCACACCAGACCAGTTACGTGAAAAAGTCGCCTTCGTCGAAGAGTTTGCCGAACTGGGTAAATACTTTGATATGCCGATTAAAACCTATTCCTCCGGCATGAAATCCCGTCTGGGTTTTGGCCTGAGTATGGCATTCAAATTTGATTACTATCTTGTCGATGAAGTCACAGCCGTCGGCGATGCCAGATTCAAACAGAAATGCGCTGACTTGTTTAAAGCACGTCATGAAGAAGCCAGCTTTTTGATGGTGTCCCACAGCCTGGGATCACTGAAAGAGTTTTGCGATGTAGCTTTGTTTATCGGAAGAGATAACAAAGTTAAGTATTTCGAATCTGTGGATGCAGCAATTGAAACTTACAAATTGGATGAGGGAATTTGAAGTAATTAATAATTTCTAAAACGGCATTCCTTTTCTTAAAAATCATCTATCGATAAAGAATCACTTCAACCTTTTGGTACAAAAATGAATATTTTATTTTTCTTAGAACCTGCTATTGAATTCGGCAATCCTCTATTTAGATTTGCGACATTAAGAAACTCTATTTCACCTCAAATAAAAACACTTAATGTAAATGGTAATAAAATTGTCACTCTAGTTAGTGCTCCCGTAGCAAACAAAACAATAGAAGAATTACAAAACATTGAATTGGGAACATTAGCTGTCGTCGATCCAATAATGTGGATGAATGGGGAAAGTTATTATTCTCGATCCCAGCGCCATTTAAATGAAGATTATAAAAATGATGAAATTGAACGCATAAGTATAATTTTACACAATTCTTTACCTGATAATTTCAAACCTGACATAATTATTGTATGGGAGAGTCCTGCAAAATACCTCAGCAAGATCTACCCTGAAGCAAAAGTTATTTATCAAATGCCAGGATTCTTCTCCAGACCGCCGTTTGCCAACCTAATTTCATTTGAAAAATCTATTTTGGACAAAACAAAAGCGGTTGTTAACACAAAACAAATTATAGAAAACAAAGAAGCACTTGTTAAATTACGTGATAAAGAAAATCAATTTTTAACTACTGTTTCGCCAGTTAATCAGAGAAATCAAAACAGATTTTCAAAAAATAATATTACTCCCACTTCAGATCGATAACTACTTTATGGTCAACGGAGTAATTGAAAATAATAAAACACAATTCGATATTTTAACTGATATTCTCTCATCACTTCCAGAAGAATATGCACTACTGGTAACTAATTACAAATCGAAAGATACACAAAGCGAAGTGTTAACAGATTCTGGAATAAAGTATCTAAGAAGTAGATTCAGTAATTTTATTTATTACAAAGAGACTGATAATATCCCCTGGGTATCCCAGTTTATTACGCCCCTCGTTGACGCTGTTATCACTATTTCTTCTTCAGTTGGTTATCAAGCTGCTTTCTGGAAAAAACCACTATTAACTCTTGGAACTAGTCATTTATCTGAGTTTTCAACAGCAAAAAATATCGACCACTTATTAGAGCAAATATCATCTAATCAGGATTTTGACCAAGATGAACTTATAATAAATACGATAAGACATAAGCATTTATCGATGGATTTCATAGCTAGTCCTGGATATGTTGATTGGATTCAAGATTATCACCTGAGCGGAGACTTTTCTGAGTGGTCTACTGTTCCTGTAGCGGAAAGACTTATCGAAGAAAGAAGAGAATCAAACTTATTACAGGCTCTCGGATTCTTCAATTCAGTCCGTGGTGAATCTTCTATAGATCATTGCCAAGAACTATCACAACAAATAATTAAGCACGATATAATTTCTTTCGACGTTTTCGACACATTGCTTTACCGTCCTTTTAAAAACCCGACTGATTTATTTATTCTTTTACAAGAAAAAGCAAGAGATATAACTGGAATTGTCTCTCTTGATTTCAAAACGACCAGACGAGAAGCCGAAAAAATCGCCTTTCATGCTGCTCTTGAAAGAGATGAAGGCGAAACTACGATTGATGAAATTTATGCAGCCTTATCAGAATTATTAAAAATAGATGATTCTACAACCAACGCGTTGATGCAGATGGAAATGGATGCAGAAAAATCTCTTTTATATCCTAGAATATCAGGCTATAAAGCATTTCTTGAAGCCAGAAATTTAAACAAACGAATCATCATAATTTCAGACATGTATTTACCTGAACGATTTATCGCCGAATTACTTGATAAAAACGGCTATTCAGGTTATGAAAGAATTTATGTTTCATCTACGTACAAAGTTAAAAAACATAGTGGCATTTTATTTGACGTAGTCATGAATGATCTCGCCGTGAGTCCTGCATCCATACTTCATGTTGGAGATAACCTTGAAGCGGATGTAAAAAAGGCAAAGGCACGCGGAATAAAGCCATTCCATTTAATAAAGTCCTCAGAAGTTTTTAGTGCCAACTCAGATTTCCAAATACCCTGGTCAAGAGACGAGAATAGACACTCATTGGATTGGAGTATGCTACTTGCCGTAGTTGGGAACAAACTGCATGATAATCCTTACCTACCCCACAGAAACAATACATTGTTTGGTGGGTCTCCAATTAAACTAGGTTATTATGGTTTCGGCCCATTACTCCTAGGTTATACAAAGTGGTTAATCGAGAGTTCAATCAATGATGGCATAGAAACATTATACTTCCTTTCGCGTGATGGAAAAATAATGAAAGCTGCTTATGATGTTGTTTCAAAACTATATCCTGAAGCACCAAAATCCGAGTATCTTCTTTGTTCTCGCAGAGCTGTTAACCTTGCAAAAGTTGAAAGTATAAGTGATATATTAGACCTCTTGCATGTTGATTTTGCGCATAGGGTGTCACTTACCCATTTATTAAAACATCGCTTCGGAGTGAATATTGAATCTATTCCAGATGAAGTGTTGCGCGAACATGGTTATTCCGCTGAAAGTAAACTAACTGTTTCTGACGTACCGAAATTACAAAACCTTTTTGTTGAAATTCAAGACATACTGTTATTATCAGCAAGTAAGGAAAGAGATAATTATTTAGAGTACTTAAATAATTCTCAAATATTTAATAGTGATAAGAATTCCATTGTTGATATTGGTTATGCAGGAACAATGCAAGAATCTTTATATAAGTTATCTGGTTCTAAAGTAAAAATAGGTGGGTATTATTTAATCACATTCCGTCAAGCACTTAAAAGAGTATTTAAAAACAACTTACCTATTAAAGGTTATTTAGCTGAGTTTATTGACAGGCACGATACTTATCATAATTTCTGCCGGCACGTTCCATTATATGAAACATTGTTCAGTAGCACAGATACTTCTTTTGTTCGAATGGGTCGTAATTGGAATAACGATTTGTATCCAGTATTCATGCAAAATTCTCCTATTGAACAAAAACGTGAAAATTTAGTTCATCAGGTGCATATTGGAGCCATAGATTTCATTAACGATATATCTAAAATCCTCGGCGAATACTTTAAACAACTCGACATTGAACCAAATAAATCCCTACGTGTTCTTGATATGTATTTTACTAACCCACATCCTCGTGACGCAGTTCTTTTGTCGGGTGTTATGTTTGAAGATGCATATGGTGGTACAGCATATAAAACTATTCTTCCGCATAGTAACAATTTAAACACAGCTTGTGTTTGGAAGAATGGACACAGTGCCCTGGTTAAGGAGACTCCAAACATAAAATCTCAATTTAATCAAGGCAAAGTCGTTTTAAACGAAAACAATGGAACTCCAACAAATCTAATACCAGTACCTCGTATTAAACTTAATTTCTCCTCAAAAGTTTTAAAATGGATGTTAGTTATATCATTAAATGAAAAAAAGAAAAAAAAATTAATAACCAAACCTCAAATGTTTTTCAGTGATTCCAAGAATCCTCTTATGAGGAAATTAGGAAGACATTACCTAAAAGGCGTAGAGAAATTTTAATTAATTTCTTATTTATACTCATAAGCGGCCTCAACAAGGCCGCTCTTTTGTAAAAATTGAAGCCTAACTTAAACTAATGTCGACTCAAGATCTAGTTTCACGATAATCTCAGGCATGTGTTCAACATAAGATTTAGTATAATACCGTAGAAAAAAAACCAGGAATTAAAAACTCACCCACTGATGATTAAAAATATTATTAAGATCATAAAAATTAACTTAATAATCCCCCCTATGGATAAATCTATAATTATCGATGTTAAATATCCACCCAACAGTGAAACCTCATAAATAACAATCTAATACTTCAGCCACTTTCTGCTTAATTAATTATACTTTTCAGAAAATCATCAGCACGGGAATGAGTAGGGTCTATCTCTAACAAACTCCTCAACTGCATTATCGCTAGATCCTTTTCTCCTTTCTTATGATGTACTATTGCTAGTGCATACTTTGCCTGGACATGCTTACCAGCTATACTAAGGCATTTGTAAAATTGCTTTAATGCATCATCAAGAATACACTTTTTGTCATAAATAAGCCCAAGATGATAGTAAGCATGCGCTAAATTAGGATCTAAACTTATAGCCTCATTTTGCTGAGTCATCGCCTCTTCAACTTTATCTAACTGAAGAAGTGCTATTCCATATTTATGCCTTGCAACAGCATGAGTTGGATATTCAAGCACAGCTTTTCTCAACATATTTAATGCTTCATTCTTTTCCCCGTCTAAAAGAGATAAATGACCGTTAAATATGTCATATCCAAACGATGGATGTTTACTCACATCCGAGATTGGTACTGTACTTATTTCTACTCCATCTACTATTTCAGTGATTAAATCAATAAGATTATAATTCTTTCCGATGAATGTCGATACTGCATGCGGAGCATTTTTAATTGAAATAGCCTTGATCGTTTCAATATTACTCACTAACGATGCTTGATATATGTCATTTATATCCGCATCACCATAGATATGAATTAATTCTAAACCGGAGATGTCTAACAATGCTCTTAAATCAGCATAAACATAATTTTTATCTTTCTTAGTTAGCAAACCACTTCTTGTTTCTCTTCCATAAAGTACAAACTCACCACCAAAAGATATGCATTTTACTTTGACCCCAACAAGTTGATTTTTTAATATACATCCATACAACATCGCACCGTATGCTCCCATTGATGGACCAATGAAAATAACCTCTTCCGGCTGGCTATCTTTAATTAATCTTAACAATCCATTAGCAGATTCTTTTACGGAATTACCTAGAGTCGGGATGCCATGAACATACCATCCGTTGTCTATTTCATTGACAAAAATTTTAGTACCTGGAATACCATTCATAACGCGCCAAAACATAAATTCACCAGGTCTAATATCAACTGACGAAAACACTACGTATGTTTTTCTCACGCTACAATCTGTGACTACTTTATAGAAGTCCTGCTTGTTAATGTTTTCTTTATTAGAATCGTTCATAACAAACCTAATTACCCCCTAAGGTTATCCGCTACAATATTTATAGTCCATCATCCATGTCAGACGATGACGCTGTTATCCCAGTAAAAAGCACGTCAAACTGGTTTAATTAATGAACAATAATTACAAAAATCCTAGCCAAGAATTTATCATAGGACAATATTATATTTACCATAATTATTAATATTACCTCCCCCATCAAACCTATTCCCCTCTACCACATTATTATCCGCATAATCGTTAAAGTATTTACCGGAACTGTCCCTCGGTTTATCCCCGCAGTCAAATCCTGATAAGTCCCGGTTCTGCCGGGATGCCAGCCAGATGCCAACGGGTTCATTCACGAAGGTATTGTTGCGAATGACGTTGTAGTCGCTGTGCTGCCAGCGGATCACGGATTTGCCTGTGCTGAAATGCTCGCCGCAATTCTTGTACAGAAACACGCCCCCTGCCCCGTTCGATTCGAACCGGTTGCCTTCGATAAGATTGTACGCCGACGAATCCACCGCTAATCCTTCACGCTTTCCCTTGCCGAAACTCTCATGGCCGTTGTTGATGATCTGGTTATTCACGATTTTGTTATTGCGCGATGAATGTTCCAGGTAGATACCCGACATATATGAGTCGCGGACAATCGAGTGGCTCAGTGTGGAATGGGTGACGTAATCGTCAAAGTAAATTCCCACGCGTCCGCTGCCGGTGACTTCAACGTTCTCGAGCGTTATCCGCGTGGGTGTCCGGCGGTAGTTCTCTTCATGGTTTGGGCTGAGTTTGCTGGCTGCGATATCAGAAGTGATACGGATGCCGCTGCGGGTAAAGTGTCGCACTTTGCAGTTACGGACAGTGACATCCGATAACGGCTTACCCTTGCTGTTGATCATTATGCCAAAAGGGCGTTCATTGTCCCCCTCCAGCACCGCTCCGTGGCAATCTAACGTCGTGTTGCTGCTGGTGATGATGACCGCTTCTTTATAAACGCAATGAGGGGATAACGAAGTATTGCCGCGCACCTCAGGCAATTCGCACTCATGAGAATGCATAGAGGGCACGGCATTGGCGCAGCCGGAGAGAAACAGGGGGAGCAGAACAGGTAAGGAGAAATATGCGCAGAGGTTAATCGATAAACGTTTTTGCATCTGAGCATATTCCTCAAAGGTAGTCGTTATGAAGGCTGTTGTTTGATGTAGTTCATAATCAGTTTCTGGCTGATAAATACCGGCTGATACTGGATATCTGTGGCGGTCGCGATGTCCACTTTATTACCACCATAATACACCGCATTAATCTGCGTATTCTTCAGCAAGTATAGACGGAACTGTTTGAAAAGCTTCATATCCGGCTTAAATCCTGAGGTCCAGAACTGGTTCAGATGTCCCTGATAGGTCATGCCTTTGATGTCATACAGCGCCCTTCCCATCACCTTCAGCGGCTTATTATGAATAAGCGCAGAGATACCGGCAGTGCTGTTAATCGTGACCACTGCTTTCGAATGGGTCAGCAGTTCAGGCATCGGCAGGTCGTGGACGTAAATCACCCGGTTGTTGATGCCGTATTTTTTACCGAGCTGGCGGATAAGCGGTCCGTATAAACGGTGTCCTCTGTCCATCGGGTGATGCTTAATCACCAGAAACTCCGTTGACGGCGCTTTCCTGGCGAACGAGTGCATCACTTCATTGATGTAATCACGCACGTCTTTATACGGGCTGTGATTGCGGATCTGGCTGTCGTTATATACCTGCAAAATCGCCAGAAAATAGCGCTGATCCAGATCCGTCTGCAGTTGCTGCAACACATTGCGCTGGCGGAAGGCGTACAGCTTTTTACGCCACGCAGCACGGGTCCAGCAGCGCGCCTCATACCACGGCGAGAAGGATTTATGATGCCGATATTTCGGGAAGTCGTGGCGATAGCGCCAGCCGGCCAGATAATACAGGGTCGCATGACGGACGCGCTGCCAGCCTGAGGGTTTCAGGTGCTCGATTTCCGGCATGGTCATCGGTGGCAGGCTGCGGTAAAACTCCGCATCGCGCGGCAGGCTGGAATAGGCATTCACGCCGTTCTGTTCCAGCGTGATGTAATGCGGGCGCAGATAGCCTTCTTCAAACGCGAGGAAGCGCACGCCTTTTGCCTGCGCCCAGCGTTTAGCGGCCTGATGCAACGGACGACAATCCCCGAAACACACGATGGTATCGAAGTCGTATTCCTGCCAGGTGGCTTTCAGCCAGGTCGGAAACTCATCAGGCGTCTGCTGGTACAAGCGGTATTCACGCTTACGCGAATACAGCCTGTCTCCGCCGTTGAAAACGACGTTCACCGCTTCCCGCCCCAGAGACTCAAGCCACTGCGCTAAATCGCTGAAGAAAGGTCCCATCGGGCCCTGCAACAGCAAGTATTTTTTTCCAGAAAGTAATGTTGTAAGCGCCTTACTGTCCATTTCTGTCCGATTCCGTCAACGCCTCAGGCATTAGTAAGAAGCTGTTCTCAGGTGCTTAAAGTCACCCGGATCAGCATGAGCAGTTTTCTGTAATAACGGACTATCCTGCCCGCTTTTATTCTTGTGAATTGCATTTCTGCCCGTGGGGTCGCAGCGAGAAGTTCAACCGCCTGCTCCGCCAAAATGGGCTCCCGACTTTGCGGGTTGATATACGACGGGTACGCGATCAGCGCCTGGTAAACCACGTCGTCTAGGCTGAGGCTGCGCAGCCGGCGTGAACATTCATGCTCATCCTGCGTCAGTCCCCATCCGGCATAAAACGGCATGCCGTAACACGCCACTTTTTTGCCATGTAATAAGGCTTCAAATCCCGACAACGACGTCAGGGTATGCAGCTCATCAGCAGCCTGGATACACTGAATAATGTCAGCATCCAGCGCCTGACTGTTTGCCCAGCGGCTGACATCTTCCGCAGGAATATGTCCCTGCCGGTTGCCCACCAGAACATCCGGGTGAGGCTTATAAATGATGTAGGCGTCGGGATTACGCTCCCGCACCGTGCGCAGCAAATCACTGTTGGTGCAAATCGACATCGTTCCCGTCAGGATCGACGCGTCATCTTCCACCTGTCCCGGCACCAGAATCACCGTTTTACCCGCAGCTTCGGCTGGCAAGGTAAACGCAGCGCCGAGGTTATATTTACTGACTTTACTGGCGACCAGACGCTGACGCAGCGCAGCGGCACGTTGTTGCTGAAATGCCGTCAGCTGACTGTGGTTCAGCAAGTGCTCAAGGTCGCTCGGTCGCGTGGCATCGTAATAAATGCCCGACTTATCCAGCACCAGCGACAGCGGCGGATGCAGGTCAGAACCCAGACCGGCCGAGCGCAGAAAGCCGTCTTCCATACGCCATTGCGGGATCTGCTGTTGCGCGGTCTGCGCACCCCAGCGTGATTCGCCTTTGATCCCCCACACCACGCAGGCGGTTTCACCGGCATAGCGTTTACTGAAATTCACTTTGTTGCTTCTGGTACGCAGAAACGGCGCCAGTATGCTGCGCTTCCACAACGTCAGCCCCGGCGACCATAAGCGTCCAGCCCGCTGCTGGTGATGACGTCGTTGCATCGAAAGCCAGCTAAGTACATCAAATAACGTGCCACTCTTGCCGCTCACCGGATTGATGTACCGGCTGTAACGCAAACAGGCCGCGCTGAAGATATCTTCCAGACTGGCTGTACCGCGCCGCGCACGAAGCGGTTCAGACTGAGCATGACGGTCGTCCGTTAATCCCCAGCCCGCATACCACGGCTGTCCGAACACGCTGACCGGTTTACCTGCCATCAGCGCCTCAAAGCCATAGTTGGACGTCACCACATACACGCGATCGACCAGACGCAGCAAAGATTGCGGACTGACGTTTTCCGCCAGCAGTTTGATCCGCGGCTCCTGTTGCGCCAGTCTGGCAATCTGAGTGAAATAGCCCGCTTTCTTACCGTGCAAAACGTCCGGGTGGATCTTCACCCAAATCTCAGACTGCGGATTGTCAGCTATCGCCGACCGCAGCATGTCATCAAACTGTTCAGCGCCGGCATTGCCGTAAATCACCGCCATATCGCCGAAGGTCTGATCGACCACCAGCACCGCGCCCTGTTCCGGACGGATCAGCGTACACGCCGGTGCCTGGTTGTATTTCGACAGGTCACCGTCAACAATCATCTGCATGGCCTGACGTGCGGCATCATGCAGCGGCTGGTTCTCTTCCCGCTGGTGGATCAGCCGCTCAAGCGTGCTGGGCTGCGAGGCGTCGTAATACATGCCCTCTGTATCCAGCACCATGGAAAGCGGTGCAGCGCCGGTGACGCCCAGTTCGAGAGAACGGATAAATCCGTCCTCGAGGCGCAATACCGGCAGGCCTGATTTTGCGGCCAGCGCGACGGCTTTATCACCGGTTGGCCGGTATCCCCACACAGCAATCTGCGTGATGTCTTCCGGCACCGGCCGCAGCAGAGAAAGCTTGCGGCACGGCTGACCGAGAAACTCATCCAGATGCGGGATGCGCTGAATTCCCGCAGAAAAGATCCCAATCATTAAATTGTCAGAACCACTTTCGCGGCAACGGCCAGCTGATACAGGATCGTTGAAATACCGCGTGTGACCTCGATGTTCTTCGATTCGTATTTCGGCAACACCATCAGCTCATCGCCAGGTTGCAGCGTTTTCACGTCTTCCGCGTTAATCGCTTCGCCGTTCTGTTTGATCAGGATGACTTTCGAGTTACCCGCTTTCTGCGTATAACCGCCGACTTTGTCGATGTAATCATCCGGGCTCAGACCTTTCTGCCAGCTCACCGCATTCGGGAACAGCACTTCGCCGTGGATCATAACCAGCGAGGTCTTCTCAGGAATATTGATGACGTCGCCGTCTTCGAGGATCACCTGATTCAGGTTTGTTTCGCTCAGCACCACTTCACCTTTCGGCACCACCTGACGAGCCTTCGCCACGAAACGGCTGACCAGCTGGGCTTCCTGCGCACGCAGACGCCCTTCTTCCTGCGTCGAGGATTGTGCGGACAGAGACGCTTCTTCCAGTTTCTGCAACGTCAGATCCAGCATCTCTTTCTGACGCAATGCGACAGAACGGCGATAAAGCTGGATGGAGTTAATCTGCGACATAGAGTTGGTGCGGATTTTCGGCAGCAGCTGGCTCATGGTGGCGCCATACGGCAGCACAACGGCGTGTTCACCGGAATGCGCGCCTTCGATGCGCACCTGAATGGTGCCCGCGTAACGGTCAGAACTGACAATCAGTTTGTCGCCATCCTGCAATGAGCGACCCGGCGCGGAGCCCAGCGGATAATACTCGCTGCGTTTCATGCTGCCCTGCTGGCGGATAATGGTCATGTGCGTCGCGCCCGGCTTCGGACGCGCCCAGCTCAGGGCTTCGCTGACCGGAATAGTGCTGTCACGGAATTCAAAGTCGTAGCTGTTAAAGACATCGCCTTCCACGCTGAACGTGTGCTGACGCGGTCCGACCACGATGGTATCGCCATCAGAGAACTGCGACAGGCGCAGGTCACCGTTGAGCAGGAAATCGTACAGATTGATGCGCGAACGCACTCGGTCGTTATGTTTCACCACGATGTCGACATAGCTGCCGCGCTCGGTATCCACGCCACCGGCTTTGCTCAGGTAAGAAAGCAGTGAGTCAGACGCCACGCCACCGTACAGGCCAGGATTGGTGACATAACCGGTGACAAACACTTTCACCGGCTGCGCCTGAAGCAGTGAGGCATATACGTTCACGTTAGCCTGATAAACCTGTTTCACTTTGGTGGTGATCACGCTGTTCAGCTGGCTGTTAGACACACCGGCGACCTTCAGCGGCCCGACGTTCGGCAGGAAGATATTACCTTTCGGATCAACGGTCAGCGCGCCGTCAAAATTGAACGCGCCCCACAAACGGATTTGAACCTGATCGCCCAGCCCGACAATGTAATTCGGGTTGAATCCGATGCTGGCCGCATTATCAGCCGCCGCGCTGCCGGTAAATAACTGCGCACCGAACATACGGCTCATGACCGCTGGCACCGGAGGCGGTGGCGAATCATCAAAACCGGTATCAGAACCGGTCTGCTGCGTCTGCCCGGTTAGAAAAGTCGGCAGCGGCGCGGCGCCGGTCATGTTCGGATCGGCGTTGATCCCGATGGCATTTGCCTGGGTAAGCTGGCAGGCCAGCAAAATTAAAACGGACTTCAATAATTTCATAACAAGCTCTGTGTGCGATTCTTCAGGCAAAAAGGGATAGCGGTACAAACCACATCAATCTTTATGGTCATCGATAACGGCCAGCAATAATTTAATCGTTCCGAATAACAGGCAGCACACCAGCAGCCAGCTTGCGATCATATAAGGGATATTCGGGAACGTGGTTTCTTGCGGGAGCTGCGGTGAGCTGATCACCGAGAGCACCTTCAGTTTTCGTGCCGCTTCAACACGGGTTTTCTCCACCGATGTCAGCGTGAGTTTGTAGAGTTCAGTATCAAACTCGACTTTCGATTTAATGCTGTCGAAATCTACCGCCATGCTGTTCAGCTGATGGCCATCCGGCGCGGTAATTTTGCTTTTTTCCTGATCAATCTGCTTACCCAGAGAGGTAATGGCGTTCTGCGCGCTGATCACCTGCGGCGCATCATCGCGCAGGTAGGTCAGCAGGTTGCGCAGTTCCGCTTCCATCTGGATTTTTTGCCCCATCAGCGTATTCACCAGCGTGGTCGCTGCAATCGCCTGAGCCTGCGGATCGAGAATATTGTTGTGGTTCTGATACGCCAGCAGCTGGGTTTTGCTTTCATCCAGACGGGCGCGGGCTTCACGCATTTCGTTTTCAGCAAAAGCCTGCTGATCACGGGCAATCTTATGCGTGATTTCGTTGATGAAACGTTCGGATTCTTTGAGAACCGCCTGGTTGAACTGCTCGGCAAATTCCGGGGTAAAACCCTGCGTGCCGATGGTCAGCATGCCCGATTTATCGTCATACGTGACGGCAATGCGGTCGCGGTAGTAATTCAGGAACTGCTCACTGCTCGCATCTTTTGGCAGGTGATACAGAAAATCCAGACCGCTTTTACCGAAAACGGAACGGAAATCGAGTTGCTTATCCAGAACGGCCAGCATGTCAGGGGAGTTGATGTATTCTTTTAAATACATGGCGTCCTGAGCGGTGCTGGGATTCCCGGCGCCCAGCAGCAGGCCAACGTTCAGGCTGGAGCCACTGATGTCGTTAGAGCTTTTGATGGCGACGGTAGATTCGCTGAGATAGCGCGGACGGCTGAAGATCACCAGATAGATGATCAGCAACGCCATCGGCAGGCCGATCACAATTTTGCCCAGATTGCGGTTCAGCGTGGCCATATTAAGATGAGGAGATCGACGAACCCGGGCAATGTGTTCCCCTGGCCATGCGGACTTCAATTTTTCAATAAACATTTATTATCATCATGACAAACAGCACGTTTTTAGTGTCGTGCTTTATTAAAAGTACCGTGAAAACCTCATTTCCCTCGCATAAGGATCACGGTGCGCAAAGAGTTTAATCGTGCTTTATCGTCAGTCGAAAATACGAACCAGGCCTGCGACGTTCTTTTCTTTATCCGTCACCAGCAACACCGAAACGCGGTGCTTTTGCATCAGCATTTCAGCATCCGTAATCATCATGTCAGCCGGTAAGGTCAGCGGCGAACGGGTCATCATGTCTCTGGCACACGCGCTGTCGAGCTGCGCATTCTTTTCCATATAACGACGTAAATCGCCATCGGTAATGATGCCGGCCAGCTGGTTCTGCGCATCATTTACCGCCACCATGCCCTGACAACCGCAGGTGATCGCCGAGATAACCTGGCGGAACTCCGTGTCTTCGGTAATGGTCGGCACATTTGCCTGCATCACGTCGGAAACGCGGGTCAGCAAACGGCGCCCCAGCGAGCCGCCCGGATGGTAACGGGCAAAATCTGTCGGCAGGAATTTACGCTGATGTATAAGTGCCACCGCCAGCGCATCGCCGATCGCCATGGTCAGCGTGGTCGATGTGGTCGGTGCGAGATTATTCGGACAGCTTTCGCTTTCCATCATCAGTTCAAGCGTCGCATCAGCATGTTTAGCCAGCGTCGATTCGCTGTGGTTGGTGATCGCAATAATGCGGTTACCAAACTGACGTAATGAAGGAATAAGCTTAAGAATTTCGTCGGTTTCCCCGCTGGCTGAAATCAGGATCAGCAGGTCATACGGCGTAATCATCCCCAGGTCACCGTGGAAGGCTTCTGCGGGATGAATAAAGAAACTGGGGGTTCCGGTTGAGGCCAGCGTCGCAGAAATTTTGCGCCCGACATGTCCGGATTTTCCCATTCCGGAGAGGATCACGTGGCCTTTGCATTCAACAATCAGCTTCAGCGCCTTCTGGTACTGAACGCTGTCGAGGTGTGAAGAAAGACGGTGTAAGGCGTCAGCCTGTTCAGAAAGCGTACTGCGCACCGAGTCAATCAGACCGGGCTGTAAGGATACAAGACCAGCGCTTCCAACTACCTGATTATCTGCCACTTTAATACCCTGAATACCCTTCCGGGATAAAACTCACTCAGCGACTACACTTAAGAGTGGTTATTTATTTTGGTTAGCCGATCAAGTAAATGCACGGAGACGAATTCCATTTCCTGGTCTGGCCGGTCGACGCTGCCTGGCAGCTGGAGGGAATTGAATGAGAAAAGCGAGAACCTGAACGATGCAGAGGCTCGCGAGCAAAACATGAACTTACAAACACGCGAAAAATGAAACAGATTCACATGGGTTATTGATAACCGAAATACATTCATTCAATTCACGCGTTTTTTTAACATAGGGCACGAAATAACACAAACTCTATCAGACTTGTCCTAGGAATTTATGACATTTCGCTATGTTGTTGTGACAAATAAAAATTATCAACCCCCTGTTTTATAACCATTTCCACTTAGCTAGCACAATTAATCATAGCGAATTAGCACTATAAGCAGCCTATTATTAACCAATAGAAATTTAGCCGTGAATAAATGTTTCAAATGAGTGATTTAAATTAATGTTTCGAGGAGGCCATTATGGCAAGCGGATGGGCGCAAGATGGCGCGGTACAAGATCAGATTGATTCCACAGTGAACGACGCGGTTGAACGAGCGCGTCAGTCGCTCGGCCATGGTGAAAGTGCGCATTATTGTAAGGAGTGCGGTGACCCCATTCCTGAAGCACGCCGGGAAGCGTTGCAGGGCGTGCAATATTGTGTGAAATGTCAGGCAGAGATAGACAAAAAACAGCAGGATCATGCCGGATACAACCGGCGCGGCAGCAAAGACAGTCAGTTGCGCTAGCATTTTTCCTTATGACCGGTTGCACCATTTTGGTTCACCCAGGGCGAATTCCGGCCTGAATTTCGCCCTTCCCTTCTTAACATCTGCTTCAAAACTGAGCACTGGTTTTGCTCAGGTTCTAATAAAGTTAGAGCGAGTTATCATTTGAGCAGCACAATTGTTAATTAATGATTGTTTAAAATACAACATCTGGTTAATGATGAAGCCATGCACCATCAAAGAACATTTCAACATGTAACAACGCACCATGATGGTGCTTTGTTTCATAAAAATGCCGCTTGATCGGTTCAGCAGCGCGATAACCTATTGAATTCTAATATGCATAAATTCCCGCATAAATTCTGGCATAAATTTTGCATTAAAGCGCCGTAACCCAATGCCGTTCCCATAATATGTACAAAGGAAATTCACTGATGAAGTCACTGTTAAAAGTTTCCCTGGCCGCGTTGACTCTGGCCTTTGCCGTTAGCTCCCACGCAGCAGACAAAAAACTGATCGTAGCTACCGACACTGCGTTTGTACCGTTTGAATTCAAACAAGGCGACAAGTACGTCGGCTTCGACATTGACCTCTGGGACGCGGTCGCCAAAGAGATGAAAGTCTCTTATGAACTGAAACCAATGGATTTCGGCGGCATCATTCCTGCCCTGCAAACACACAACATCGACCTGGCACTGGCCGGTATCACCATCACCCCTGAGCGTAAAAAAGCCATCGACTTCTCTGATGGTTACTACAACAGCGGCCTGATGGTAATGGTTAAGAGCAATAACGACGCCATCAAAAGCGTTGCTGACCTGAAAGGCAAAACCGTTGCAGTGAAAAGCGGCACCAGCTCCGTTGATTACATGAAAGCCAACGTGCAGACCAAAGATCTGCGTCAGTTCCCGAACATCGACAGCGCTTACATGGAACTGGGCACGGGCCGTGCTGATGCGGTCATGCACGACACGCCAAACATTCTGTACTTCATCAAAACTGCCGGTAAAGGTCAGTTCAAAGCGGTCGGCGATTCACTGGCTGGCCAGCAATACGGTATCGCATTCCCGCAAGGCAGTGACCTGCGTGAGAAAGCCAACGCCGCGCTGAAAACCATCAAAGAGAATGGTACTTACGCAGCAATCTACAAAAAATGGTTTGATACCGAACCTAAATAAGCTGTTTTTAATTTAAGTCGTTCCTTTTTTAAGAAAGAGCACTTGAGAAGAAGCGCCTGTCAGATGCAAATCTGCACAGGCGCAGTTTGTTGTTTTACCAGGAGATAATCCATGCAGTTTGACTGGAGCGTAATTTGGCCCGCTCTGCCTATCCTGCTCGAAGGCGCTAAAATGACATTGTGGATTTCGGTCCTCGGTCTGGTTGGCGGTCTGATTATTGGTGTGATTGCGGGTTTTGCCCGCGCGTTTGGTGGCTGGTTTAGCAGCAACGTCGCACTGGTCTTTATCGAGCTCATTCGCGGTACGCCTATTGTCGTACAGGTAATGTTCATTTATTTCGCACTGCCGATGATGGTTCCCGATCTGCGTATCGACCCGTTCAGCGCGGCGGTGGTGACCATCATCATCAACTCCGGTGCTTATATCGCTGAAATTACGCGTGGCGCGGTGTTGTCGATTCACAACGGATTCCGTGAAGCGGGTCTGGCGCTGGGTCTGTCGCGCCGTGCGACGCTGCGCTACATCATCATGCCGCTGGCGTTGCGCCGCATGTTGCCACCGCTGGGTAACCAGTGGATCGTCAGCATCAAAGACACCTCACTGTTTATCGTTATCGGTGTCGCCGAACTGACCCGTCAGGGCCAGGAAATCATCGCCGGCAACTTCCGCGCCATGGAAATCTGGAGTGCGGTTGCTGTTATCTATCTGATCATCACGCTGGCTCTGAGCTTTGTTCTGCGCCGCTTAGAACGCAAACTGAAAATTATATGATTGAATTCAAGAACGTCTCAAAACACTTTGGTAAAACCCAGGTGCTCCACGACATCGATCTGAACATTTCTCAGGGTGAAGTCGTGGTTATCATCGGGCCATCCGGCTCGGGTAAATCCACACTGCTGCGTTGCATCAACAAGCTGGAAGAAATTACCTCCGGCGAGCTGATTGTTGATGGCCTGAAAGTGAACGACCCGAAAGTCGACGAACGCCTGATCCGCCAGGAAGCGGGCATGGTGTTCCAGCAGTTTTATCTGTTCCCGCACATGACCGCACTGGAAAACGTGGCGTTCGGCCCGATCCGTGTGCGTGGCGCGTCGAAGGAAGAAGCCAATAAACAGGCGAAAGAGCTGCTGGCAAAAGTCGGGCTTTCCGAGCGCGGTAATCACTATCCGTCAGAGCTTTCCGGTGGACAGCAGCAGCGCGTGGCCATCGCCCGTGCGCTGGCGGTTAAACCAAAACTGATGCTGTTTGATGAGCCAACCTCTGCGCTGGATCCTGAACTGCGTCACGAAGTGCTGACGGTAATGAAGCAGCTGGCAGAAGAAGGCATGACGATGGTTATCGTGACCCACGAAGTCGGCTTTGCCGAGAAAGTGGCTTCACGTCTGATCTTCATCGACAAAGGTCGTATCGCCGAAGACGGTAAACCGTCTGACCTGGTGAACAACCCGCCAAGCGAACGTCTGCGCGAGTTCCTGCAACACGTTTCCTGATGCCAAAGGCCGCGGCAAGAGCGGCTTTTAACTCTGACCGGAATTATTTCGGTTTCTTCACTCGCCGTGAAGGCTGAATTGTGAAAATTTCGGTTTCTCAGGTGCGGTGATCGCTTAACGTGTTGTGCCGAAACCGCCCAAGAGAGGGAAGTGCGTTCCCTCTCTTGGATCTCTCCCCGCTTTTACAATACGCGCTCCGCTCGCTGGCTATGTTCCAGTTACTACCGTGACAGGCTGGAAATCTTGCCGCTGAGCGGTGCCTTCTCTCGGTCCTGAAGCCTAAGGTCTTCAGGCCGCTCCGTTCAGCAAGATTTCTGAATCGCCCGTGAGTTTCAATACACTCGATCAGCCACTCACCCGCTTATGGCACGTCACCCCACAACTTTTTGCCACAAATTATCTACAATACGGCCACTTATGCTTTACCCTTAGGCAGCTTTAAGCCGATTAATTGCTATTTTTGAGAGAGGAACAATGCCGCATAACGACAGGACTCCGTTGGCTCACCGCATCCAGACACACGTATTTTCCACCTTGCTGTTCATCACGCTGGCCCTGTTCAGCGCTTTCAGTCACGCGGCAGAACAACCTGCCGGTGCCGATCAGCAAAAAGCCTCATACACCGCGCTGGCCGATATACTTCAGGATGATAAGGCCCGGGCTGAATTAATTTCACATCTGCGTGAAGCCGCCAAAACTCAAACGGCAGAACCGGCTCCCGCCGCTGAAAAGAGCGAACCTAAGCCGGAACAGCTTTCCCTGATCGACGAACTGGTCGATACCACGCAAAGTACCGTCGCGCAGCTCAGACAGCGCGTAGAAAAACTCAAAGACACTATCGATTCCGGCCCGCAGCACAGCTTTCGTGCTGACCGCTTTTTTACGGCGCTGGGGTATTTCCTGCTCACCGTTGCCGTGACCTTTGCGCTGTTTCATCTGATCCGTAAACTGGTGGGGCCGCTGTATGTGCGTCTTGGCCGCTGGGGAAATAACGCGCGGCTGAAACAGGCGCACTGGTATCAGCTGCCCGCCAGTATTTTGGGTGCGTTCGTCATCGATTTGGTTATTTTGCTGCTGACCGTCGCCGCCGGAAATCTGTTCACGCAATATATGAACGGTGGCAGCGCGCTGATTGCGCGTCAGCAGGCCTTATTCCTCAGCGCCTTTGCGGTCATTGAATTCTTCAAAGCCGTATTGCGACTGATTTTTGCGCCCGGCTTCAGCTATCTTCGCCCGTTCCCGCTGACTGACATGACTGCCCGTTACTGGAATACCCGCCTGGCCTGGGTCAGCGGCCTGATTGGTTATGCGCTGATGGTCGGCGTGCCGGTAGTGGCGACGCAAATCAACTACACCACCGCCGCCGTGGTCAATTTTGTGGTGATGCTGGGGCTGACGATTTATGCCAGCTGGCTGATCCTGCATAACCGACGCACTATCCACCGCGAATTCAATCTGCTGGCCGAACGCTCGATGGCGTTTTTCAGCGTGATCCTGCGCGCCCTCGGACACGTCTGGCACCTGCTCGCGGTGAGTTATTTCGTGGTGCTGTTTTTCCTGTCACAGTTTGATTTTGCCGGCAGCCTGCGGTTTATGATGACCGCAACGGTGAAAAGTCTGGTGGTCATTGCGCTCGGCGCCTTGATTTCCGGCCTGCTTTCCCGCTGGATCAGCCGCCGCATTACCCTGCCTGATGACGTGAACCGCCGCTATCCGCTGTTGCAAAAACGCATCAACTCGTACATTCCGGCAGGTCTGAAAATTATCCGCGTGCTGGTAGTGCTCAGCGTGACCTTGTTCCTGCTCGATGCCTGGCACATCTTCAATCTCAATAAATGGTTCATGACCGAAAGCGGCGAGAAGGTGATCAGCGGGCTGGGGCATATCCTGTTTATCTTGTGCTTTGCGATTGTTGGCTGGACGCTGCTTGCCAGCATGATTGAGCATCGTCTGGGGCAGGAACTGACTAACGGCGCACGACCAAGTGCCCGCGAGCGGACATTGCTGACGCTGTTCCGTAACGTGCTCGCTATCGTGATCTGCACCATTACCGTGATGATCATGCTCTCGCAAATCGGGCTGAATATTGCGCCTCTGCTCGCCGGTGCCGGTGCGCTGGGTCTGGCAGTCAGCTTCGGTGCGCAAACGCTGGTCAAAGACGTCATCACCGGGATCTTCATCCAGTTTGAAAACGGCATGAACACCGGCGAATACGTCACCGTGATGGGGATCACCGGTACGGTCGAAAGCATGACCATCCGCTCAATTGGCCTGCGCGATATTTACGGCGTGTTCCACATCGTGCCTTATTCATCCATCACCACTCTCTCCAACTACGAGCGCGAATTCGGTGTGTACCGCGCCAGCTATAACGTCAGCCGCGACGAAGACGTAGATAAGGCCAATGATGTGCTGCGTCAGGCGGTAGAAGAGTTGCAGCAGGATGAGAAAATCAAACCGCTGTTGCTTGGCGAGCCGACCTTCCAGGGTGTGGTGGGATTAGGCGACCAGTTCTTCACTATCCGCGTGCTGGTGCGCACCAGAGCGCTGGAGCAATGGACGGTGCAGTACGCGCTGGACAGACTGGTGAAAATTCACTTCGAGAAAGCGGGCATGGTGATGCCAAGGCAGGCGGTGCAGATATATAAAGATGAAGGAGATGCTGGCGGTGGGGGCACCTTACCGGTAGTGGGGCCAGTCAGGTGATGTGCTGGCCGCAGGGCTGAAGCTGTATCGAGATAATTTCGGTTTCTTCACTCGCCGTGGGGGCTTGATCGAGAATATTTCGGTTTTTTAAGCGCAGCGATCACTTATCGCACTGCGCCGAAACCGACCAGAGGGGAAAGGCTTTTCCCCTCTGAACTCCCCTCGTTTTTTCAACACGCGCTAACGCTCGCTGGCTATGTTTCAGGTGTCGCAGTGACAGGCTGGAAATCTTGCCGCTGCGCGGTGCCTTCTCTCGGTCTTCGAGCCACAGGTCTCGAAGCCGCTCCGTTCAGCAAGATTTCTGAATCGCCCGCACGATCTTAAATTCAAAAGAAGACTGTTTTCCATCTTTTAGAGATGTGGATTGCCATTTTTGAGCGCGCCATTCGACAAATTCAAAAACTAGTCTCTTGATTTATCATGGCTATTTCTTAATGACTTACTGATGAGTTGACCTTTTGCATCGAAATAACGACTCGGCCAAATTTGTGCTGGTGCAATATTGAGTGCAGAAGCAATCAGCATTTCGCCTTTCGGCCACGAACGTGACAATGCATTGGAAAGAGTCGAAGAGGACAAACCCGCTGCGCGTGAAACGGCGGCAAGCGTTGTTCCTTGCTTACGCAGTGCGGCAATAATGTCGGCCTGATGCCAGTCAGTGTAGGTTTTCATTGGATACTTCCATGCCAGAGAACAAAGTGACGAAACGATCTCGTTGAACGTTCCTTACCTCCAGTAATCTGGGCCGCAACTCCCAACTGCGGATGAGCCGCAGCGAAGTGATCATACCGTAATGACTTACCGCGTGCCAATTGCGAAATCATGAAGTTGAGAACTTGATTCAGAGTAAATTTAAGTCGTTACATGGAGTTACATCAGAGACAGGTTCTTTGCCCAAGGGCGCTTTCAGAAAACTTGCTGAACGGAGCGGCTTCGAGACCTGTGGCTCGAAGACCGAGAGAAGGCACCGCGAAGCGGCAAGATTTCGCGCCTGTCGCTGTGGTAACTGGAACATAGCCAGCCAGCGATAGCGCGGAGTAAAAAAGCGGGGAGAGATCCAAGAGAGGGAAAGCACTTCCCTCTCTTGGGCGGTTTCGGCGCAGCGCGTTGAGTGATCACCGCACTTGAGAAACCGAAATTTACTCAATCCAACTTTCACGGTGAGTGAAAAAACCGAAATATTCTCGATCAAGCCTTCACGGTGAGTGAGAAAGCGACCGGTTAGCCGCCCCGTTGCAGCGGCCTCCTGCCACTAATGCCTCGTCTGCCCCTGATCCCCGGTGATAACGGAAAACTCCGCCATCATCCGCACCAGATCCTGCATCCCCAGGTTCACCTGATTGATCACATCACCCGCATTGCGGCTCAGCGCCACACCACCGCCGGCGCGGTTGACGCAATTCCCCATGCCATCAATCGCCGCCATCACGCCATCGCGGATGCTTTGTGTAAGCTGGTCAATTTCGACGGCGGCTTTGCGGGACTGATCGGCCAGTGAGCGGACTTCTCCGGCGACCACCGCGAATCCCCTGCCCTGTTCTCCGGCATGTGCCGCTTCAATCGTCGCGTTGATGGCCAGCAGATTGGTCTGGGATGAAATCCGGCGGATGGTATCCACCATTTCGCCAATGCGTTCGGAGGTCTGCCCCAGTTGCCCGATAATCTCTGAAGTACGGCGCGCCAGCGCTTCCACTTCCTGCATATCTTCCACCGCTTTCTGCACGATGGTCACACCTTCAGCCGCCGTTTTATCCGTGGTCAGGGAAAGCTCATGCACATGCGTCATCATGCTTTCCTGCTGGCGCTGCTGTGCCATCTGACTGGTAATGTCCTGGGCGATTTTGACAATTTTTATCACTTTGCCGTCGTCGTCGATCACCGGGTTATAACTCGCCTCCAGCCAGATTGCCTGACCCCGGCCATTCATACGCTCGAAGCGCCCGAGAATAAACTCGCCGTTTCTGAGTCGTTGCCAGTGGTTGCGGTAATCGTGTGAATCGCGGTATTGCGCAAGACAAAACATCGAATGGGGATGACCCTTAATTTGTTGCAGAGAATAACCCATGACTTTCAGGAAGTTATTGTTTGCAGAAATTACATGACCGTCGGGAGTAAAGGTAATCAGTGCCATTGAACGTTCCAGCGCCTGAAGAATTCCCTGGTGTTCGTGAGATTCATTAATTCTTTCGGAGACATCACTGGCAATTTTAATTATCTCAGTGACTTTGCCTTGTTTATTTTTGACAGGTATGTACGTTGCTTCCAGCCAGATTATGCTTCCGTTTTTCTGGACGCGTTTAATATTTCCGCTGACCGATTTTCCCTGCCGCAATGCTTCCCAGTGCAAACGATACGCATCGCTGGCAACAAACTCCGGCGTACAGAAAATCCGGTGTGGCTGCCCCATCACCTCATTCCTGTTGTACCCCATGCTGCTCAGAAACAGATCGTTGACCTCAAGCACCACGCCCTCTGGCGTGAAAGCGATCATCGGAACTGCCTGCTGAATAGCAGCGAATTTATCACGCCATGCCGTACTAAACTGATGAGAAAATAATTGCATAGGACAGACACCCTGTGGCTGATAACGTGAATTAATGCGCGATCGCAATTAATTGAAATAAACACGTGCTAATTCCCGCGCATTATTAGTAAGGTCACTAATAAATAGCGAAAAATAGTCTGACCCCTGGGTGGGTGGCAGGAAGATTGCTCGGGCAGTCAAAACATTACGCGGTGAAAAATAAAGTCACGCGCAAAATCATTACTCTGTTAATTAATCAACTTTCTTATAGTGAATTAAGCATAATTTATTCCACTGAAAAAGAAAGGGGGCGCGGGAGTATTTTTTTTCAGCCTGTTCACCGTCAGATGAACAGGCTGAAATCAGGGCAGTTCACATCGTGATCAAACTGACCAGCGTTTGATTGCCCAGCTTTTTTGCTGTGAAGGCGTCAGGAATGTCCAGGCCACGAAACGGCTGATCTTGTTACCGTGAACCATTTCGACAGTGCGGACATCCGTCGCACCCTCTTCACTCAGCGCGTCATACAGTAACGGCAATGTCGTTTTTTTAGAAACCAGCACCGTGTACCAGAAACAGTTCTGCGCTTTACCGGCGCTTTCTTCTGCCATGCGAACCACAAACGCTTCTTCACCGCCTTCACACCACAATTCGTTGTGCTGGCCGCCAAAGTTCAGTTCTGCGGTACCGGCACGACGATCCAGACCGAGGTTCTGACGTTTACGCTGACTGCCAGACGCCGCATCTGCCGCCGACGCATGGAATGGCGGATTACACAGCACTGCGTCATAACGCTCATCGTGGCGGATAATGGTGTCGAGAATACGCTGCGGTTTAGCCTGTAAACGGAAACGCACCTGATTGGTCAGCAGCGGATTGGTCGCGACAATTTTCTTGGCCGCCGCCATAGAAACCGCATCAATCTCACTGGCGGTAAAGCGCCAGCCATATTCACGCAGGCCGATAATCGGATAAATACAGTTCGCGCCAACACCGATATCCAGCACGGAAATGTCTTTGCCCTGCGGGATCTTGCCGTTGTTGCTGCCTGCCAGTAAATCAGCCAGATGGTGAATATAATCCGCACGCCCCGGAATTGGCGGGCACAGATAATCGGCAGGAATATCCCAGTTTTCAATCTGATAGCAATCGCGCAGCAAGGCACGATTCAGGGCTTTAACTGCCTGAGCGTTGGCGAAATCAACGGACAAGTCGCCCCATTTATTTTCGACAACAAACGGTGCCAGTTCCGGGCTGCTGGCAATCAGGGCCGGGAAATCATAGCGGCTGCGATGACGATTTCGCGGGTGAAGACCGCTTTTTTCCTGAGGGAAGACTTTCTTTTTTTCCACCTGAGTGACTCTCCGAGAGGTGTGCGCGACGCATAAAATATGCGATGGGGCGTTAGATATTCATGAATGGCGCACAAGATACCACAAAGCGCCGCCGCCTGCCGGATGCATCCGGGCTGACGCGGGCACATAAAAACGGTCAGCGTCTGATTAAATCGGGTAATGTACAAATCATAGTCTTTATGAATTATTTGCTGAGGAAAATCATGAGTACTGATGAACGCTACTATTACGAACCAGCCAAAGGCCACGGCCTGCCCCATGACCCGTTAAACGCTATTGTCGGCCCGCGTCCGATAGGCTGGATTTCCTCCCGCAATGCCGCCGGACAGCGCAATCTGGCGCCTTACAGTTTCTTCAACTGTTTCAATTACCGTCCGCCGATCATTGGTTTTGCCAGCAGCGGCTGGAAAGACAGCGTGGCGAATATCGTGGAAACCGGTGAATTCGTCTGGAATCTCACCACCCGACCGCTGGCGGTGAAAATGAATGAAAGTTCGGCCTCGCTGGAACACGGTGCAGATGAGTTTGATTTCGCAGGTCTGACGCCGCAACCGGGAACACGGGTTGCCGCGGATCGCGTGCTGGAAAGCCCGGTGAATTTTGAGTGCAAACTGACACAGTGTATTCAGCTGAAAACGGCGGCCGGTGGCGATATCGATACCTGGCTGGTGCTGGGCGAAGTGGTTGCCGTACATATTGCGCCACATCTGCTGATTGACGGGATTTATCAGACTGCGCTGGCCGAACCGGTATTACGCGCCGGAGGCCCTTCCGCCTACTACGGCATTTCTGAAGATTTACGCTTTGACCTGATACGCCCGGACGCCCGCTGAGTTCTGATCTTCACTGTAAAAAAAAAGCCACCGTGCGATTTACACCGCCGGTGGCTTTTTCATTAAGGGGATTATTTTGTAACGTAGCTATTTATGGTTGTAATTCTGCTCGACGAAATCCGCAAAATCCTGGCACATCGCGTCATCACCGTCGGCGCTGTCAGCTAAAATTCGGGCACCATCCACCACGCGGATGTGCACATTCAGGTCGAAATCGGCTGCGGGCTGCTCACGTTTTGATGCCATTTCAATGGTCTGCTGCGCATCCTGCCACGCCGAATCCACCGTCTGATTACAGGCCTGCGCCAGATAATCGGGATTGAACCCCTCGCCGGTCAGGCTGCGTAAGGTATCGTCGTGGCTGACGCTGTTACCCGGCGTCCAGTAATGCTTCGCCAGATCCGGGCCGATGGCCGGATTGTCGGTCAGGTAGCCATCGCGTTTCAGGAAGAAGGCGCGGGTCTGTTCAACGGCCATCATCGCCAGCAGATAGCCCTGATAAGAACAGGCGGATTCCATGGAAAGCAGATGCGGGATTGCCAGCGTCGGACGCGGACTGCCGGTCACGCCAAGAATATGCGTTTCAACATCACGCGCCAGCGCAGTCATGGCTTCCGGCGTGCGTTTTTCATCTGGCCACTGATAAAGCTGCCACTCGAAATACGGCACCAGCAGAATGTGACGCTCATTGAACGAACGCATCGGCTGACGGGCCTCGATACTGGCGCGGATCAGTTCGTCCGGCACCGGCTCACCGGCGGTATTTTTCGCGTAACGCTTCAGCCAGTCAGCGTCATCGAGCAGGCTGTCGCAGAACATGGACTGCGTTTCAGCATACGCCATCGACGTCGGCGGGAATTCCTGTGAGAAGCACGGTGCGTTCTGGCGGATATTGGCGAAATGCGCCGCATGTCCTCCTTCATGGAACAAGGTATTCAGACCCGTGGCGCCGCTGCCAATCTGATCCGGTTTTGCCAGACTGGTGAAGTTAATCACCGCTGGCACCCATTTGCCGTTGTCATAGAACGGCGGCACCGGCCCGTGCATAAATCCGTTCTCGTATTTGCCTTCGCGGACCAGCAAATCGAGCTGCATTTCTGCGCCGTTAAAACCGATATTCAGGCGTTTGAAGCTGTCAATCCAGCGGCGCAGGGAATCGGCAAACGGGAAGTAAGGATCGAGCTGACGGGTGACGTCACCGGCGCTGGCGAAACGGATATTCCACGGCAGCAGTGCGGCATCACCTTCGCGTGCTACCAGTTCATTGAGGCTGCGCGTGTTGCTTTCGCGGGTGCGTTCTTCGAACCGGTCGAGGATAGCGAATAACTGTTCCGGCGACATGCGCTCGGTTTTATTCACTTTATAGTCGAAATAGTTACGGTAACCGAGCTGGCGGGCAAAACGGTTACGCAGGCCGATCAGTTCGGGCAAGCCGTTGTGCAGCAGCCAGTCTTCCAGATCGCGCAACGCATTCTGGGAACTGCGGCGGTAGGCTTCATTTTCGTTATTGGCCTGATTAGTCAGCAGTTCGCCGAGAGAGGCACTGACGCGCTCGCCTTTGCTGTTGATGTGGGTCATGCGGTACTGCTTACGCTTACCAAACAGCACGGATTCGTCCTGAATGATTTCATCCATCAGCGCCTGGGCTTTGGGATCTTCAATCACATTACAGTCGAAGAAATTCAGCCAGCCGCGCAGACCGTGCAGCAGCGCATCACGCTCGTCGCTGGCACTGTGTTTTTCCAGACTGGCGATGGCGTCACGAATTTCCTGCGGACGGGAAGGTTCAGCGATAAAGCGTTTGTAAGCAGTTTCGGCAGCGGAGAAAGCGTCGGAGACATTTTCATCACCGGTGCCCATGTAGTTTTGCCAGAACACGTTTTCTTTGTTCTGATGCACGTTGAGGTAATCGCGATTGAGGGCGTTAAAATAGTCCTGAGCCTGTTTCATGTAATCTTCTCTGCTGAATGTTAAAGAGATTTTACATTGAGTGTATGTTCGCAAAGCGGTTATGTCGATATGGCAAAACCGCTTTTGAATGTCAGGCAGGATTGTGCGGAAATCAGTTTTTCTTCACGAACTCGGATTTGAGTTTCATCTGACCAAAACCGTCAATTTTGCAGTCGATATTGTGATCGCCTTCAACCAGACGGATGCCCTTCACCTTGGTCCCGATTTTCAGCATTGAAGAACTGCCTTTCACTTTCAGGTCTTTGATTACGGTGACAGAATCGCCATCCGCCAGCAGGTTACCGTTGGCATCGACCACTTTCAGCACGTCATCTTCCGCGCTGTTTTCACCGCTCATTGACCAGACATGTCCACATTCAGGACAGTTAAGCATTTCACCGTCCTGCCAGGTGAATTCGGACTGACACGTAGGGCAAGCTGGCAACGTTTCCATATTTAAATCTCCATAAAACTTTATAAAAAAAACGAATGAAATCAGTAAATAGATTCCGTAGTCCCTTTATTTTAGCCTTTAACCACACTTTTGAACAGGGTAAGGGAGATTTTGCGGAGATGAGACGAGCCTAAACGCAGGATTTATAGAGTAATAAGGGATGCTTTATAACCCCTCACCTTCGCAGGTGAGGGGGCGATCGAGTTCGCCAGAACGTAATCAGAAAATCTGATCCACAATCATTTTGGCCTCAGCCATATCGCCACACACTTCTGCTGCCACCAGACAACATGCCAGCTGATTCAGAATCGCCTGCGGGACAGCGCGTTCGCCCTTCAGGCATTCCTGAATGTAGTTCACGGTGGCGTCGACGTCTTTGGTCGACGGCACATCGGCGGCAAAAATCTCTTCTTTTTCTGCCAGCACACTCAGTTCACCACCGGCGATAAAGTGCGTTTGCGGGAAACGTGACGGATTGGCATAAACCTCCCCTTCCGTCCCTTGCGTCAGCAATGCACGGCCATCAATCTGGCGGAAAAACGAGGAGACGCGCTGAATATATTCGGGATGAGAAACGCTGGATAAACGCAACGCATCCTGCCCGATGAAAGGTGTGATGAGTTTCGCCAGCGTATGGCTGCTGTTACGCACGCCCATCTGCCAGCGCAGTGCCAGTTGCTTTTCGATCGGCGCGCACAGAACAGAAACCGGCACAAAGACCGGGCCGTTTCCGGCATCAAGCTGCTGCTGCGCCTGTTGCTGGTTTTGAGCAGCGTCGATACCTGATGCGCGGAAAATCTCCGCGCTGGTGATACGGGTAGGATCTTCATCCACGCCATGCACTACCACCGGCAAACCCAGACGGCTGAGCAGCATCGCCAGCAACGGCGTCAGATTCGCCTGCTTACGCGCGCCGTTGTAGGTCGGAATGACCACCGGCAGCGGACGATTTTCCGGTGCCTGCAGACGCATCACGCGCTCTTCCATCGCGGCATAAAACCCGAGCATCTCTTCTTCCGCTTCGCCTTTGATACGAAACGCAATCAGCAGCGCACCCAGCTGTAAATCCGGCACTTCACCGGCCAGAATTTCGCGGTACAACGCAAGCGACTGCTCACGATCCAAATCACGGGCATGATTTTTTCCACGCCCCACTTCTTTGATGAGTTTGGTGTAATCCATCGTAGCGTTACCTTCTTTGTGTAATGACTTTTCTTGAGGAAAAATTATCGCCGGCGGGCGCGACGGCGAACCGGATCTTTCTTCGCTGTTTTCAGGATATCAGGGCGTTTCACCGAACCGGGCGCAGGCATTTCACGCTGTTCAATGGGAAACACCGGTAATGCCGCGAGCAGGCGCGAACCGTAGCTTTTAGTCAGCAGACGCTTGTCATAAATCACGATTTCGCCAGTACATTCATGGCTGCGGATCAGACGCCCGACCTGCTGGATCAGGTTGAAAGACGCACTGGGTAAACTCTGCACTTCAAACGGATAGCGCTTCAGCGTTTTCAGCCACTCGCCTTCGGTCAGGATCACCGGGCTGTCGATCGGCGGAAACGCAATTTTATGGATGTGCACCTGCGTCAGCAATTCACCTTTCAGATCCAGCCCTTCCGCGAAAGATTGCAGGCCGATCAGCACGCTGGTTGTACCCGCGGCGACGCGCTTGCGGTGCTCCTCGACCAGCCGGTAACGGGGCTGATCACCCTGCACCAGCAGCATCAGGCGTAAATCCGGCAGTAAAGAAACGAATTGCTGCAACGCACGGTTACTGGCGAATAACACCAGCTGGCCGGTGTGCTGCCCTTTTGCCAGTTCTGCGCGGAAGAAATCGGCCATTTCCTGCAAATGCGCGGCTTCATTCGCCATCAGCGGCTCCAGCGTCATTTGCGGGATTACCAGTTTACCCTGCGTGACATGACTGAACGGCGAATCCAGGCTGACGAAAAGGTCGCCGGCTTTTTCCGTCAGGCCGGTCATTTCCTGCAAGCGGGAGAAACTGTTCAGCGAGCGCAACGTCGCAGAGGTAATCACCACGTGCGGCACTTTGCGCCACAGCATTTTTTCCAGCTGCTCGCTGACGCGTATCCCCGCGCAATGGAAGACCAGATGCGTCTGGTTATCGAAATAAGTCCGCGTCACCCATTTGCCAATCGGCGCATTGGACGCTTTATCCAGCGCCGCCAGCCGCCACAGTTTGCTCATGGTTTCGAGATAGCCCTGCATCCGGCTCATGTGCAAAATCGCGCGATGCAGACGCGTAATGTCGTGTTTGCCGGTCTTCTCGCTGAGGTCATTGACCATGTATTCCGCCAGACTGCGCAGACCATCGGTGAGTTTAAACAGGCGGCTGCACTGCTCTGTCAGCTCCGGCGGTAATAATCCCAGTTCGAAACGGTATTCGGCTTCCGGCTCATCCGGGGGTAAATACTGTCCCACGGTCTGTTCAATCGACAGCAGCAGTTCGCGCATTTCGGCGCAGTGATTATGCAGACGCTCGGCATTGGTCAGCGGCGGCGGATTCTTCGGCGTAAACAGCGCCAGACATTGTTCAATCTGACGGACAAAATTATCGAGTTGCAGGTTATTCCACATCGCGGTGATTTCCGCGTCGACTTCCAGCGCGTCGCGGGCCACTTCCGGCAGATGATGTCCTTCGTCGAGCACCAGCAGCAGGTCTTTTGCCGGTGGCAGCACGGATTCTGACTCCAGCGCCGCCATCACCAGCGCGTGGTTGGTCACTACTACATCTGCGCTTTCAATTTCTTTGCGCGCCACAAAATACGGGCATTCGCGAAAGTAATGACAGTTACGGCTGAGGCAGTTGGCTTTATCTGTGCTGATTTTGATCCACAGCGGATCGTCGATAGTCTTCTGGTAGTGATCGCGTAAACCATCCCACTCGTAACGTGACAGCGCGGTTTCCAGCGTTTTACACAGTTTCTGTTCTTCGCCGCTGGAAGGCGCCAGTTCATCACCAAGAAATAATCCCAGATCGCCCTGCGCATTTTCATTGCTCATCGCCGCCAGATTTCGCGGACACACGTAACGCCCGCGACCAAAAGCGCCGGTAAATTTCAGATCAGGAATGATTTTTTTCAGCAGCGGTAAATCCTTACTGAAAATCTGATCCTGCAACGCCACGTTTGCCGTGCTGACAATCAGCGGTTTTTCTTCTTCACGACTGACAGCAATGCCGGGGATGAGATAAGACAACGTTTTCCCGACGCCGGTCGGCGCTTCGATGGCCAGATGCCGTGCAGAATCCCCCGAGAACGCCTTCGCCACTTCTGCAATCATCTGACGTTGCGGAGCGCGGGAAATGAAATCCGGGATTTGCTGTTGCAGGGCTTTGTACCACTGGCTTATCTGATTTTTTACTGCGGGGGAAAGCGCCATGCATCTCTTTTTTTGTTGGAAGTGAGACAGGAATGTCCCGGCTATTGTCCCACAGACCGGCTTCTGGCGCAGCCCGAAATCTTGGTTAAGGGCATTTCCTGTGGTGTAAATTTATGCAGAAAAAAAGGAGGACGTGTAAAAAAAGAAAAAGTTCATTTCTGACTGTCATAAATTGATCACAAATATACGGTAAAAAACTCTCGCTGAGAAAAATCCGAGTCCATACGGAATGCACAGCAAAAATGATGATTAGCGTCTTTCCACAAGACTTCATATAAAGCTTTTATGAAAAGCTTTTAATAAAGAATGCAGGGTAAAATTCATGAAACGTAATATTCTGGCACTTTTAATTCCTGGTTTATTGATTGCATCAGGCGCACACGCAGCGGAAGTTTATAATAAAGACGGCAATAAACTGGACCTGTACGGTAAAGTGAAAGGTCTGCATTATTTCTCTGATGCTCCCGGCAGTGATGGCGACCAGAGTTACGTGCGTTTCGGTTTTAAAGGCCAGACCCAAATTAATGACCTGATCACCGGCTACGGCCAGTGGGAATACAACGTCATGGCTAACCATGCTGAATCTGACAGCAAAACGCCAAGCACCACCGGCACCAAAACCCGTCTGGGATTTGCCGGTCTGAAATTCGGTCAATACGGTTCCGTCGACTATGGCCGTAACTACGGCGCACTGTACGACGTTGAAGCCTGGACCGATATGTTCCCTGAATTTGGCGGTGACGGTTACACCAAAGCTGACCGCTTCATGACTGGCCGTACCAATGGCGTCGCCACGTACCGTAACCGCGGCTTCTTCGGCCTGGTTGACGGTCTGAACGTAGCCGTTCAGTACCAGGGTAAAAATGAAAACGACGGTCGCGGCAGCAGCACAGCCAACGGTGACGGCTATTCACTGTCTACCACTTACGCACTGGGTGATACCGGCGTGAGCTTCGGCGGCGCGTATGCGTCTTCTGACCGCACCACGGCGCAGAGCAATTCCGCTTACGGCAAAGGCGATAAAGCTGACGCATGGACTGGCGGCATGAAATATGACGACAATGGCGTTTATTTAGCCGCCATGTATGCTGAAACCCGTAATATGCTGGCCATTACCGTACCAGGCGGAATTGCAGGCGCACCGGCGGGCAGCGGTTTTGCAAATAAAACCCAGACCTTCGAAGCCGTTGCACAATATCAGTTCGAAAATGGCCTGCGCCCTTCACTGGGTTATGTCCAGACTAAAGCAAAAGATATTGAAAACATCGGTGATGCAGACCTGGTTAAATATGTTGACGTAGCAGCAACCTATTATTTCAACAAAAACATGTCTGCCTATGTTGATTATAAAATCAACCAACTGTCCGACGATAATAAACTGGCTCTGAACAACGACGACATTACCGCCGTTGGTCTGGTCTATCAGTTCTGATAATTAGTTCTAAAAACAGGCGCTTTACCACCTCATTATTCTCTGTCTTGACATTCTTCGGCCGGACTCACCCTCCGGCCTTTTTTATTTGTGTTATTTCTCGGCGCACCTCGCGTAAATCGCCATTTAGGCTTCCACACCCCGCTGAATCTGCTACAGTTTTAACGATTTTGATGAATGCGAATCTTTCTTAACAAGCAGGGATAACCCATGAATAAAATTTCGCTTTGCACCACCAGTGCTTTAATCATGCTGGCCCTCAGCGGCTGCGCGCAGCAAAAAACGGACGCCCAACAGAAACTGAACGATCAGTCGGTGATGGCGCTGAACTGGTTCCAGCAATCCGGTGAGTATCAGGCGCTGGCTTATCAGGCCTTTAACACGGCGAAAATGGCGTTTGATAACGCCCAGCCGCTGGCCGGACAGAAGAAAGCCGTCGTCGTCGATCTCGACGAAACGATGCTCGATAACAGCGCGTACAGTGCGTGGCAGGTGAAAGCGAATAAGCCATTCGACAGCAAAACCTGGTCCCAATGGACAGCAGCGCGTCAGGCTACCGCCGTGCCTGGCGCTGTGGAGTTTGCTAACTACGTCAACACACATGGCGGCACGATGTTCTACGTGTCTAACCGTAAAACCAGCGAATACGCCGCGACGCTCGACAACATGAACTGCCTGGGCTTTACCGGCGCGAATGAAAAAACCATGCTGTTAAGTTCAGACACGTCCAACAAACAAGCGCGTTTCGACTCGATTAAAGCCGCGGGTTATCACGTGGTGATTTACATCGGCGACAACCTGAATGACTTTGGTTCTGCGACCTATCATCAGGGTAACGAACAACGCCGTGCCTTTGTGAATCAGAACCATCAGCACTTCGGCACGCAATACATCGTGCTGCCAAATCCGCTTTACGGCGACTGGGAAAGTGGTCTGGCGAAGGATTACAACAAGCTGACACCTGAGCAGAAATTGTCTGCGCGGGAGCAGAATCTGAAGGCGTGGAGCGGGAAGTAAGCTTTTAGAAAGCTAACAAATTTCTCACTTGCAGTGAGGGCAACACCTTGGGCTCGCCGCCCAAACTGGCCCAGAGGACGCGTAAGCGCGCGCCCTCTGGACTCCCGCGCTTTTTAACTGCGCGCTGTCGCGGGTATGACGGACATGTTCTGTTGCATTGGTGAGTGGCGCAAAATGTCATCGCTGCGCGATTCCCGAATTTCAGGTTTCGAGCCTCTGGTCTCGAACCGTTCATTCGGTGCCATTTTTGATCACGCCAATAAACTTATCTAAAAGATAAATCCATTTCGTTTTTGAATTTAAGATCGTGTGGGCGATTCAGAAAGCTTGCTGAACGGAGCGGCCTGGAGACCGAAGGCTCCAGGACCGAGAGAAGGCACCGCGCAGCGGCAAGATTTCCAGCCTGTCGCTGCGATACCTGAAACATAGCCAGCGAGCGGAGCGCGCAGTGAAAGAGCCGGAGATTCCTAAGAGGCGCGGCGATAGGCGCCTCTTAGGGCCAGTTTGGGTGGCAACCCAAGGTGTTGGTGTTGACCTTAAATTGGGCCCAGTTTGGGTGGCTTACCCGATGTCCCCCACTAATCCATCAATCAATATCTGCGGTGTCCCCTGCGAGCAGCGTTCAATCCGCCCGCGGACGCCGTAAACACGCGCCAGACTGTCGGCGGTGATCACGTCTTCCGGTTCGCCATCGGCTATCAGATTACCGTCTTTAAGCATCAGCACGCGGTCGCCATGGCGCAGCGCGATATTGATGTCATGCACAACCACCACGGTCACGATATTGCGTTTCTGCGTCTCTTTGCGTACCAGATCCATGACGTGGAACTGATAGTTAAGATCAAGCGCGCTGAGCGGTTCGTCGAGCAGCAGTAAGGAAGGCTGGCGGATCAGAGATTGCGCCAGACCGACCAGCTGTTTCTGACCGCCGGAAAGCTGATCAAGATAACTCAGCGCCAGATGCTCGATACCCAGCTGACGCAACAACGTCATCACTTTATCGGTGCCTTCCGAGACTTTGCCCTTCCCGCCAGACGCACGCTGCGCCACGATGATGGACTCCAGCACATGCAGATGCACACCCGCAGGCAGCGTTTGTGGCAGGTAAACAACCTGCTCCGCACGGCGCGCAAAAGGCATCGGCATTAAATCGTGCCCGTCGAGAAACAACTGCCCTTCCGCGCGGTTAAGTCCGGCGAGGGAACGCAGCAACGTCGATTTTCCGCTGCCGTTTGGCCCGAGCAGCACGGTGATTTTTCCACGCGGCAGCATCGGGACATTGAGATGGCGGATCACGTGGCGCTTCGGATAGCCCGCGTTGAAATCGCGGATTTGCAGCCCCTGCGTGGCGGCATTCAGTAAATCTTGTGGCTGCGTTTCTGGCATTGCGGACATCAGACGTTCCCCCGGTGACGAAGAATAATACTCAGGAAGAACGGCACGCCGACCAGCGAGGTGACGATCCCCACCGGAATAATGACGCCCGGCACCAGATTTTTTGAGGCCACCGATGCCATTGAAAGCACCAGCGCACCAATCAGCGCACTGGCTGGCAGGTAGAAACGGTGGTCTTCACCAAACATAAGACGGGCGATGTGTGGCGCGACAAGACCGATAAATCCAATCGGGCCGACAAATGCGACTGCCAGCGCGGAAAGAATACTGATACGCAGCAAGGTGCCGAGACGCAAACGGCGCACGTCGATACCAAAACTCACCGCGCGATCTTCCCCCAGACGCAGCGCCGTCAGCTTCCACGCGCTCATCATCGACCATGGCAGCAGAACCAGGAATGCCAGCAGCATCACGCCCAGTTTCACCCATGACGCACGCGCCAGACTGCCCATTGTCCAGAAAACCAGTCCCTGCAAGGTGTCTTCGGTGGCGATAAACTGCATCAGAGAAACCAGTGCGTTGAAAGTAAACACCAGCGCGATACCGAACAGCACTACGCCGGAACTGGCGACACGCGTCCAGCGCGTGATCCCATCCAGCATCAGCGCGGCCAGTAAGGCAAAAATAAAGGCGTTAGCAGAGATAAACCACTGGTCGGGAATGCCCGGAATACCAATGCCCAGCACAATCGCCAGTGCCGCACCAAACGCCGCCGCAGAAGAAACACCGAGTGTGAACGGACTGGCGAGCGGGTTGTTGAGGATAGTCTGCATTTCCGCACCGGCAAGACCGAGCGACATGCCGACTGCCACCGCCATCAGCGCATACGGCAAACGAATATCCCAGACAATCACGCGCGTACCCGGATCGGCTGCCGCCGCATCAAACAGGGTTTTCCACAGCGTACCGAGCGACAACCCCGAAGGCCCCATAATGAAATCAATCACCAGCGAGACGACGATCGCCAGCACCAGGACCAGCATGATTAACAGACGGCGGCGTACGATATTCTGGTATCGCCCCATCACGCCGTCCGGGGCGTTGCCTTTCACCGCCAGAGCGGGTTCGGTTGTTGCACTCATTTTCGCTTCAATCTCATTAAGTTAAAAACTTATGGCGGGAACAGATGTTGTGCTATTCCCAAAGAAAGGGAATAAATGATAATAATTATCAATGTGTTTTGCAAAACCTATCAGACTAAGACGTTAAACGCAGCGGTAACAAAGCATGATGTTGTCCGTTTTGTTTTGCTGAATTGCAGACGTAAAAAAGCGGAGCCTGAGCTCCGCTTTTCAACGATATGAATATTTCAAAATCCCAGCCGGTTACTTATCGACGTGATCCGGGAATTCCATTTCGCTGTATTTCACCACTTTGGTGCCTTTGGTCAGCTTGTAGCCGAACCAGATAATCAGGAACAGCGGCAGGCCGATGTAAGTCGCGGCCACGCCGTACCAGTCGATGGTGTCTTTCAGGAACGCCTGATAGTTCTGCCCCAGCGTAATAATCAGACACAGCACAAAGGCAAACACCGGACCAAACGGGAAGAAGCCCGAAAGGTATGGTAGTTTTTTCAGGTCTCGCCCCTGTGACACATAACCACGACGGAAGCGGTAATGGCTGATAGCAATGCCGAGCCAGGCAATAAAGCCGGTCATACCGGACGTGTTCAGCAGCCACAGGTAAACGGTCTGATTACCAAACATTGAGCTCAGGAAGCACAGCGCAGCCACAATCGTGGTGGCATACAGCGCGTTACGCGGTACACCGCCCTTCGACAGTTTGGCGAAAATACGCGGTGCTTTGCCTTCGCTTGCCAGCGTAAACAGCATACGGGTAGACGCGTACATCCCTGAGTTACCAGCAGACAGCACGGCGGTCAGGATAACCGCATTCATCACCGCCGCCGCTGACAGCAGACCGGCATTACGGAACACCAGCGTGAACGGGCTGACCGAAATATCGCCGACTTCGTTACGCAGCAGGTTCGGATCGGTATAAGGAATGATCAGGCTGATGACCAGAATCGCCAGAATATAGAACAGCAGGATACGCCAGAATACCTGACGAACCGCACGCGGGATGTTTTTGGCCGGGTTTTCGGATTCACCTGCCGCGACGCCAATCAGTTCGGTGCCCTGGAAGGAGAAGCCGACGATCATCGCCACGCCTATCATCGACGCAAAGCCGCCTGCAAACGGCGCATCACCGATAGCCCAGTTATGCCAGCCAGCCGTTTCGCCGCCGCGCATAATGCCGGTGATCATCAGTACGCCCACGGCGATAAAGATGATGACAGTGACCACTTTGATCAGCGAGAACCAGTATTCCGCTTCGCCGAAACCGCGAACAGAAATGTAGTTGAGGAGGAAAATCAGGCCGAGGAACAAGGCGCTCCAGATCCAGCCCGGCGTGTCCGGGAACCAGTAGTTCATCACCAGCTGTGAGGCAACCAGGTCAACCGCGATGGTGACTGCCCAGTTGTACCAGTAGTTCCAGCCCAGTGCGAAACCGAAGCCTTCTTCTACATAGCGGGAACCGTAGGTGGAGAATGAGCCGGAAACGGGCATGAACGCCGCCAGTTCACCGAGGCTGGTCATCAGGAAGTACACCATGATGCCGATTAATGCGTATGAGAGCAGCGCGCCACCCGGGCCTGCCTGTGAAACTGTCGCACCGGATGCAACGAATAATCCCGTACCAATTGAACCGCCGATGGCGATCATCGTTAAGTGACGTGCCTTCAGCTCGCGACGCAGTGTGGGAGCCACCTGCGCATTTTTTGTAGGTTGTTGAGCCATTTTTTCCCTATATCCGCTCGTCATGTGGAAATTTAAGCGCGGATTGTAGCAAAACCTGCCGCTCTGAATAGCAGGAACGACCTGTTATAAGACACCTTCATAACAGGCCATGGATCATTAGCGAAAGACCGTTATTGAACTTCGCGGCAGTAGGTTAAAAAACGCGATAACGCGCCGGAGATGTGTTTCTGACGATGATGTATAAGGTAAAGTTTGCGTACCAGCGGCGCGACCGGCAGGTGGATTTCCACCAGTGAGCCGCTGGCCAGCTGCTCAGCAATCACCCGCCGGGAGAGACAGCTAATGCCAATCCCATGGCGGACGGCGTGCTTGATGGCTTCAGAATTACCCAGTTCCATCACCAGATTGAAATCAGGTAATTGCGGTAACAACAAATGGTCGAGCACTTCGCGGGTACCCGAACCGCGTTCACGTAAGATCCACGGTTCACGCGCCAGTGATTCAAGCGAAACGACCTGCCCCGCCAGCGGATTTTCGGGGGCAACGAATACCACTAACTCATCGTCCAGCCAGGGCTGAGTGATAAGCTCGGGCATCTGACAGGGGCCTTCGATCAGCCCCAGATCGACACGAAAATCCGCCACCGCATTGATGACGTCATTGGTGTTGCCGACGTTAAGCTCAAGCGGCGTATGAGGAAAATCCAGCCGGTAATCAGCAATCATCCCCGGCAGCATATAGTTGCCAATGGTACTGCTGGCGCCAATGCGCAGCGAACCGTTGTCCTGATTAAACAGACGTTCGATTTCCCCCGCCTGTTCCAGCAATGCCAGGGCTTTCGGGTACAGCAGACGTCCGTGCTCATTAATCACCAGCCGCTTCCCGACACGGTCAAATAACTGTACGCCGAGCTGCCCTTCGATATCAGCCAGCGCCGCACTGACTGCCGATTGTGATAATGAAAGCACAACCGACGCCTGAGTGGTCGAACCGCTTTTCAGCACCTCGGCGAAAACTTCAAGTTGTCGCAATGTTATGTGCATAAATGTCCCGCTGTTCTCATGCGCCTGACTGCACGCTTGTTCTTTTTAGTATAGACCCTTGGCTTGCAGGTCTCTTTTACATGAAATCTTTATACCAGTTTTTTCGATAGGTTATAAAGTTATAATCAATTTCATTTTTATATAAGCGCGGCGTAGCCTTATGTCATCACTCCTGAACGAGGAACGGACGATGACCCAATTTTCACTCAACAAAAGCGACGCGCTTAAACATGATGTTGACCAGCTTGCGCTGCAAAAACCTGGCGGATACAGCCGCCTGCTGCCGGGCCTGGCCCTGACCGGTGCCATTACCGGGCTGGCGGTCTGGCTGAGCAACTTCCCGTCGCTGAGCCATCTCGGTCTCAGCGCGCTGACGCTGGCTATTGTCATCGGCATGGTTGTCGGCAACACGGTTTATCCGGCCGCCAGACCCTGGTGCGACAGCGGCGTTACACTGGCGAAACAACGCCTGCTGCGTCTGGGGATTATCTTGTACGGCCTGCGTCTGACGTTCGCGCAAATCGCCGACGTCGGCGCAACCGGGATCCTCATCGATGCCCTGATGTTGTGCTCCACCTTCGCCCTTGCCTGCTGGCTGGGACAACGGGTATTTAAATTAGACCGTGATACGTCGATGCTGATCGGCGCGGGCAGCAGTATTTGTGGTGCTGCCGCTGTGATGGCGACCGAACCGGTGCTGGATGCCAAAGCAGAAAAAGTGACCGTTGCCGTTGCCACTGTCGTTATCTTCGGGACAGCGGCCATCTTCCTGTATCCGTGGTTGTGGCATCTGAACGAGCAATATCACTGGCTGAGTTTTACCGCGTCACAGTTTGGGATTTACACCGGTTCGACGGTGCATGAAGTCGCGCAGGTGGTAGCGGCCGGTCAGGGTGTCAGCCCGGACGCTGAAAATGCAGCAGTAATCGCCAAAATGATCCGCGTGATGATGCTGGCACCGTTCCTGTTGCTGCTCTCTGGCTGGAAATCACGTAAAGAGGTTCAGCACGGCGGTCAGAACGGCGGTATGCGCAATATCACCATTCCGTGGTTCGCCCTGTTGTTTATTCTGGTCGCAGCGTTCAACTCGCTGGATATCCTGCCGCACAGCTGGATCCCACCGCTGATTACGCTGGATACCGTGTTACTGGCGATGGCGATGGCGGCGCTGGGTCTGACAACCCACATGAGTGCCCTGCGTCAGGCGGGTCTGAAACCGATGCTGCTGGCGGCAATACTGTTTATCTGGCTGATTGTCGGCGGTGCCGGTATCAACCAGCTGGTGCATCATCTTTTTGGCTGATGTTGCGGCTTTTAACATTCCGATGCTGCGCCTCCTGCCCGGAGGCGCTATCATTCGTGAATAAACGCGATGAAAACTGAGGAGCAAAAATGAAGTTTGTGGGAGCACACGTCAGTGCAGCCGGTGGTGTCGATCAGGCGGTATTGCGCGCACATGAGCTGGAAGCCACGGCTTTTGCGCTTTTCACCAAGAATCAGCGTCAGTGGAAAGCCGCACCTTTGCCGGAAGATGTGATTGAAAAATTCAAACTGGCTTGTGAAAAATACGGCTACAAGAGCAATCAGATTTTACCGCACGACAGCTATCTGATTAATCTCGGACATCCGGTGACGGAAGCGCTGGAAAAATCCCGCGACGCTTTCCTTGATGAATTGCAGCGCTGTGAGCAGTTAGGTCTGTCGCTGCTGAATTTCCATCCGGGCAGCCATCTGATGCAAATCGAGGAAGACAAATGCCTCGAACTGATTTCTGAATCCCTGAACATTGCGCTGGATAAAACTAAAGGGGTCACTGCCGTTATCGAAAATACCGCCGGTCAGGGCAGCAATCTCGGTTTCCGATTCGAACATCTGGCGAAAATTATCGACGGCGTGGAAGACAAAAGCCGCGTTGGAGTCTGCATCGATACCTGTCACGCGTTTGCGGCCGGTTACGATTTGCGCACGGCAGAAGAATGCGAGAAAACGTTTAAACATTTCGAAGAAGTTGTGGGCTTTAAATACCTGCGCGGTATGCATCTGAACGATGCGAAAAGTGAATTCAACAGCCGCGTTGACCGTCACCACAGCCTCGGTGAAGGGAATATCGGCAATACCGTGTTCAGCTGGATGATGAAAGATGCCCGCTTCGACGGCATCCCGATGATCCTCGAAACCGTCAATCCTGATATCTGGAAAGATGAAATCGCCTGGCTGAAAGCGCAGCAGAAGTCGGAGAATGACGAAGCCGCCGCTTAATCATTAGTTGCTTTTACGAAAGCAATAAAAAAGGCGCGACATGTGAATGTCGCGCCTTTCTGTTATTTACAGCCTGCTGATTATGCAGCGGCTTTCGCAGCTAACGCGGCATCTGAACGTTTCAGAATCGCATAAGCACCACCGGCCAGAACGGTACCGGCGATAATCGCCACCAGATAACCCAGGATCGGAGTGATTGCCCCCGGGATTAACAGCACGAACAGACCGCCGTGTGGCGCCATCAGTTGTGCATGGAAGGCCATTGACAGAGCACCGGTCAGTGCGCCACCTGCGATACAGCATGGCAGAACACGCATCGGGTCACGGGCCGCGAACGGAATGGCCCCTTCAGTAATGAAGCACAGACCCAGCACCATGGCAGCCTTGCCGCCTTCGCGCTCGCCCTGCTCGAACTTCTTACTCGCCAGAATCGTTGCCAGACCCATTGCCAGCGGTGGCACCATACCGGCAGCCATGATGGCAGCCATCGGGCCGTACACGGAAGAACTCAACAATGCCACGCCGAATGCGTAAGAGGCTTTGTTTACCGGGCCACCCATGTCGGTACACATCATCGCACCGAGGATCGCGCCGAGCAGAACCGCGTTCGCTGTACCCAGAGATTGCAACCAGTTAGTCAGACCAACCATGATTTTAGCGACCGGTGTACCGACGATGTAAATCATCACCAGACCGGTAATCAGGCTCGCGACCAATGGAATGATCAGGATAGGCTTCAGGGCTTCCATACTTTGCGGTAATTTCAGCTTGCCGCTGATGGCTTTCGCCACATAACCCGCCAGGAAACCGGCGATGATACCGCCAAGGAACCCTGCACCCGTGCTCACTGCCAGCATACCGCCGATAAGACCCGGCGTCAGACCCGGACGGTCAGCGATGGAGAAGGCAATGAAGCCCGCCAGCACAGGCACCATCAGAGCAAAGGCTGAACCACCACCGATTTGCATCAGCGCCGCAGCCAGCGTGCCTTTCACTTCAAAGGCTTTGATACCGAACACGAACGAAAGCGCGATACACAAACCGCCCGCCACAACCATTGGCAGCATGTAAGATACGCCGGTCAGCAGGTGACGATACGGCCCGGTGCCGCCCGCTTCTTTCTTCTTCGCACCTGTTGCCGCGCCCTGAGATTTTGGCTCAAAAACTTCAGCTTCAACCAGCGCTTTATCCAGTTCCTGTTTGGTCTTTTTCAGTGCCAGACCAGTAGAAGTGCGGTACATCGGCTTACCGGCAAATTTAGCCAGATCCACTTCGATATCAGCCGCGACAATCACCAGATCGGCCGCTGCAACTTCTTCAGGCGTGATGGCATTGCCCGCACCCACGGAACCGCGGGTTTCGACTTTCACCCACCAGCCACGTTTTTTCGCTTCACTTTCAATGGCTTCAGCAGCCATAAAGGTATGTGCTACGCCGGTCGGACACGCAGTCACAGCAACAATGCGTTTTGGACCGCTGGCAGCCGGAGCAGCGACAGCAGTAGCCACCGGAGCAACATAAGGTTTGGCTTCGGTCAGCGCACGTTGCAGGAATGCCTGCGGATCACGTACAGCATCAGCCACATCACCGGTATAAATATTTTTGCCCGCCAGTGCGGCGTCATTTGGCACAGTTTCACCGGCAACAATGACGACTTCAGCGTCAGCGGCCTGTTCAACCACCTGATGCCCTGCCTTCACAGCAGCGGCAGCAAGCAAATTTTTCGCCAGATGGCTGCGAGCCTGTCCGAGCGAACTGTCTATCATCAGCAGCGTTTTCATTCTGCCTCCTGCGGATTAAAAGGGTTTCAGGTCAACACGGGCCATCATCGCCGCAAGTTGCGGACGATCGGTGACACCGACATTACTCTGGCTGACAGCCAGCGCGGCAACAGCCGTTGCCAGTCGCAGCGTATGTTCACTGGATTCGCGCATCAGTAAGCCGTAGATCAGGCCACCGACCATGGAATCACCGGCACCCACGGTGCTAACTACTTCACATGCTGGCGGTTTAGCAATCCACGCACCGGATGCGTTAACCCACAATGCCCCTTCTGCGCCCAGTGAAATCACCACGTGGGCGATTCCCTGATCACGCAAGGCATGCGCAGCTTCTACCACATCGCTCAGTTCCGGCAATTTACGGCCAGCCCAGATTTCCAGTTCGCGACGGTTTGGTTTGACCAGCCACGGTGCCGCCTTCAGACCGGCGACCAGCGCTTCACGGCTGCTGTCAAAGATGATGCACGGACACTGCGCACGCAGGCGTTTCATCCAGTCGGTGAACGCGTCAGGATCAACGCCCGCTGGCAGGCTGCCACTGACGGCAACCATGTCAAACTGACCCAGCCACGACAGAGAATCCGTCACGAAACGTTCCCAGTCGGCAGGAGTGACGTTGAAACCGGAGAAGTTAAAGTCGCTGACTTCGCCGTCTTTTTCGGTCAGTTTCACGTTGATACGGGTACGGCCATTCACCACCTGGAAGCGGTTAGCAATGCCCAGATCGCTGAATAACAGCTGGAACCCGTCCTGATTTTCTTTACCGAGGAAACCACCCACAGTGACGTCGATGCCGAGATCTTTCAGCACTTTCGCTACGTTGATGCCTTTACCTGCGGCGTGCAGACCGGTGGTTTGCACCAGATTGACTTCACCGCGTTCGATTTCCGGCACATAGCCGACTAAATCGTACGCCGGGTTTAAGGTAATTGTGGCAACTCTGCGGCTCATGCGCCCTCCCCAAGACCTTCTGAAATAGCTTCACCGATGGTTTTCAGCGCCAGTTCCGCGTCTTCACCTTTAGCGGTGAAGCGCAGGTGATGACCTTTTTTCACGCCCAGCGCCACGACTTTCATCAGGCTGCGGCCGTTGGCAGGTTTACCGCTGCCATCAAGATTCGTCACTGTGATTTCGCTGCTGAACTGTTTGATCACGTTCACCAGTGCAGTACCCGGACGGGCATGCAAACCGTGTTCGTTACGGATAACGTATTCCGCCGTCAGCACGTTGGCTTGTTCTTCGACTTCGCTGGTCAGCAATGCCAGCACACCCACAGGATCTGCCGTCAGCAAGCGTTCAGCTTTATTCGCTATCAGCAAATCACTGAGGTAATTCAGAATATTGAGCGGCTGATCATCTGCGACGGAAATCGTCAGCAACAATGAGACTTTTTCGCCATCGAGATCAAAGGCCTGCTTCGCACGGCTTACCGTTGCTGCACTTTTCAGGTTGCCTTCGGTGCTGTCACTCAGCCAGATGCCCTGCCCGAGGTTCAGCGGCTTACGGCTGATAACGTCGCTGACAAAAGCAGTATCCACTGCGCCGATCTCTTTCAGACGACCCGCGTTCAGCGCCTGTAAGGTGATCAGGTTTTCAGCAGCCACATCGACCGCGATCAGCTGAGTATCAAACAGGAATTCAGCGGCATTCTTTTCGCCCATCAGCAGGCTGCGTAATTCTTCAGCTGAATCTGTTTTTGCCAGACGATCGGCCACGCTGTCGTCACTTAAGACGTGCGTCAGCTGACGCAGCAAACCGAGGTGTTCGTCAGAACGCGCAGCGATACCGATAACCACATACGCGGTCTGGCCTTCGCCCCACGCAATACCCTGCGGAAACTGGAAAACTTGCACGCCGGTATCGAGCACCAGATCACGGGTATCAGTAGTGCCGTGAGGAATAGCGATGCCGTTACCCAGATAGGTAGAGGTTTGCAGCTCACGCGCTAACATGCCGTCTACATAGCCTTCGCTGACGCGACCGGCCTGTGTCAGTGCTGCTGCAACCTGGCGAATTGCTTCCTGCTTGTCGCTGGCAGCCGCACCGAGATGAATATCTTGCTGTGACAGTTGGAACATAATTCTCCTCTCCTGCTGAAATTGAATCGTTTCAGCTTTACTGAGAAAAAAGGAGCGCCATCAGATTTCATGAGAATAGCTGACAACGCTGAAACGTTTCAGGAAGTCTTAATCGGGGCTGTTTTTAAATCAAGCTTTCCCTGATTTTGCGTGACAATTTTTTGATGCTACGCACAGTTTCCTTTCTAAACCCTTTCCGAAACAGATGATTTAACGTAAATGCTGAAGTCAGGCTGACGCGAAAAGCTGACGTAAGCTGAACCTCATTTGTGGTGACTATTTGGGTGGATATCAGAAACCTCGCCTGGTTGTTTTTGACACAAAGTGCGGTTTTATTATTCAGTATGGCAAATTCACTCCGGTTTACATTTTTGATGATCAAAACCTGTTTTTGTTTTTTTTAAACTGACGTAACATTCGCGCAAATTTCGTCCCCTTCCCGACTTCTGGTCCATATAACCCTGGTCCACATAACCCTGGTTCACATAACTCATGCGAATTTCTACAACGTCAGCCCGCCGTTTACCCGACATGACGTCGACCGCTTTTCTGATCATCGCTTTTCTGACCGGCATTGCCGGCGCTTTGCAGACGCCAACGCTGAGCCTGTTCCTGACATCTCAGGTTCACGTCAGTCCGTTCATGGTCGGGATTTTCTTCACCGGCAGCGCGGTGATCGGCATTTTCGTCAGTCAGTTGCTCGCGACGTGGTCGGATAAACGTGGCGACCGCAAAACGCTGATTTTGTATTGCTGCATTCTGGGGGCGCTGGCCTGTGTACTGTTCGCCTTCAACCGCAATTACTTCATCCTGCTGTTGATCGGCGTATTGCTGTCGAGCTTCGGTTCCACCGCCAACCCGCAGATGTTTGCTCTGGCGCGTGAGCATTCTGAAAAGACTGGCCGTGAAGCCGTCATGTTCAGCTCTATTTTACGCGCCCAGGTTTCGCTGGCCTGGGTCGTCGGCCCGCCGCTGGCCTTCGCCCTGTCGATGGGCTTTGGTTTTACCTTCATGTACTGCGCTGCCGCGCTGGCGTTCCTGCTTTGCGGAGTGATGGTATATATGTTCCTGCCCTCCATGCCTAAAGCACACATCAAAACCACGGCGACGCTGGAAGCGCCCCGTCGCAACCGTCGGGACACGCTGATGCTTTTCATCGCGTGTTCACTGATGTGGGCAGCTAACAGTATTTATCTCATCAATATGCCGCTGTATGTGGTGCGTGAATTAGGTCTGCCGGAAAAACTGGCGGGCGTGCTGATGGGCAGTGCGGCGTGTCTGGAAATCCCGACCATGCTGATTGCCGGATATCTGGCTAAACAGCTGGGCAAACGCTTCCTGATGCGGTTTGCGGTAGTCGCAGGGGTGATTTTCTACGGCTGTCTGTTGTTTACCACCGGTGCCGCCATGCTGATTGCTTTACAGCTGCTGAACGCGATTTTCATCGGCATTCTGGCCGGGATCGGCATGCTGTATTTTCAGGATCTGATGCCGGGACAGGCCGGTGCGGCGACCACGCTGTTCACCAACTCCACCCGTGCGGGCTGGATCCTTGCCGGTTCTCTGGCGGGGGTGATTGCGCAGTTCTGGACATACCATGCTGTGTTTTATGCCGCACTGGCGATGGTGGTGGGTTCAGTGTTGTGTATCTGGAATGTGAAAAACGTCGATAAACCGGCAGAAGAAACGCCGGAAGCCGTCGCTTAAGGCGCGGTATCCGCTTCGAGCTTAATCAGATAAGTCAGCGCCTGGTCGCGATGGGTAAAACACATTTCGCGGCTGGCCTGTAAACTGGCGCACACTTTCGGGCGCAGCGGCGAGGTGAAAATCTTGCACATGAAATTATCAGCCAGTTGCACACAACGGGTATTCGCCGGTTTGCCGTCAGGCATTCCGGGTATCGGGCTGGAAATTGAAGGCGCTATGCAACAGGCTCCGCAATCGGTACGACAGTCCATCAACAGCCTCCTCAGGCCTCATTTTGAGGCGCGACAATAGCAGGTGGTGATATGCGCCACCAGCGAAATATTTACTATCCTTTAACAGGCTATACCGAACATTTTTTACGCAGGCAGAACACACGCAAAAAATGCGTCAGAAAGCGGGTTTTTCGCGACTCTTTTTGCGCTATCTGCTTGCCTGAAATCAGCGGCGCGGGTAACGTGTCGCAAATTATTTATCTCTCTGCTGACAGGTTATTTATATGGCACGTGCTAACGAAATTAAACGCGGCTTCGTTGTGAACTACGACGGCAAATTGCTGCTGGTTAAAGATATTGATGTTCAGAGCCCAAGCGCCCGTGGTGCCAGCACCTTGTACAAAATGCGTTTCGCTGATGTACGTACTGGCGGCAAAGTAGAAGAACGCTTCAAAGGCGACGATATTCTGGATACCGTCAGCCTGACCCGTCGTAAAGTGAACTTCTCTTATGTCGATGGCGACGAATACGTGTTTATGGATGATGAAGATTTCACGCCATACACCTTCAATAAGGCGCAGATCGAAGACGAACTGTTGTTTATTCCTGAAGAAGGTTTACAGGGTATGCAGGTTCTGACGCTCGACAGCCAGCTGCTGGCGCTGGAAATGCCACAGACGGTAGATCTGGAAATCGTCGAAACGGCACCGGGCATCAAAGGTGCATCTGCCAGTTCCCGTACCAAACCGGCAGTGATGGCAACTGGCCTGAGCATTCAGGTGCCGGAATATCTGAGTTCCGGCGATAAAATTCGCATTCATATCGCAGAACGCCGTTATATGGGCCGCGCGGATTAATCAGCCCCCTGCCTTGTCCCGCCAGGTATGTGGCCAGGTAAGTATTGAAGGAACGCTCCGGCGTTCCTTTTTTATTGCCCTGATTTTGCCGTTAATGCGGCAGACTCTCGATCTGCATCACAAAATCAGTGGTCGTCCGGACTTACCAATTCCCCTTTCTATCATATGACTTTACACTCTAAGCCCTGATTTCGGCTTAAATCGTCGCTTAATCCAGCACAAAATTAAACTGACGGGTAATCCGCCCCAATTTGGCCTGACCAATTATTTATTTCTGACTTGCCTGGAGTATTGCATGAAAACTATTGCCACAGCATCTCTGCCCGCAGCAGTGTCATTGCCAGCTTATGATCGCGATGCACTGAAAAGCCGCATCGTTCATCTCGGCTTTGGCGCATTCCACCGTGCCCACCAGGCGCTGCTTACAAACCGCGTCTTAAACCTTCAGGGCGGAGACTGGGGCATTTGCGAAATCAGCCTCTTCGGTAATGAAGCGTTGATAAAAAGTCTGCGTCAGCAAGATCACCTGTTTACCGTGCTGGAGAAAGGGGCGGAAGGCAATCAGGCGATTATCATTGGTTCTGCTCATGAATCTGTCCACGGCGGTATCGACGGGCTTGATGCCGTGCTGGAAAAACTGACCGAACCTCAGGTGGCGATTGTTTCCCTGACCATCACCGAAAAAGGTTACTGCATCGAGCCGGGAACGGGCGAACTGGATCTGCAAAACCCGAAAATTCAGCAGGATCTGGCCGGTGGTCAGGCGCCATGTACCGCGCCGGGTGTGTTAGTTGAAGCACTGCGTCTGCGTCATGAACGCGGTCTGCCGGGCTTCACCGTTTTATGCTGCGATAACATTCCTGAAAATGGTCTGGTGGTGAAAAACGCTGTGCTGGGTATGGCGAAAGCACGCTCCGCAGAATTGGCAAAATGGATCAGCGCAAACGTCTCTTTCCCGAGCACCATGGTTGACCGCATCGTTCCGGCAGCCACAGAAACCACACTGGATGAAATCACCGAAGCGCTGGGTGGTGTAACAGACCCTTGTGGTATCGCCTGTGAACCCTTCATCCAGTGGGTGGTAGAAGACCACTTCGTCGCGGGTCGTCCGGACTGGGAAAAAGCCGGTGCGCAGATGGTGTCCGACGTTCTGCCGTTTGAGCAGATGAAACTGCGTATGCTGAATGGCAGTCACTCTTTCCTCGCTTATCTGGGTTATCTGGCCGGTTATCAGCACATCAATGATTGTATGGATGACGATAACTATAAAGCCGCTGCGCATCACCTGATGCTGCATGAACAGGCGCCGACACTGAGCGTTGAAGGTGTGGATCTTACCGCTTATGCCGACAGCCTGATTGCACGTTACAGCAATCCGGCGCTGAAACATCGCACCTGGCAAATCGCGATGGACGGCACGATGAAACTGCCGCAACGTATGCTCGATTCGATCCGCTGGCATGTGAAAAACGGCGGTTCTTATGAATTGCTGGCGCTGGGCGTGGCGGGCTGGATGCGTTATGTCGGTGGCACCGATGATGCCGGTCAGCCCATTGAGATTAAAGATCCGATGGCGGAAACGCTGGCAGAAATCGTCGCCTCTACCGCGGATGGCGAAGAACGCGTGAAAGCGCTGCTGGCGCTGAACGGCGTTTTCGGTGAGCAGTTGCCACAGGAAGAGAAAGTGGTACAGGCTATTCAGGCCGCATATGCGGATCTGCAAAGGATCGGCGCGAAGAAAACCGTGGCTAAATACGTGGGTTAAGTCAGTACAGTGAGACGGCTTAACGCGACATGACTATCTGTAAAAGAATATCGGTAAATATTGAACGGCTGCTCAGGCAGCCGTTTTTATTGGTGCGCCGCCTCTCATTCATTCAGCTCTGAAGGAACGGACGAAAACAGGAAACCATCAAAGGACGGATCGTCAGCGTCAGAAACCTGCAACAGCATATCTTTTACGTTCTCCAGATGCTGCCACATCGCCTGCTTTGCGGCTTTAGGATCCCGGCGTAAAACCGCCTGCAGAATGGTCTGATGATCCTGCAACCAGATCTGATGGTAGCTTTTATCAACAACATGTTGATGGATCCCTTCCCACATCGAACTGCGCTGGCGGATCTGCCAGAGGTCATCGACCAGTTTTACCAGCACACTGTTCTGCGATGCCTGTGCCAGTAAAGCGTGAAACCGCTGGTCCTCCGCTTCGTCTGTCACGCCACGGGCAATGCAATCACGCTGGGCTTCAATCGCATCGCGCATCTGCAAAATATCCGTTTTCGTCGCCTGCATGGCGGCAAATGCGGCGACTTCGCTTTCCAGCAACTGACGCGCCTGCAGCAATTCGAACGGGCCGTAGCCGCTGTCAGCCAGTTCCGGCTGGGTGTTTTCAGGCTGATTCAGCACATACACACCCGAGCCTTTGCGCACTTCCACGATTTTCTCGAGCTCAAGCATGATCAGCGCTTCACGCACCACGCTGCGGCTGACGGAATAGGATTCTGCAATATCACGTTCAGGAGGAAGACGATCGCCGGAGGTATATTTTCCGGCATGGATATCACGGCGCAAATGACCGCCGATTTCCTGATAAAGTCGCATATGTTTGCCCCTGTCTGTGACACGCACTCAATTGGTCTGACAACTGATGACATGCACTGATGCCTGAAATAAGAGAGAAAATTATAACATGTTGGCACAAAGGGAAAGGACGGGAGATGAAAACTGGCGGCCCGATCAAAACAGGGCCAGCCAGTTTGCGAAGTTGTCCGACCAAATCAAGATAGATTGCGTTATCACGATCATTGTCCGGCGCGAAATGCATTAAAAATGTTAACTATTTACAGGCATTTAGTTATAACTCACCGTGACCACTGCAAGATGAGGATCATTGTTAATATGCCTGGTGGTGACTTGCCCGAGAGACAGGGGCAGCGCGAAAGAAGAAGGTGTTTGCACATTCAACGTGTGAACTTGCGACACCTGTTTTCCGCCGCGATCACAGTCGCTGATCACCCTGTTACTCGCGGCCTTGAAGTTACATCCCCCTTCAACAATTGCCCCCGTGAAATGTATGACGCCGCCTGTAGCAGCCGCATTGGCAAACTGAATCGTCCCTGAGGCCATGATTCCCAAAAACAGTAAACTGGTCATTCTGTTCATGGTGACACCTCGTTGTAATTATAGAATTTAAAATTTACGCAACCGCCATTTAACATTAATACATCTAATGGAATTTACATGGCGAACGGCAAAATAATTTGTTGCCCTTTCGGGCTGAATTAAGCAATCCATGTTATTCATCGGCACAAAACTGGATTTTCTTAACCGGTCGCTGCAAATTGATGGGTGAATTTTTAAAAGGATGTGACCCATGACCAAAACCAACCTGATCACCGGCTTTCTGGGAAGCGGTAAAACCACCACGCTACGCCACCTGCTGACGCTGAAGCCTGAAGGTGAAAAATGGGCCGTGCTGGTCAATGAGTTCGGAGAGATTGGAATTGATGGCGCGCTGCTGGCGGAAAGTGGTGCAGTATTGAAGGAAATCCCCGGCGGATGCATGTGCTGCGTTAATGGCTTACCGATGCAGGTCGGGCTAAACATGTTATTGCAGCAGGCAAAACCTGACCGGCTGCTGATCGAACCCACCGGCCTCGGTCATCCGAAGCAAATCCTTTCTTTATTAACCTCTGACATCTACAGCAACTGGCTGACGCTGAATGCCACATTGTGTTTGCTCGATCCGCGCCAGCTGAGTGAACAGCGCGTCATTGAAAATGAAAACTTCCGCGACCAGCTTGCCGCGGCGGATGTGATTGTTGCCAACAAAGCGGATGTGACGCAGGAAAGTGACCGGCAGGCGCTGGAAAAATGGTTTAGCGAAAATGGCCGTGAACGCCGCCTGGTGGTGGCTTCTCAGGGTGAGATTGCCCCTGCCCTGCTGGATTTACCGCGCCTTAATCACACCGAATTGCCTGACGGCCAGCATCATCATGCTCATATATCAAAGCGCGGACTAGCGGCACTGAGTCTGCCTGAAAAGCAGCGCTGGAGACGTGCGCTCAATGAAGCCGGCGGTTTTACCAGTTGCGGCTGGATATTTGATGGCGAAACAGTTTTTGACACCGCGGGCATGCTCGACTGGGCACGAGCCGCGCCGGTTGACCGCGTGAAAGGCATCATTCGTATTAAAGAAGGCGCGCTGATGATTAATCGTCAGGGCAATGATCTAAAAATCGAAACAAGGTCGATGGCGCCTTTAGACAGCAGAATTGAGCTCATTACGCAAAATGAAACCCAGTGGAATGTTCTGCAATCGTCTTTGTTGAGGATTCGTTTAAGTTGTAAGGATTAAGTTAACGTCCATTACGTTAATCGTTACCCTGCTAAGAATAGGTCTTCATATATGTGGCGCCGAAATATTCCTGCAATCCTGGTACTCAATGTATTAGGTGTTGCTCTTTTTCTATCTTTCTATTTACCTGCAAACCACGGTTTCTGGTTCCCGATTGATAAGTCGATCTTCTTCTTCTTCAACCAGCATCTGGCGACTGACGCGTGGTTCCTGCATCTGGTCGCAGTGACCAATAACCGCGCCTTTGACCTGATCTCATTGCTGGCCATGGGTTTGCTCTATCTGAGCTATTTTATGAAGCAGGACACTGCCGGGCGCCGCCGTTACATCATTATTGGTTTCGTGATGCTGCTGACCGCCGTGGTGCTTAACCAGCTCGGTCATTTACTGCCGGTCAGTCACAAGAGCCCTTCGCTGAGCTTTCCGGGTGTAAACCGGGTCAGCCAGCTGACCGGTATCCCGACAAAAGATGCATCCTCTGACAGCTTCCCCGGCGACCACGGCATGATGCTGATTATTTTTTCCTGCTTTATGCTGCGCTATCTGAGTAAATCAGCCTTCTTTATTGCCCTGATGATCACCATCATCTTCTCGCTGCCGCGTGTGATGATTGGCGCACACTGGTTTACGGACATTGCCGTGGGTTCAATGTCCGTCGTCCTGGTGGGTGCAAGCTGGTGGCTGATGACACCGGCCAGCGATATATTGATTAACTGGCTTGAGGGCAAACTGCCGGGTAAAAAAATTCCTAAAAAAACGGCATAATTTTGCATTCATACAAATAAATTATGGTCAGGCAGATGTTGATGATCTGCCTGACCTTTTTTTCATCCAATTCCCGGATATACTTTGCTGAAATTTGCACGTGGAAGCCGCTTGTGGCGCGGTTTTAACCCAAATTAGTATATAAATCATCCATCCTTTTTAACATCTTTACTAACATCAGCTTACATCACAATTTCTTATAAAAAATCCCACAAAACCTCTCGCAATCCCTTATTCATTACGGTACTCTCCAAATCGCCCGCATAGAAATGTGACAAAAACACCCGTATTGAAGGAAAAAACGTGCTCTAACGCACATTTTACCCGTCTGGTATTTGTCCCCACTAATTGTGGCAGGTAGTCTCGCTTCGTTTGGCAATTTTAATAACGATTTCATCGTTAAGGACAGCAAGGGATAACAACAATAATGGTCAAGTCTCAACCGTTTATGAGATATATCACGCGGATGATTCCCGCAATTGGCGCAGCAATTCTTCTCTCTGCGTGTAGTGGTATGCATTCTTCGAACACAGAAAGCGCACAAACTGATATGCGTGCAGTAAATGACAAAGACGGTCTTCTACTGCAAGCCTCTCAGGATGAATTCGAAGCAATGGTTCGTAGCGTCAACGTTAAATCCAAAATTATGGATCAGTACGCTGACTGGAAAGGCGTTCGTTATCGGTTAGGCGGCGACAGCAAGCGTGGTATCGATTGCTCAGCGTTCGTTCAGGTAACATTCCGCGAACAATTTGGTATGGATCTCCCTCGTTCGACTTATGAACAGGAAGAAAAGGGCAAGAAAGTTCAGCGCACGAAATTGCGTCCGGGTGATCTGGTTCTGTTCCGTGCAGGTTCTACAGGCCGTCACGTCGGTATTTATTTAGGTAATGATCAGTTTGTTCATGCATCCACCAGCAACGGTGTGATGATTTCAAATCTGAAAGAATCCTACTGGAATGCCCGTTATCGTGAAGCAAGACGAGTTTTAGCTAACGGTTAATCCCGTTACCTTATGATTTAGTTCTTGTTGTCCTATGCCAAGCGAATAAAAAAACGTCATCTCCGGATGGCGTTTTTTTATGCCTGTAATAAAGTGTATTTAGTGTCTGCTGTTTTTTTGACTACGTTATACTTTTATTTCCTCGGCGAGAAAAAGGGCAAAACATATGGGTTTAAAAACGGCGTTAACACACACCGTATTACCCAAGCGCCGATATTTAAAACAAAGCCTCCTTTTTTCAACTCTGTTTTTTATTTTTTTTACTGCCGTCACCCTGACCGTCATTAAAACCAATACCCTTCGCGAGCAAGAACAAATCGCTCAGCGAACCGCCCGTTATGCGGCTGATTATTTACATCAACTCTCCGACACGATGGGTAAAATTGCATTACTCACGGATGAGCCCTGCAACTCCATTGCGGGTGAATTAAATCGATATGCCGCATTCAGCGTGGGTGTGCGTGATTTTCAGCTGGTGCGCGATGGAATGGTTTATTGTTCTTCTGCTTCCGGCAACCAGAATATTCCCGCCAACAGTTCACTGCATGACATCAGTTTCGATAAAACGATGAGTATCGATCTGCAAATGGGGACGCCCGCCGTGCCTAACCGTGCGGTGATCATCGTCTGGCAGCGCAATCCCGGTGCGTATAATGATGGCGTGATCGCCACGCTTGAGCTGACGCTCTCGCCGTATATGCTGTTTGCTCAACCGGGTACCGGTTATCGTGGATTCGCCTTGCTGGTCGGAGATTCAGCACTGATCTCAGCCCAGGATCAGCTGGTTCCAGTGAGTAAATTACCGGACAGCCATTTTACGGAGGCCAAAATTGAAGGCTATCCGTTTACCGTGCGTCTCTACTCCCCTACCCTGACCGGTGATGGCGTGCTGTTTACAATGTCCGGTGGATTGCTGCTGAGCCTGATGGTGTGCGCCCTGATTTATCACAGCCTGCTAAACCGCCATGATGTTGAGCGCGTGATCCTGCGTGGTCTGAAAAATAAAGAGTTCTTTGTTGAATACCAGCCGGTTATCGATTCAAAAAGCCTGAAAGTGTCCGGCGTGGAGGCCCTGCTGCGCTGGCAGCATCCGATTGAGGGCCGTATCCCACCGGATGTTTTTATCGGCTACGCCGAAAATCAGGGACTAATCGTCGAACTGACCCAACACATGATGGCACTGGTGGCGGCGGACGCCCATACCTTGCAACATGCTTTTCCTAAACACGCAAAACTCAGTATTAACATTTCTCCTCATCATATGAATAAAATCAGTTTTCATGACGATGTGATGAATTTTATCGAGGCTTTACCGGAGAATGCTTTTCAGGTGGTGTTTGAAATCACTGAACGCGGCATGATTGATACCGAAGGTGCGTTACGGGAATTTAACTGGCTGCGCCGTCATAAGATTGAAATCGCCATCGATGACTTCGGCACCGGCCACAGCGCCCTGATTTATCTTGAGAAGTTTACGCTGGATTATCTGAAAATCGACCGCGGTTTTGTAATGTCTATCGATCAGAAGACCCTGATTGCGCCGGTGCTGGATACCGTCCTCAGGCTCACGGAAGAACTGAAGATCAAAACTGTTGCAGAAGGCGTCGAAACTGAAATGCAGGCAGAATATCTGCGCAATCACGGCGTGACCTATTTGCAGGGATATCTGTATAGCAAGTCGTTAGGCGTACCCGAGCTTCTGGTCTTTATCCGGGATTTCAACGAAAAAGATGCCACCTGGCAGATTTGACCTGCATCAGCCCCGCATCTTTTGTGCCATTTTTCTTTTAGGCGTCTGCATCTGGTTGTGATAAAAAGGCCGGAATCAGGGATGAAATCTAAGGCTGATGCGTTACAAGGTCTTAGCGATCAATTGATTAAGCCCGAACAATAATCTGCGGCATGGCCGCATGATGCTCTCACCCTCACAGGAGTGCTGATTCAGGATGTTTTCTCGCGTGTTTGCCGGTGTGCTGTGCCTGCTGAGCCTCAGCGCACAAGCCGAAGTCATACAGGACAGCTATGCGTTTGCCATTTTGGGCGAACCTAAATACGTCTCTAACTTCACCAGTTTTGACTACGTCAATCCCGCCGCGCCGAAGGGCGGACAGATTACGCTGGCCGCTATCGGCACCTATGACAACTTTAACCGCTTTGCCTCACGGGGCAATCCGGCGGCACGCAGCGGCTCGCTTTACGACAGCCTGTTTACCACTTCCAGCGACGAAATCGGCAGTTATTACCCGCTGATTGCCGACTCAGCCCGTTATGACAGCCAGTACCGCTGGGTCGAAGTGGACATCAATCCACGCGCCCGTTTTAACGACAACACGCCAATTACCGCCAGCGACGTGGCATTCAGCTTCAAAAAGTTCATGACCGAAGGCGTACCGCAATTTCGTGTGGTTTATAAAGGTGTGGAAGTTAAAGCTATATCACGTCTGACGGTGCGGATGGTCTTGCCGAAACCGGATAAAGACATGATGCTCGGCCTGCTGGGTTTGCCTGTTTTGCCTCAGGTGTTTTGGGAAAAACATAAATTCAACGAACCGCTGAGCACGCCACCACCGGGCAGCGGGCCTTACCGCATCAGCGATTATAAGCTCGGTCAGTACATCACTTATTCGCGCGTTCCTGACTACTGGGCCGCCAATTTACCGGTAAACCGCGGGCGTTATAATTTCGATACCATCCGCTACGACTATTATCTGGATGATAATGTCGCGCTGGAAGCCTTTAAATCCGGTGCCTTTGATTTCCGTATGGAATCCTCGCCAAAAAACTGGGCAACACAGTATCAGGGCGGCAATTTCAGCAAAAATTTCATCGTGAAAGCCGATGAAGAAAATCAGGCCGCGCAGGATACACGCTGGCTGGCTTTCAATCTTCACCGCCCGCAATTTGCCGACCGCAAAGTGCGCGAGGCCATTACTCTGGCGTTCGATTTTGACTGGATGAATAAGGCGCTCTATTTCGGTGCCTACCAGCGGGTGAACAGCTATTTCCAGAATACCGAATATGCGGCAAAAGATTATCCGAACTCTGCCGAACTGGCCTGGCTCGGGCCGCTGAAAGGTCAGGTGCCTGCGGAAGTCTTTACCTCGCTGTATCAGCCGCCCCGTTCCGATGGCAGCGGCAATGACCGCGCCAATCTGCTGAAAGCCACAGCACTGCTGAAAGAAGCGGGCTGGGAAGTCAAAGATCAGGTGCTGGTGAATTCTAAAACCGGCAAGCCGTTTACGTTTGAACTGCTGCTGCCGGGCGGCGGAAACTCGCAGTACGTGTTGCCGTTCCAGCATAATCTGCAACGTCTCGGCATCAAAATGTCGATCCGCGAAGTGGATAACTCGCAGTTCGTGCGCCGTATGCGCCAGCGAGATTACGATATGATCCCGACGGTTTATCCTGCGACGTCTTATCCGAGCAGCGATTTGCGGATTTACTGGAATACCCAATATCTGGATTCCACGTATAACAAATCGGGTATCAGCGATCCGGCCATCGATAAACTGACCGATGACATTGCAGCGAATCAGGGCAAACCCGACGCGCTGTTAGCTCTCGGACATGCGCTGGATCGCGTTCTGACCTGGAATAGGGTGATGATCCCGATGTGGTACACCAATCATGAACGCTATGCGTACTGGGATAAATTCTCGATGCCAGCTGTCGCCCCGTCCAACGGAATGGAACTCGACACATGGTGGTACGACGTAAACCGCGCAGCCCGTTTACCTGCGCAACGCCGCTGAGGAGCAGAGTGTGGCCGCCTATCTGTTAAGACGACTCCTTCTGGTGATCCCGACGCTGTGGGCGATCATCACGATTAACTTTTTCATTGTGCAAATTGCGCCCGGCGGACCGGTCGATCAGGCCATTGCCGCCATTGAAATGGGGCAATCCAGTGGCTTACCTGGCGCCAGTTCCGGCAGTGGCAATGGTAAAGCGTCACCGGGTCTGGCGCAGTTTGGCGAAGGTCAGTATCGTGGCGCACGCGGCCTTGACCCGGAAGTGATCGCCGAGATAACCCACCGTTTCGGTTTCGATAAGCCCCTGCATGAACGGTATTTTGAGATGTTATCAAACTACGTTCGCTTCGATTTTGGCGACAGCCTGTTCCGCGGTTCTTCCGTGATGGGTCTGGTGAAAAGCGCGCTGCCGGTTTCCGTCACTATCGGCCTGTGGAGCACGCTGATTATCTATCTGGTGTCTGTTCCGCTTGGCATTCGCAAAGCCGTACGCAACGGCTCTCGGTTCGATACCTGGAGCAGTTCGGTGATTATCGTCGGCTATGCCGTCCCTTCCTTTTTATTCGCTATCTTATTGATTGTGCTGTTTACCGGCGGCAGTTATCTCGACTGGTTCCCGTTGCGCGGCCTGACGTCGCCGAATTTCGATACCCTGCCGTGGTACGGCAAAGTGACCGATTATCTCTGGCACATCACATTGCCGGTGCTGGCAACGGTGATTGGCGGATTTGCCACCTTGACCATGCTGACTAAAAACTCGTTTATGGATGAAGTAGGCAAGCAATATGTGGTGACCGCGCGGGCTAAAGGGCTGAACGAGAAACAGATTTTGTACCGGCATGTGTTTCGCAACGCGATGCTGCTGGTGATCGCCGGGTTTCCTGCCACCTTTATCAGCATGTTTTTCACCGGCTCGTTGCTGATTGAAGTGATGTTCTCCTTACAGGGGCTGGGATTGCTGGGCTACGACGCCATCGTACAGCGCGATTTCCCGGTGATTTTCGGCACGCTGTATGTTTTCACGCTGATTGGATTACTGCTTAATATCGTCAGCGACATCACTTACACGCTGGTTGACCCGCGTATCGATTTTGAGGGCCGCCAGTAATGAGCCTTTTTAAACTGAACTCCGTCAGTCAGGCGCGCTGGGCGCGTTTTTGCCAGAACCGCCGTGGTTACTGGTCACTTTGGATTTTCATGGTGATGCTGATCCTGGTGCTGTTATCCAACGTCCTCGCCAACGACAAACCGCTGCTGGCACGTTATCAGGGACATCTCTATGTGCCGTTTCTGGTGAATTACAGCGAAACGACATTTGGTGGTGAGCTGGAAACGCCAACCGATTATCAGGATCCGTTTGTCGTGCGCCAGATTGAAGACCACGGCTGGGCGATCTGGGCACCGATCCGCAGCAGTTATAACTCCATTAACTTTTCTACCGCGCAGCCCTTCCCTTCACCGCCTTCTTCTCAAAACTGGCTGGGCACCGACAGCAACGGTCACGATGTGCTGGCGCAAATTCTCTATGGCCTGCGGATTTCACTGTTCTTCGGCATTATGCTGACCGTGCTGACTTCAGTGATTGGCATTATGGCCGGTGCCACACAGGGCTATTACGGCGGGCTGATTGACCTGCTCGGGCAGCGTTTTATCGAAGTGTGGTCCAGTATTCCGACGTTGTTCCTGATTATCATTCTGGCAAGCGTCGTACAGTCTAATTTCTGGTGGCTGCTGCTGATCACGGTGCTTTCTGGCTGGATGACGCTGGTGAGCGTGGTGCGCGCCGAATTCCTGCGTACCCGTAACTTTGATTATATCCGCGCCGCACAGGCCATGGGCGTCAGTGACAGCGCCATTATGCGCCGCCATATGCTGCCCAATGCCATGGTGGCGACGCTGACGTATCTGCCGTTTATCCTGTGTGGTTCCATTACTACCCTGACATCGCTGGACTTCCTCGGCTTCGGACTGCCGCTGGGTTCGCCGTCACTCGGTACCTTGCTGATGGAAGGTAAAAACAATTTGCAGGCGCCGTGGCTTGGCATCAGCGCATTCGTGGTGCTGGCTGCCTTACTGTCATTACTGATTTTCATTGGTGAAGCCGTTCGCGACGCCTTTAATCCGTCCGCACATCATCATGAGGCGCTCTGAAATGGCAGACTCTCCTCTCTTACAAATCAAAAATCTCAGCGTCGCCTTCCGTCAGGGTAGCCAGCAGCGGGAAGTGGCCACCGATGTGTCGCTCACTATTCATGCCGGTGAAACCTTAGCACTGGTCGGTGAATCCGGATCCGGCAAAAGCGTTACCGCGCTGTCGGTATTACGCCTGCTGCCCTCTTCGGTGAGTTATCCGCAGGGCGATATCGTGTTTGCCGGGCAATCGCTGCTTCATGCTGACAGCACCACCCTGCGCCAGATCCGCGGCAATGAAATTTCGATGATCTTTCAGGAACCGATGGTGTCGCTCAATCCGCTGCATACGCTGGAAAAACAGCTCGCAGAAGTGCTGATGCTGCACCGTAATCTGCGCGGTGAGGCTGCACGCAACGAAATTCTGCGTTGTCTGGATCGCGTGGGTATCCGCCAGGCCGCCTCGCGCCTGAGAGATTTTCCGCATCAGCTTTCCGGCGGTGAACGCCAGCGCGTGATGATTGCCATGGCGGTGCTGACCCGCCCGAAACTGCTGATTGCCGATGAACCGACCACCGCGCTGGATGTTTCCGTTCAGGCACAGATTTTATCGCTGCTGGATGAACTCAAGCAGGAAATGGGCATGGCGATGCTGTTTATCACCCATAACCTGCGCATAGTGCGCCGTCTGGCGGACACCGTCGCGGTGATGCAGAACGGTCGCGTGGTGGAACAGCAACCCCGCGCCACGCTGTTCAGCCAGCCACAGCACCCGTATACGCGCCAGTTATTACAAGCTGAACCTCAGGGTCACCCGCAACCGCTGAAAGGCGATGCTTCCGTGCTGCTCGACGTCAAAAATCTGGATGTGGGTTTCCCGATAAAACGTGGACTGTTGCGCCGGACCGTGGGTATCAAACATGCGGTGAATCAGGTGAGTTTTCAGCTGCGTCGCGGCGAAAGCCTTGGCGTGGTGGGTGAATCCGGTTCAGGCAAAAGCACCACCGGTCTGGCGTTGCTGCGTCTGATGAGGTCACAGGGCGAAATCTGGTTCGACGGCCAGCCGCTGCACACCTTTTCGCGCAAAAAAATGCTGCCGTTCCGCAGCCGGATACAGGTGGTATTTCAGGATCCATTCTCGGCACTGAATCCGCGATTCACGGTCGGGCAGATTATTGCTGAAGGTTTGCTGGTTCACCGGAAAATCAGCGAACAGGAGCGGGAACAGGAAGTGATCCGCGCCATGCAGGAAGTAGGATTAGATCCGGAGTCGCGCCATCGCTATCCAACGGAGTTTTCCGGCGGTCAGCGCCAGCGTATTGCGATTGCCCGCGCGCTGATTTTACAGCCGGAAATGCTGATCCTGGATGAGCCGACGTCATCGCTGGATAAATCGGTGCAGGCGCAGATTCTGACGATCCTCAGTGAGCTGCAACAGCGCCACGGCCTGACGTATCTGTTTATCAGCCATGATTTGCACGTGGTGCGGTCTTTATGCCACCAGCTGATGGTATTGCGAAACGGGGAAGTGGTCGAACAGGGAGATTGCGAGCAGATTTTTACCGCGCCGCAACAGACTTATACCCGCGAGTTACTGGCAGCGTCGGACGCATTCGACATAATCGAATAGCACCGGCGAACAGGTGCCGAAGGAAATCGCCTGAAAGCATGTCGTTTCAGGCGGTTCAGAAAGGATAAAGTGCGGTGACGGATTCTGCGATCGCGGCGCCGATATTCTTCAGGCAGCAAAGCGTGGCGCTTTCATCTTCACGATGAACAAACAGGCAGGGTTCACCGTCAATTTCTACGATTGCGGCTTTAACCTGAATATCTTCTAACGCATTCGTCAGCTGGTGCATAACCTGCCAGGCGAGTTCACCCTCATGGCTGAGCAGTTTCAGGCCAATCAGATTGTTATCTTCATCGTTACCAGGCAGCGGAATCGGTTCAACTTTGATACCGGCAAAACCCGACAACCAGCGATAACTTTGCGGTAAACGATGTACTACCGAAAGTTGGATATTATTCACGTGGTTCCCCAGACAGTGATTCACACATCTTATACGAGATGTTTTTACAAAATCGCTACAACCGTACAGCTTAAGTTATAGCCGACAGTCTCCGCTTTGCCCAACTTGCGCTCAAATAATTAACATTAAATTAACGTCGCCAGATACAAAACTGCAGACTGAGCTTATTTTTATGTCTGTCTCCGGATAATCTGAGAGGCAGATCTCATTTTGGCCTATTTGTAACCTTTTCCGGCTTGTTCTACAACCATTTTAATCATTTGGCGTTACTTTTAATTGCTTATTCGTTTACATTTAATATACAAATGACAATCCCGAAAAATGCCACAAGCTCATATTATTTCTTATATATTAAACAATTACAGACTAATTACGTTAAGTAACTGTCAAAGACAGTTGTTAATTTCAGCCTGAAATGAACCAGTTGGTTACAAAATTTTCCGCGGCGCATCATACGTTAAAATCTGGATCTAATGTTAATAAATCCGCACAATTTGTTTGCACAAATCCCTCATCTTTGGCTTATCATCCGCACCGTTATAAGTGGTATACCCTATCGGGACAGATATTGGCTGGAACTAACCCGCTGATAAATCTCACATTACGCAAATTATAATAAGAATCAGACAAGCGAATTCACTGCCGTTTGGCAAAACAACCCATTCCCAGCGAGAAAGAGATGGAAAACGATCCTTCAATCATTGGAAGCAACTCACCCGGAAATGGAACCGGTTTCAGTCGTCGTGAACTGCTGAAAGGTCTCACCTCCGCGATGGTGGCGACCACCCTGCTCGGCTTCCCGTTCCTGAGCCAGGCGGAGAAAGAAACCGCCACGCAAGAGCCGGTCATCTTCGGCCAGTTCTATCTGGTATCACAGGCCATCACTGAGCATAAAAATATCAGCGAAGGTTCTTCCGCACAGATTTTTAACGCCTTTTATCGTTCACAGCCTGATTTCCCCGCACAGGTCAGCAAGTTACATGCGCTGGTAAAACCGGGTCAGGCGGCGAAAGATTTGCAGGAGGTAGCAAAGCAAAACGGTCTGGGTGAACTGGTCACCAGTATCGTCACTGCGTGGTATACCGGCACGGTCGGACATGGAACCGATTCCATTTTGATTTCATACAAAGATGCGCTGATGTATCGCCCGGTGAGTGACGGTCTGATTGTGCCGACTTACTGCGGTAATGGTCCGCTGTACTTCACCGCTGCGCCCCCTGCTGCCGCGATGCCGGAATCCATGAACGCCGATCGTTTTACCAATCCTTCTGAAACAAATGTTGTGAGCAAACCCTGATGAAAAAACCAGAATTTACTGCAGACGGCGATGCGTCTGCTGATGTGATTGTTGTCGGTTCCGGCATCGTGGGCGGCATGATTGCCGATCAGCTGGTCAGCCAGGGACATTCCGTGCTGGTGCTGGAAGCAGGCTTACGCATTGAGCGCGCTCAGGCTGTGGAAAACTGGCGCAATATGCCTTTCGAAAACCGCGCGGGTTCTGACTTCCAGGGTTTGTATCCGCAGTCAGAAAAAGCCCCTGCTCCGCTGTACTTCCCGGAAAATAATTACGTCCACCTGACCGGGCCGAGCGCCAGCAGTTTCAAACAGGGTTATCTGCGCACCGTCGGCGGCACCACCTGGCACTGGGCGGCGTCCTGCTGGCGTCACGTTCCTAACGATTTCAAAATGAAAACGTTATACGGCGTGGGCCGCGACTGGCCGATCTCATACGATGAACTCGAACCTTATTATTGCCGCGCGGAAGAAGAAATTGGCGTCGCGGGCCCGAATGATCCTGAGCTGCAATCCCCTTCCGAGCGCAGCAAACCCTATCCGATGGAACAGGTGCCATACGGTTACGGCGATACGCGTTTCGCTGAAATTGTGAACCCGCACGGTTACCGTTCGGTGCCAATCCCACAAGGGCGCAGCACGCGTCCGTGGAACGGTCGCCCAACCTGTTGCGGTAACAACAACTGCCAGCCGATCTGCCCGATTGGCGCGATGTATAACGGTATTGCTCACGTGGAGCGCGCAGAAAACAAAGGCGCCGTGGTGCTGGCCGAAGCGGTGGTCTACAAAATCGACACCGATGAAAACAACAATGTGACCGCCGTTCACTGGCTGGACAGCGATAAAAAATCGCACAAAGCCACCGGTAAAGTTTTCGCACTGGCCTGTAACGGTATCGAAACTCCGCGTCTGCTGCTGATGGCGGCTAACGAAAAGAATCCGAACGGCATCGCCAACTCGTCTGATCACGTTGGCCGTAACATGATGGACCACTCCGGTTTCCACTGTACGTTCATCGCCAAAGAGCCGCTGTGGATTGGTCGCGGTCCGGCGCAGAGCAGTTGTCTGGTCGGCCCGCGCGACGGCGATTTCCGCAAAGATTATTCTGCCAACAAAATGATCCTCAACAACATCAGTCGCGTGATCCCGGCGACGTCCAAGGCGTTGCAGATGGGGCTGGTCGGTAAAGAGCTGGATGAGGAAATCCGCCGACGCTCGATCTTTGGCGTGGACTTATCTATCAGCCTGGAACCGTTGCCGGATCCGAATAACCGCCTGACACTCAGCACCACCCGTAAAGATCCGCACGGTCTGCCGTGCCCGGACATTCATTACGATGTCGGCGATTACGTGCGTAAGGGTGCAGAAGCCGCGCATAAGCAGCTGGAGCACATCGGTTCTCTGTTTATGGCCGAAGAATTCAACATCACCACCAGCCTGAACGCCAATAACCACATCATGGGCGGCACCATCATGGGCAGTGATCCGAAAGATTCCGTGGTGAACGGCGAATGCCGTGCGCACGACCACGCTAACCTGTGGTTGCCGGGCGGCGGTGCGATTCCGTCGTCCAGCGTGGTCAACAGCACGCTGACTATGGCCGCACTCGGTCTGAAAGCGGCAGACGACATGGCGAAAAAACTGGCAGGTGCAGCATGAAAAAACTTCTCACCGCCTGTCTGCTGAGCGCCGCGTTCGGGGGCTTTGCCGCCAGCGCGATGGCCGATGACACTCAGGCTGCACTTATCCATCAGGGTCAGGACGTCGCGACAGCCGCTGACTGTCAGGCCTGTCATACGGCGCCGGAAGGCGGCAAGCCGTTTGCCGGTGGCTATGAAATCCACTCGCCGATGGGCACGATTTACACCACCAACATCACGCCGTCGAAGCAGTTTGGTATCGGTAATTACACCGAAGAACAGTTTATCCGTGCGGTACGTGAAGGCGTTCGCCCTGACGGTGCAAACCTGTATCCGGCCATGCCTTACACCTCTTACAGCCATATGAGCGATGCCGACATGCACGCGCTGTATGTCTATTTCCAGCAAGGGGTGAAGCCGGTCGAGCAGCCGAATGTTGAAACTGCCCTGCCGTTCCCGTTCAACATGCGTATTGCCATGGCGGGCTGGAACATGATGTACCTCGACAGCACGCCGTTTAAGCCGGATCCGTCGAAAAGCGAGCAATGGAACCGTGGCGCCTATCTGGTGAACGGTGCCGGTCACTGTGATACCTGCCACACGCCACGTAACCTGATGATGGGTTCGGTGACGGATAAACCCCTGGCGGGCGGCATGGTTGGCCCGTGGTATGCGCCGAATATCAGTTCTGACCCGGTCAGCGGTATCGGTAACTGGTCGCAGGCTCAGCTGGTGGAATACCTGAAAACCGGTCGTACCGCTGGCAAAAACCAGGCGGCAGGCGGCATGGCAGAAGCGGTGCAAAACAGCCTGCAATACATGTCTGACACTGACCTGAACGCGATTGCCTTCTACCTGAAAAACAGCACGCCGGTACGTGACCCGCGTGATACACAGGCGGCGGATACTTTCGGTAAGCCGGTGAATGTCGAAGAAGGTCTGCGCGGTGCACATCCGTATAACGCGAACAAAACCATCGATAACGGAGCAGCATTGTTCAGCGGCTATTGCGCCAGCTGCCATCAGCCGGATGGCTCCGGCAGCGAGAATCAGGCGTATCCGTCGCTGTTCAACAACACTGCGACTGGTATGGGCAACGCATCTAACCTGATTTCCGCCATTCTGTATGGCGTGGATCGTCAGGTCGGCGACCATCACGTGCTGATGCCAAAATTTGGCGTGGGTTCGTATGTCGGTCAGCTCGACGATCAGCAGATTGCCGATATCTCTAACTATGTGCTGAAGAACTACGGCAACGCGGCTATTCAGGTCAGCGCACAGGATGTCGCGGTGTTACGTGCAGGCGGTCCGGTCACCTTGCTGGCAAAACTGCAGCCGTTTATGGCTCCGGCAATGGTCGCGGGCGTCATAATTCTGCTGGTGCTGATTTTCTGGCTTGGCCGGAAACGCAAAACCAAAGCGGCGTAATGCGGAAACTGAAATGCAAAACGGCCCATCACGGGCCGTTTTTTACTTAACAGATTTATTCTAAATATTGAGTTACAGTCCCGTCGAAGGGCACTTCCAGACCATCAAACTCAATTTCCTGACCGAAATCAAAACTGACACTGTCAATCCCGGCCGGAATAGTAGTCCAGACAATTTTTCCCTCCTGATAAACGCCGCCATTACTGATATAAGTCGGGGGGACGGGTGTCCCATTAATACTTATCACAGGATTATTAATCGTAAGGGAACCCGTGTTAGGTACAGGATTAAGCTGGATATCTTGTCCTTTGATGAGCAATGATGTCAGCGCATTCATTCCTGCCAGAGGTGACATGTCTGCGATATGATTTGTATCAATACTCAGTAGTTTCAACTGGGTCAACGTTGAGAACTCTGAAATATCCAAAATATTGGAGCTTTGCAAATAAAGATTTTCCAGTGAGGTAAGATTCTCTATCCCAGGATATGTTTTTATCATATTTGCACTCAGATTCAGACTCACTAAATTACGCATTTCTGAAATAAAATCAGCATCGTACATATCGTTATTATTCATATCCAAATCTTTAAGATTGATCAACCCCTTAAGCGATGCGCCGCTGGCAATGTGGTTACCACCCACAGAGAGTTTTGTCAGTTGTGTAAGTCCGGCCAGGGGATCAACAGCAGTCAGTTTATTATATTCAAGATTCAGATTATCGATATTTATTAAATATTCCGCACCGGTAATATCTGCAGTCCCGGTTTCCGCACAAGATATTAAACCGGTCAGACTGGCTAGTTGCGTATCTGTGATTGGTGCAAGAGGATAGTCAGACTGCTTAAGATGGCCATTCAGACATTTATGAAATTTATTATCGGGAACATTGACGATCTGAGTTGCAAAACTTACAGAGGTAAACAGTGTGCTCGTCAACATAAGGAGTAAAGCGGGGAAATTATTCTTTTTGAAATCCATAATCTACATCTCCATATTAGCTTGCTAGGTTAATTTCAAACTCACCATATCATTAATATTAAGTTTTGAAATTAGCTAATTAAATTAGTAGATCATGTGTTTTATGATCTTCCTTTTTGGAAAAATTAAATACCCCATTAAAAAAAGTTAATGATTTATATGAATGTATAACTGGCTGGAAATAGATATACCACCATTATTTCCAGCTCAGTGCATTTAACCGCGTCCCACCAGCGGCATCGCGCTCGCCATGACGGTCATGGTCAGCACGTTGGTATCCAGCGGTAAACCGGCCATAAACGCCACCGCCTCGCCGACGCGTTCCACCGGGATCACCGGTTCTTCGGCAATATGTCCGTCGGCTTGCATTCTGCCCGCCAGCGCCTTATTGCCCATATCTGTGGCCGCATTACCGATATCAATTTGCCCGCAGGCAATATTAAACGCTCGCCCGTCCAGCGCCGTGGACTTGGTCAGCCCGGTAATGGCGTGTTTGCTGGCGGTGTAGGGTGCGGAATTCGGGCGCGGCGACTGTGCTGAAATCGAGCCGTTATTGATGATGCGTCCGCCCTGCGGCGATTGCTGTTTCATCAGTTTCACCGCCGCCTGCGTACATAAAAATGCGCCGGTCAGATTGGTATTGATCACCGACAGCCAGTCTTCCACCGGCAGTTCTTCGATTGGAACATCCTTTACGTTATTACCGGCGTTATTGAACAGTAAATCCAGACGCCCGAAGGTTTCCTGAATATCCTGGAACAGCGCGGCGACCGATTGCGGGCTGGTCACATCCAGCTGACGCGCCACCGCCTGTCCCGGCGCAAACAGCGCGACAGCCTGCTCCAGCTTTTCTTTGTTTCGTCCGGCCAGGATCACGGTAAATCCAGTCGCTTCCAGCGCTTTGGCGGCGCTCAGGCCAATACCGCTGCCCCCGCCAGTGATTAATGCGATTTTGTTCATTGGGCCTCCTAGACCGCAGCTAACATGCCGCCATCGATGAATAAAAGATGACCATTTACAAAATCTGAGGCCTTAGACGACAGATAAACCGCGCCGCCGACCAGCTCTTCCGGATTGCCCCAGCGTGCAGCCGGAGTGCGTTTGCACAACCATTCTGAGAACTCTTTGTTATCCACCAGTGCCTGTGTCATATCCGTTTTGAAATAGCCCGGCGCGATGCCGTTGACCTGAATATTGTAGCGCGCCAGCTCGACACACATGCCGCGGGTCAGCATTTTTACCGCGCCCTTTGAAGCGGCGTATGGCGTGATGGTGTCGCGACCCAGCTCACTTTGCATCGAACCGATATTGATGATTTTGCCGCGCTCGCGCTGGATCATGTATCGCGCTACCGCCTGAGAAACCAGGAATACAGATTTCTGATTCACGGCAATCACGTCGTCCCAGTCTTTTTCCGGAAACTCAGTGAATTTATGGCGACGCTGAATACCGGCGTTATTTACCAGCACATCAATCGGCCCGATGGTGCTTTCGATATGATCAATCGCCTGATTCACCGCCTGACTGCTGGTGACATCAAATGAGACGGCGTGGGCGATAAAGCCTTCGGCACGCAGGGCTTCAGCGGCTTTTTGTGTCGATTCGGGCTGTGTGCCGTTGACGATAATTTCTGCGCCATGCTGCGCCAGCCCTTTCGCCAGCAGAAAACCCAGACCGCGCGTCGAGCCGGTAATCAGAATCTTTTTATTATCCAGTGAAAAGAGATTTGTCATGACGTTGGCCTTATTGAATGCTGATTTAAAAAGTTAGCTTCACTACACCGGTTTACCCCGCGCCAAACTGTGATGCAGATCACCTGCCGGAATGTTAAAAAACCCTGTTACTCCCGGTGTGATCCTCATCATTTTGATAACAATTTCCGGCGCTTTCTGTTTCAATAACAAGGTATCTTTGCAGGCCCAATCAGGAAAATTCCGCATGAGAAATCAGCGCGTGACACTACAGGACATCGCCCAACTGGCGGACGTCACAAAGATGACGGTCAGCCGTTTTCTGCGCACGCCGGAAAAGGTGTCTCCTGAAACCCGCGAACGCATTACGAAGGTGATGGAAGAAGTGGGATATCCGCTGGAAGAAGCCCGCGGACCGGCCAAAGCGCCGCGTATCGGCATCTTGGTGCCCTCGTTCAACAACCAGATTTTCTCCGATTTGCTGGCTGGCATTGAGTCAGTCACTTCCGCACAGGGTTTTCAGACGCTGGTGGTCAATTACGATTACAGCAAAGAACGCGAAGAAGAACATATCGTCAATCTGCTGGGTTATCAGCTGGCAGGGCTGATCCTGACCGATTCCGTGCATACGCTGAAAGCCGATAAGTACCTGAATGCTTCTGAAATTCCTGTCGCACAGGTGATGGATCTCGATGACACGCACGGGCGCATTGCGGTCGGTTTTGATAATCAGCAGGCCGGTTACGATATGGCGAATACCCTCCTCGCCAGCGGCAAAGAGCATGTGGTGTATTTCGGTTCGATGTCGGATGCCCGTGACCAGAAACGTTATCAGGGTTACAGCCGCGCCATGACTGAACGCGGTCTGACGCCGGTACATATCACACCCAATAAAGTTTCATCGGTGTCTATCGGCGCCGGAATGTTAGCCATGGCGCGTCAGTTATATCCGCAAACTAACGCGATTTTATGTACCAATGACGATATTGCGGTCGGCGTGTTACAGGAATGTATCAAATTAGGCATCCGCGTTCCGCAGGACATGGCGATTTCCGGTTTCCATGGATTAGATATCGGGCTGGCGACCACACCATTACTGGCGAGCGTGATCACGCCGCGCTTTGAGATGGGTAAAGTAGTAGCGGAGATTTTGCTCAAAAAAATCAGAAAGTTGCCGACAATCGAACGCGTGGATCTGCACTACCGGATTTCCCTCGGCGGCACGATTTAATTCTTCTTTCAGCCTCCATTTCGCCCCTCAATCCTGCACGCTAACTCCGGTGCAGGATCACGTATGTGGTAACACCTTTTCTTAACATAATTCAACGTGACGCCTGTCACGAAATACTTTCCTCAAAATGCTTTTATTAAGTCATCGCCGAAAGACGAAATAGTAATTAGTAAATTAAACGTCGCATTGAACATGCTCTAAATAATTCGGGTTGCGGGAAGGCGGCAAGGCCGTTAATCCCCGGGAGCTTACACAAGTAAGTGACCGGGGTTGGCGGGCGCAGCCAACGCATCTGCAACCTGAAGTATGACGAGCATCACCGAGGATCACAGAATGGATAATAAGATTCCTAAGGCCCGCTGGTTACGTGTTATTACACCAATACTTATCGCCTGCATTATTTCCTTCATGGACAGGGTTAATATTAGTTTCGCCATGCCTGGCGGAATGGATGCTGAATTAGGTATTACCGCATCAATGGCCGGTCTGGCCGCCGGTATATTCTTTATCGGTTATCTATTCCTGCAGGTTCCGGGTGGCAGTCTGGCGGTTCACGGCAGCGGACGGAAATTTATCGCCTGCTCGCTGATTGCCTGGGCGGTGATCTCCATCCTGACCGGCTTTATCACCAATCAGTATCAGTTGCTGTTCCTGCGCTTTGCGCTGGGTGTGGCAGAAGGCGGGATGTTGCCGGTGGTGCTGACCATGGTTAGCAACTGGTTCCCGGATAAGGAGCGCGGTCGCGCCAATGCTTACGTGCTGATGTTCGCGCCGCTCGGCGGGATGATCACCGCGCCGCTTTCGGGTCTGATTCTGGATACGCTCGACTGGCGCTGGTTGTTCATCATCGAAGGGGCATTGTCTTTCGTGGTGATGATTTTCTGGTGGTTCACCATCAGCGACCGTCCGGAAGAAGCGAAATGGCTGTCAGAGCGCGAACGCGACTACCTGGTGACTGAGCTGAACCGCGAACGTGAAGCCCTGAAAGCGCTGGCACCGGTGAATAACGCGCCGCTGAAAGAGGTGTTCCGTAACAAGTCTATCGTCAAACTGATCATCATAAACTTCTTCTACCAGACCGGGATTTACGGCTATACATTATGGCTGCCGACCATTTTGAAAAACCTGACCGGCGGTGACATGAGTTCAGTCGGCATGCTGGCGATTATCCCTTACGTCGGCACCATGCTGGGGATTTTGACGATGTCGGTGCTGTCGGATAAAACCGGTAAACGCCGTATGTTCATCGCCCTGCCGCTGTGTGGTTTCGCAGCCTGCCTGGCGGCGTCCGTGGCGTTCGGTCATAACATTATGGCGGCCTACGGGTTCCTGGTCGGTGCCGGTTTCTTCCTGCAAGCCGCGACCAGCGCCTTCTGGACTATTCCGGGCAAAGTCACCACGCCGGAAGTTGCGGGCAGCGCACGCGGTGTGATTAACGGTCTGGGGAATCTGGGTGGTTTCTGCGGGCCATATCTGGTCGGCGTGCTGGTCAGCCTGTACGGTCAGAGCACCGCGATTTATGCGCTGGTAGCCTCATTGCTGATTGCCGCCGCAGTCACGACGTTACTGCCGAAAGAGTGCGATATGGCGCTGGTGCCGGGCGCAAAAGCCAAAGCCATGGCCGACGAATATGCCCGTGCCAAAGCAGCGCGACGCGTTCAGGGAGTGAAAGCAGAAGTGATTTAATGATCCAGCACGAAGCAGAGAAAACGGTGCTGGTTTTGCTCCTCCCCCTGCGAAGGGGGAGGTTGGGAGGGGGTTTTAAGAGCTAACATCTTGTCAAAGCACACTTTGCCTTTTTGATTTTGACCTTAATACCCCACCCCAGCCCTCCCCTTCGCAGGGGAGGGCGTTATGCAGATACTGCTTTCGCCGGACGGCTGGCGTAGAGATACAGCAGCGTCGCAGCCAGAATACAGAACGCCATTGAACCGACCATCGGCCAGGCGCTTTTCGCGGTAAACAGTGACAGGACCGAACCAATCGCTGCACCGGTGCCGAAGCGGATCGTCCCCGCCAGTGAAGCCGCAGTCCCCGCCATATGCGGGAAGTCGTCCATAATCACCGCCATGGCGTTTGACGTGACCATCGCAATCACACCGACATATCCCGCCACACCAATCACCATCGCCCAGAACGGCAAACCGAAGGTACAGACGATCACCAGCCACATGCCCATCGTCAGCTGCACAAACAGCCCGAAGCGGAACATCTTCACCGCCCCCGCACGGCGCACATTACGGCTGTTAATGAGAGTCAGGATCACCAGCGCCACGATGTTCAGCGCGAAGTAAAAACCGAAGTGCTGCGGCGAAACGCCATTCAGTTCGATATAGACAAACGGACCGGCGCTGAGGAAGGAGAACATCCCGGCGAACGAGAAACCACTCGCCAGCATATAGCTCAGCACGCGTTTATGGCGGAACAGTGAGGCAAAGTTACCGACGCTGGTACGCAGATGAAACTTCTGCCGTCGTTCTTTGGGCAGCGTCTCTTTGATATAGACGCCCACCAGCGTGGCGGCGATCAGCGCGGCAATTGCCATCGCCCAGAAAATCGCGTGCCAGCTGAAAACCGCCATCAGCAGCCCCCCGAGCATCGGCGCCAGCAGCGGTGCGACGGTCATGACCAGCACCACAAAAGACATCATTCGCGAGAATTCGTCTTTGGTGAACATATCGCGCATCAGCGCATTGATAACGACACTGGCGGCGGCGGCGGCAAGACCATGCAGGAAGCGCATCCAGACCAGCTGTTCGACCGATTGCGCCAGCGCACAGGCACCGGCAGCGACGGCAAAAACCAGCACGCCCCAGAAGATAACCGGCTTACGCCCGAGGCTGTCCGCCATCGGTCCGTAAAACAACTGCCCTATCGCAAAACCCAGCACATAGGCGCTGAGCGTCATTTGCACACTGCCCGCCGGAACACCATATTCCTGCGCGATGACGGGCATACTTGGCAGATACATATCGATGGCCAGTGGCATGAGCATCGATATCAATCCCAGGATGAAAATCAGTCCGATGTGGGATACCGGTTTTTCTTGCACTTTCAGCTGCTCCAGTTTTTAGGAAAAACTAGCGCGAGGGAACGCCAACGCTGGCAATTTCCTGCGCGGTTAAAGGCCGGTACTGACCCGGTTCTAAATCTTCATCCATCACGATTTCACCGATACGTTCACGATGCAGACCCACCACGCGGTTACCCACGGCGGCAAACATACGTTTCACCTGATGATAACGGCCTTCGCTGATGGTCAGGCGCACCAGGCAATCTTCGATTTTCTCGAGTTGTGCCGGTTTGGTCAGGGAATCTTCGTTATGCAGCTGAACACCCGCTTCAAACTGCGCAGCGGTATCGTCAGCCAGCGGATGTTCGAGATTAACCAGATAGGTTTTTTCGCAGTGATGACGCGGTGAGGTGATGCGGTGTGACCACTGGCCGTCGTCGGTCATCAGTACCAGACCGGTGGTGTCGATATCCAGACGCCCTGCCGCATGCAGCTTGTAGGCCACCGGTTCTTCGAGGAAATACAACACCGTCGGATGATCAGGGTCATCGGTAGAACACACGTAGCCCTGCGGTTTGTTGAGCATGAAATAACGCGGGCCGGTGATTTGATCCAGTACGTTGCCGTCAAATTCGACACGCTGCTCAGGGCTGATTTTCATCGCACCCGTTTTAACGATTTCGCCGTCAACGGTGACACGTTTGTTGCGAAGCTCACGCAAAACCAGCGCGCGGCTTACACCTAATTGCTGAGATAGAAACTTGTCCAGACGCATTGAGTAGACTTGCCTTCATGGCGATCTGAGTGATCGCGTTACTGATAAAACACAAGACCCCGCCGTCGCTATAGGCAACTGACAGGGTTCAGGGTTGTTCGATTCGTAATAATTGCAACGTGTTATTATTACTTAGAGGAGGCAGACAGGCTGCCACATTGAGGCGAACAGTATAGCCGCGCAACCGGTCAGGAAGAAGGAAAATAAGCAGGCTAAACATTCACGTCAGGTGATTTTTTTGCTCATCGCTATAGCCCTGATTTCTTGGCATACTCCACTACTGTCTTTATTAACAGTAAAACTACAGGTGATTGTTGCCGTGACCGCTTTTACGCTTCGCCCCTATCAGCAGGATGCCGTGGATGCCACCCTGCGTCATTTCCGCCAGCATGACGAACCGGCAGTGATCGTATTGCCGACCGGCGCGGGGAAAAGTCTGGTGATTGCCGAGCTGGCAAGAGTAGCGCGCGGCCGCGTTCTGGTGCTCGCCCACGTCAAAGAGCTGGTGGCGCAAAACCACAGTAAATACCTTTCTTACGGTCTGGAGGCGGATATTTTCGCCGCTGGCCTGAATCTCAAGCAAAGCAGCGGCAAAGTGGTGTTTGGCAGCGTGCAGTCCGTCGCGCCTAATCTGGCAGAATTCAGCGGTGAGTTTTCCCTGCTGATTGTCGATGAATGCCACCGGATTTCCGACGATGACAACAGTCAGTATCAGCAGATCATCGGCCATCTTAAGGCACAAAATCCGCGTCTGCGCCTGCTCGGCCTGACCGCCACACCTTACCGTTTAGGCAAGGGCTGGATTTATCAGTATCACCATCAGGGCATTGTGCGTGGCGATGCGAACAGTCTGTTTCGCGACTGCATTTATGAACTGCCGCTGCGTTACATGATTAAAAACGGTTTTCTGGTGCCACCTGAGCGGCTCGATATGCCGGTGGTGAGCTACGATTTCAGCCGGTTACAGGCCAACAGCAGCGGGCTGTTCAGCGAAGCAGATCTGAATAACGAACTGCGTCAGCAAAAGCGTATCACGCCGCACATCATCAGCCAGATTGTTGAATTTGCGCAGGATCGCAAAGGCGTGATGATTTTCGCCTCGACGGTGGAACACGCGGGTGAAATCTTCGGGCTGCTGCCCGACGGCGAAGCGGCGCTGATCAGCGCACAAACGCACGCCGTCGAGCGCGACCGGCTGATCAATGCGTTTAAAGCGCAGCAGTTACGCTATCTGGTGAATGTGTCTGTGCTGACTACCGGCTTCGATGCGCCGCATGTGGATCTGATCGCCATCCTGCGCCCGACCGAATCCATCAGCCTGTATCAGCAGATCGTCGGCCGCGGGCTGCGGCTGGCGCCGGGCAAAACCGACTGCCTTATCCTCGATTACGCCGGTAATCCGCACGATCTGTTTACGCCGGAAGTCGGCAGCCATAAGCCTGCGGGCGATAACAAACCGGTGCAGGTGTTCTGTCCCGCCTGCGGTTTTGCCAATATCTTCTGGGGGAAAACCACGGAAGACGGCACGATCATCGAACATTTTGGCCGCCGTTGTCAGGGCGTGCTGGAGGATGACGAGGGCAATCGCGAGCAGTGCGATTTCCGTTTCCGCTTTAAAAGCTGCCCGCACTGCGGCGCGGAAAACGATATCGCCGCGCGACGCTGTCATCAGTGTCAGGAAATTCTGGTTGATCCGGACGATATGCTGAAAGCCGCGCTGCGCCTGAAAGATGCGCTGGTGCTGCGCTGCGGCGGCATGAACCTGGAAAACGGTCGCGATGACAAAGGCGAATGGCTGAAGATCACCTATTACGATGAGGACGGCGCGGACGTTTCCGAGCGTTTTCGCCTGACGACGCCCGCCCAGCGCATGGCGTTTTTACATAATTTCCTGCGTCCGCACCAGCGTGCGCCGGGCGTGCCACTGGAATGGAATACCGCTGCGGATATCGTCGCGCAGCAGGTTTTACTGCGTCATCCGGATTTTGTGGTGGCACGCATGAAAGGCCAGTTCTGGCAGGTACGCGAAAAAATGTTCGATTATGAAGGCCGGTACCGGCGCGCAAATGAGCTGCGCGGGTGAGTAAACCGGCGATTTGTATTGCTGCCGTTGCCCTGCTCCGGTATCATACCGCCCGCTTTCGCCTTGTGTGAAAGCCGCAGTACTCAACTCGTCACTCGGTCGCAGGTGGCGGGGCACATTTTAGAAGTAGTTCTAATCGAGAAACATACAATGATCACTATCAATGTAGAAGTACGTCCACAGGACGAGCAGGGCAAAGGTGCGAGCCGCCGCCTGCGTACAGCTAACAAATTCCCAGCTATCGTTTACGGTGGCTCAGCTGCTCCGGTTTCTATCAAACTGGACCATGATTCTGTTAAGAACATGGAAGTTAAAGCGGAGTTCTACTCTGAAGTTATTACTCTGGTTATCGACGGTAAAGAAACCAAAGTTAAAGTTCAGGCTGTACAGCGTCACCCGTTCAAGCCAAAACTGGCTCACATTGACTTCGTTCGCGTTTAATAACGCGACTTTACTCTCTGAGTAAAAAGTTAGTGCGCATCGGGACGCCGTGCGAGAACAAATAAAAAACACCGCCCAGGCGGTGTTTTTTATTGCCTGAAATCTGCCGATACCCTAAATAATTCAGGTTGCAGAAAGGCGGCAAGTTCGTGAATCCCCGGGAGCTTAGATAGCTAAGTGACCGGGGTGAGCAAACGCAGCCAACGCATCTGCAGCCTGAAGTATGACGGGTATTATTTATTGCCCGCTTTACGCTGTAACTGATCCCGCAAATTCGGCGGTGTGCCTTTAATGGTCAGGGTATCGGTCGCCGGATCCCAGAAAATGCGTTCGCCCATCAGCATGGCATCGAAGTTGATGCTCAGCCCGCCGCCGCTGCCGGCGAATTTGGTCAGCTGACGCAAGGTACTGCGATCCGCCGGGAAGGTTTCTTCCAGCTGATAGCCCTGTTCCTGGGTAAATTCTTTGAATTTCTTATCATTCCACGGGGGCAGCTCTTCGGACAAATCATCCAGAGCGATTTCTTCGCCCGCCTGCAACTGCTCGTTACAGTAGGTATAAACCTGCTGACGGTAATTCTGACGCTCGTTCTTATCGAGCTGCGCTTCGGTACAGAAATCATCAACCGCCTGCAACAGACCACGGTTCTGTGCTTTGGTATCCAGACCTTCAGACGCGCCCAGAAAATCCATAAAGAAGTCAGAGACTTTGCGCCCTACCCGGCCTTTGAGGAAAGTCAGGTAACGGGTTGATTCCGGATTGGTTTCCCATTCGGTCAGGTCAATACGCGCCACGATATCGGCATGATTGATATCGAGGTAATGAATGCTGCTGACATCCAGTTGCTCGTTGACGCGCATACTGCTGCGGCTGTTAAGCACCGCCACCAGTAAATATTCCACCGCCAGGAAGCGGTAATGACAAAACAGCACCACGCCGCCTTCGGCAAACGGGTATTTCGCCAGTTCATCACGCAAGCGGCCGGTCGCAGCACGGCTGAATGACAGGAAATCGTCGTCCCCTTTGCGGCAACTGCGCAACGCCACAGCCAGTTCGCTGTCTTCATTGAACAGACCGTAAGCTTTGCTTTTGGCGCTATAAACGCGGTGCAGCTCGGCCATCATTTCATCAACGGCCGCATTCGGCGTCAGAAGCGTATCGCGCAGCACAACATCCAGCGTTTGCTCGTCACGTTTGTTCAACTGGTGCAGAGCAATCTGCTCAATATCCAGACTCATGGGGACTTTCTCCTGTGTGAATTGCAGCCGTGTAAGAAGGGTTTGCCTGCGGGGCGTATTCAAACACCGAAGCTCTAAAGCCGCAACCGCTCATACCTTAGAAATGGGGATTTAATGAGATAAAAACCCCAAAATAATTCGTGTTTCAGGAAGGCGGCAAACGAAGAAATCCCGATGAGCTTACTCCGGTAAGTGATTCAGGTGACTGCGCACAGCCAACGCATCTGTAACCCGAAGTATGAAGGGGTTATAAAAATGCGGAAAGTAGGTCTGTGATCGGCTAAGATATTGGACTTTGTCAGATCAAGAAGCACAATACTCTATGGCACAATCATCCCGTTACAGTGACGAACACGTTGAACAGATCCTTTCCGAGCTGGCGACTGTTCTCGAAAAGCACCGCGCCCCGACAGACCTTTCTTTGATGGTTCTGGGCAATATGGTGACTAACCTTATTAATACCAGCGTCGCTCCTGCACAACGCAAAGCCTTGTCCCAGTCTTTTGCTAAAGCGTTGCAAGCGTCGATAAGAGAAGATAAAGCCCATTAATTCACAAACTGCCCAATACCTCTCATGGTGACAAATCGTCAGCGCTATCGCGAAAAAGTATCCCAGATGATCAGCTGGGGGCACTGGTTCGCCCTGTTTAATATCCTGCTCATTCTCGGGCTCGGCAGCCGCTACCTGTTTGTTTCAGACTGGCCTTCTTCTTTGCAAGGGCGTATTTACGCGCTGGTTAGCTGGCTTGGGCATTTCAGCTTTATCGGATTCTCTGCTTATTTGCTGATTATCTTCCCGCTGACCTTTGTGGTGATGTCGCAACGGCTGCTGCGGTTCTTGTCTGCCATTCTGGCGACCGCCGGACTGACACTGCTGCTGGTTGATACCGAGGTCTTTACCCGTTTCCATCTGCATATCAATCCGGTGGTGTGGGAACTGGTGGTTAACCCCGGACAGGGCGAAATGGCGCGAGACTGGCAGCTGATGTTTATTGCTGTGCCGGTCATTTTCCTGCTCGAAATGCTGTTTGGCACCTGGGCATGGCAGAAACTGCGCAGCCTGAACCGCCGTAATTTCGCCAAGCCGATTGTGGTGCTATTCATTGCCAGTTTCTTTGCGTCGCACCTGATGTATATCTGGGCGGATGCCAATTTCTATCGTCCGATCACCATGCAGCGCGCGAATCTTCCGCTCTCGTATCCGATGACGGCACGTAAATTCCTTGAGAAACACGGCCTGCTGAATGCCGAGGAATACCAGAAACGGCTGATCGAACAAGGGAATCCCGAAGCGCTGGCAGTGGAATATCCGCTGAACTCCATCAGCTTTGCGAAAACCGGTTCGAAATATAATTTGCTGATGATTGTGGTGGATGGTGTTCATACCGCCACGCTGGATAAAGATATGCCAGCGCTGAGTGATTTCGCCAATCATAACATCCGTTTTGACCAGCATTTCAGCTCCGGCAACCGTAATGATACCGGCCAGTTCGGCCTGTTCTATGGGATTTCCCCAAGCTATATGCAGGGCATTCTGGCGGCTCGCAAACCTTCTGCACTGGTGACGTCACTGGAGCAACAGGGTTATGAATTTGGTCTGTTTGCCTCGGACGGCTTTAACAGCCCGTTGTACCGTCAGGCCTTGCTGACCGATTTCACCTTGCCACCACCGGTTAAACAGTCCGATGGGCAAACCGTGAGTCAGTGGCAGCAGTGGCTGAACGTGCGGGGTAATGGCCCGTGGTTCTCTTACGTCAATCTGAACGGCATCAGCGCGGCGTTACGTCAGGAGAGTGAAAGTGTGCCGACAGGTAACACCTTCATTCACCGCTATCAGGCCGGTGCCCTGAGTGTTGATGACCAGATCAAGTCCATCCTGCAATCGCTGAAAGACCGCGGTGAGCTGGATAAAACCGTTGTGGTGATCACGGCGTCTCACGGTATTGAATTCAACGAGAACGGCACCTGGGGTTCAGGCAATGCCATGAACCGCCGCCAGCTGCAGGTTCCGCTGATCATTCACTGGCCGGGCACACCTGCGCAAAGTATCAATAAGCTGACTGACCATGCGGATGTGATGACGACGCTGATGCAGCGTCTGTTGCACGTCACGACGTCACCGGCGGATTATTCGCAGGGTGAAGATTTGTTTGCTGCCAAGCGTCGCCATAACTGGGTAACCACCAGCGATGACGGAACGCTTATCATCACGACACCAGATCAGACGCTGGAACTGGAAAGCAACGGCGATTACCGCGCCTTTGATACCGACGGCAAACGGATTAAAGATCAGAAACCGGAGCTGGGTTTACTGCTTCAGGTGCTGACCGATGAGAAACGGTTCCTCGCGAACTGATTTCCCAGCCATAAACGTAATATGAAGAAAGGCCTTCACCACGGTGAAGGCCTTTTGTTTTCTGAAAGCAGCCAATCAGGCGCGGATTTTCGCCCACCACATCCGCGCTTTCATCCCCCGGTAAGAGGTCCAGCCCGTTGTCGTGGCGATAACCTGCCCTTTATCAATAATGACAAACGTCGGGGTGACGCCGATATCCCATTGCGCCGACAAATCGCCGCGTGAATCGTTAACCACCGGCATCTGAATGCCCTTTCCTTGCAGATAACGCGTCAGCGCCGCGTTGTCGCCCGAACGCAACGCCACGGTCAGGACGTTCTCTCCTTCTTCTGACAGCCGGGCAACGGAAGGTGTGGTCATTTTACAGACGCCGCACCACGTTGCCCAGAAGTAGACCAGCAGCGGGCGCTGCTGGCTTTGCTCGTCGAGCGTCAGGGACTGATTGCTGAGCGTCTGCAACGGCTGGCTGCCGAAACTGGCGGGAGCCTGCGGCGCACGCAGAAAATCCATTCCCAGCATCACCACCATAATCAGCACAACAAGAATCGCACCTTCGCGCGCCCAGCGTTTAAGTCTGGTCATGTGTTGCCTTCGCCAGTTGTTCCTTCACGACTTTCTGCAAATCCTCATAAGAGATAGCGCCTGCGATCAGCTGATCGCCAATAATGGTCGCTGGCGTCCCCTGAATCCCCAACACTTCGGCAATCTCCACATTGGTTTTCAGTTCAAGGTAACTGGCTGGCGTCACGCGTATAGGTTCCAGCCCGGCATATTTCACGGCCTCCAGTGCGCTGGCCTCATCATGCTGCCCTTTTTTAGACATCAGCCGCTGATGCACGAGCAGAAACTTTTCCGGATGTTGTTCCCACACGGTCATCGCCGCACGACCGGCAATAATGGAACTCGCACCGCGGAAAGGCAGCAGTTTAATCACCACTTTTACGTCAGGATTTTCTTCCGCGACCTTTTCCAGCATCGGGTCAAACTGCTTACAATAAGGACAGTTGTAGTCAGTAAAAGACACGATCGTCAGCCGGGGATTTTTCGCGCCAAACCACGGTGAGGCCGGATTATTAAACAGGGTATCTTCCGGCGTCATCGCCAGAACAGCCGGTGAAATAACCATCATCATAATCAGCATTAATGTTTTCATTATCGGGCTCCACGGGCATCTTCCAGCCCCTGTAATACGGCATCACGGGTAAGCAACGGCGATAAAATTTCACCGGCAGGATTATGCGGACCATAAATTTGATTAAACGGCACGGCGACGCTGCCGCGTTTTTGCAGGAATTCAGTGATCGGTTTTGACGGCAACGTCCAGTCACCGCGCAGTGCCACGACGTCGTTTTCCGTCAGGGCTTTCTGCACGTCTTCACTCATCAGTACGTTGTATTTGTTGGCTTTACAGGTCACACACCAGTCGGCGGTAACATCCACAAAGACCACTTTTTTAGCCGCCAGCGCACTCTGAATCGCCTCTTCGGACAGCGGTTGCCAGGCAATATCATCGCGCAGCGGTTTGCCGCCAGCGCCTGAAAACTGCGTGACAATCACCATCGCGGCGCCGGCCATAAGTACGCCCGCACCAGCGGTCAACGCACAATTGCGCAGGCCATAGCGTCGCAGGGATAAGGCAAACAGCATCACCAGCAATACACCTGCCAGCACGGCGACAAACAACGCAGAGAAATGGTTTTGCATCAGGCTCAGCAACCAGAGACAGGCCGACAGCATCAGCGCGCCGAGGAAAAGCCGCAGCCGTAACATCCAGCGACCGGGACGCGGCAGGCACATCGCCAGCCCCGGCCATAAGGCAATCATCAGCCACGGCAGACTCATGCCGATGCCCAGCATCAGGAACAGTCCCCACAGCACCGGCAGCGGTGCGGCCAGTGCAAACGCCACCGCGGTGCCGAGAAACGGTGCCGAACAGGGCGTCGCCAGCAGCGTGGCAAACGCGCCTTCAGCGAAGTGTCCGCTGAGACCCGAACGCTGATGCGTCGCCAGACGTGTCGTCATCTTTGACGGCAGATTGATTTCAAATAATCCCAGCAGATTGGCGGTAAACACCGCCGTGACCAGCACCATCAGACCAATAAACCACGGATTCTGAAACTGAATGCCCCAGCCCAGCGTCTGACTGGTGTAACGGAGCAGCGTCATCAGCAATGCCAGCGCCAGAAACGAGGTGATGATGCCGCCTGACGACGCCAGAAACTGCACGCGAATGCTTTTACGGTTGCGCTGTTCCACCTGCAAAATACTGCCCAGTTTCATGCCCAGAACCGGCAGAACACAAGGCATAAGATTGAGGATGAAGCCCCCGGCCAGCGCCATCAGCGCCACCTGCCAGAGAGCGAGACTGCCCGGCGCGTCGGCGGGAAGCGCGCTCACGTCCAGGCTAATCTGCTGCGCCAGACCGTTGTCCGCCAATACAATACTCAGCGTTTTTCCGCTGATATCCTGTGCTTTATCGCCCCACTCGTCCGTCACCGGCAGCGTGAAAAGCGCCCGTTGCCCGTCCACTCTCACCACCGGTTTGCCCAGTGAACTGCCTTCCAGCGTATCGGTAAAGACCTGCGGATTTTGCCAGCCTTGCTCGCGGTGAGCGGTCATATGCAGTAACCCCGCGCGATAGCCCGCTGTCACGCTGTCCGCCAGACCTTCCGCAATCGGCACCTTGCCCATCGCGGCGGCGAACTGGCGCGCAAAATCTGCGTTGCCTCCGGTCGAACTGAGATCCAGACTAAAAGGATAGTCGGTAAGAATGCACACGTTGCTGCACACCGGCAGCGTCAGCGTTCCGGCGATTGTGGCAGGCGCGCTGCCGCTGAGGGTGACGGGCAGCGTGACGTCATCGTGATAGCCCTGAGTTGTCATGCCCGCCACATCAAACCGTGCGGGCGTCGGCCAGAACCATTTAACCTGTTGCGCAGTGACCGGCTTTTGCCACTCTACCGACGGCGCAATACCGCCCTCGCCCGGCGAACGCCAGTAGGTTTTCCAGCCCTTTTCGAGGCTGACAGAAAGCAGCAGACGGGTTTCCTGCTCAGAAGAATCGGCGGACTGCGCCTGCAGGCGTACTTTTGCATGGGTATTTTGCGGGCTTTGCAGCCAGCCGGTATCAGCAGCATATCCGGTATGCAGCCAGAGCATCAGCAGGCAGCCAGCGGCCGCCCTGAATAAACTTCGCATAGATTTTCTCCAAAAATAAAATGTCACATCCTGATGAATAACAGGGGTGTTTTTATTCCCGGAGTTTTTATTCCCGAAATACACAGAGCCGCAAATGCACCCGCAGGCGCGGCACAGGGACGGCTTCCGGCACAAGCAGGCGGATCGCCGCCATATTGCCGCGCGACAAGAATGCCAGCAGCAGACTCAGCGCCAGAAACGCAAATTCTAATAGAAGAGGAGGAACAGAAAGCAGCGATTTGCTGCTGAGCTCACAGGGAGCAGGGATTTTGTCGATTTCGGAAATCGTGGATAACGCCTGAGCCGTCGTCGTTTCCTGATGCAGGATCGAGGACAACGCATTCAGCCCGGCGATACGCTGTGTCATACACGTCAGTATGACCAGACAGGCCAGGCAAAAAAATATCAGTGCTGAACGCCGTTGTTTATCCACATTTCCCTCACAGACTGGCCGCCATTCTAACGGCCGCCCAAACATTCACAAGATGTATGAATCATGAATTACATGAATTTACGCTTACAAATCTGAACTGCGTTCCCAGGTTCAGGCGAAAAATCACTAGAGCGGCCTGCGCGGATACTGTATATTTAGCCAGTTAATAAATTTACATATAATGAGGAAAACCATGCGGGTTGAACTGATTTTTGACAAACGGAATGTCTCCAGCATCCCTAACGCCAGTGAAAAAATTGAAGCGGAACTGGTAAAACGCGTACACCGGATGTTCCCGGATGCGGAAGTTAAGGTAAAACCGATGCAGGCCAACGGGCTGAATACGCAAGGGGCCAGCAAGCAGGAACGTTCGCAATTAAACCAAATGCTGGAAGAAATGTTTGAAGAAGCGGACGAATGGCTGTCCGTCGAGTAAAAAACGGTTTCTCCGTTGCACTTGCTTACAAAGAGCAATTGAAATAAACAATCCATCGCTATGGCTTAATATAAGATGTGCATGTATACGAAATTCATTATCTTTCAGAGCGATGAGCTGTATTTTTATCGGACACCGGCCGGCATCATTTGATGCGGTGAATGGGTTCTCCGGCGCCATCGCTTTTCGCTTCAAACGCGTCAATGACTTTGCGAAACTGCCATGCCACCGAGCTCAAAAAAATCCAGCGCCCAACCGCATTTTTACACCAAGCGCTTTGCGCTGATTTGTCTCGGTATCGTCTTTTGTCTGGCGCTCCTGCTTGGCCGCGTAGGCTATCTGCAGCTTCTTAATCAGCCGATGCTGGAAAAAGAAGCCGATTCCCGCTCACTGCGCTCCAGCGTCATTCCTGCCGGACGCGGTACCATTGTTGACCGCAACGGACATCCGCTGGCACTGAGCGTCGCCTCCAAAGACATTATCGCTGACCCGTTCCGGGTGCTTGAATTACACAGCGACCTGAACAGCCCGAAATGGCAATATCTGGCCTCTGCGCTGAATATGCCGCTTTCCCAGTTACAACAAACCATCACCAGCGATCCGCAGCGCCGCTTTGTCTATCTTGGTCGCAAAATAGAAGAAGGCATTGCTGCCGATATCAGCCAGCTGCATCTGGGTGGCATCAGCACTCAGCTTGATGACAGCCGTTATTATCCGATGAGTGAAGCCGCAGCTAACCTGGTCGGCGTCGTCGGGACAGATAACGAAGGCCTGACAGGCGTGGAAAAAGGCTTTAACGCCCTGCTTCAGGGTAAACCTGGCATGCGCGAATACCGTCAGGATCGCCACGGTAATGTCATCGGTATTCTCAAAGAAGTCGCGCCACAACAGCCGCCGACCATTAATCTCAGCATCGACAGTTTTATGCAATACGTATTGTATTCGCGGCTGCGCGATGGCGTGACGCTCAACCAGGCAGAGTCCGGCGCAGCCGTTCTGGTGGATGTGAACACCGGTGAAATTTTAGGGATGGCGTCCTACCCTTCCTACAACCCGAACAATTACGCCGGCGTGCAGCCAAAAAACATGCGAAATGTGGCGATCAGCGACAGCTTCGAACCGGGTTCGACGGTAAAACCGCTGGTGGTAATGGCCGGTCTTAACCGCCATATGATCCGCCCTGATTCCGTTCTCGATACCCATCCCTACACCGTTAACGGGCACCTGATCCGCGATGTTGGTCACTGGCCGGCACTGACCATCACCGGTATTTTGCAAAAATCGAGTGACATTGCGGTATCGCACATCGCGCTGGCGATGCCTGCGAACGTGCTGGTTCAGCTTTACCAGTCATTCGGTTTGGGTAAAGCCACTGATTTAGGTATCGGTGGCGAGAGCAGCGGTTATTTCCCTGCGCACCGTGACCGCTGGGCGGATATCGAACGTGCAACTTTCTCATTCGGTTATGGCCTGCGCGTCACGCCACTGCAAATCGCCCGTGAATACGCCACGATTGGCGCGGAAGGCATTTACCGCCCGCTGTCGATTACCAAGGTTACACCGCCAGTGTTAGGCACCCGCGTAATGTCGGCTGACGTGGTCAGAACAGTCATTCATATGATGGAAAGTGACGCCCTGCCGGGAGGTTCCGGCCTCAGTGCGGCGGTGCCGGGATATCGTCTGGCGATTAAAACCGGTACAGCGGAAAAAATGGGGTCCAGTGGTAAATACGATGGCGGTTACATCAACTATACCGCCGGTGTAGCACCCGCCAGCAACCCGCGCGTGGCGCTGGTGGTGATGGTTAACAATCCGCAAGCCGGTAAACACTTCGGTGGTTCGGTTGCAGGGCCAATCTTCGGGCAAATCATGGGCGAAATTCTTAACCATATGAACATTGCTCCGGATGCACTGGTACCGGAAACACCGCCAACCACGGTCATAAATGGCGGTCAGAAAACCGATCTGGTGCGACGCCCGGCAACCGATGGTTAAACGAAACCTATAAAAATCGTTTTAAATTCCTGACAGGCTGGATCTCAGCGGAAGAAGCAGTTAACGTTCGCAAGAATTAATCGTTGGCTAATGATCCACGCTGGAGGAAGAGCGCAAGCTCTGTAAAAAGAATGAAACGGCTTCTTATCGTTTTTCTGATATTTGTTGTGGTGTGTCTGGCTGTAATTGCATTGAATATGCAGGGCAGCGGCCCGTGGTAACCCAATTTTATGCCCTGAACGGGGATGAAGGGAGAAACCACGTTGCCAACCGGTAAGAACTTTTACATCATCATTGTTCTTATCCTCGTCGGGATCGTTCTGGTTGACGACGGTATCGCCCGCCTGATTCACTGGATCCTGTTACGCTAAATGATGGCCCGTCAGAGTGCCTGAGCACTCCTTTTCAGCGGGCCATTTATGTCACTTCTGTTGTCATACACCTCAGAGCAACACCTGCCACGCCATCACGGCGAAGTCGTGTATAATAGCGATATTCAACCTTAAAACAGACTGGTTATGGCTCAAGATATTCATATCGCTATCGTCTGCGCACTCAGCAAATGGATTGAAGGCCATCTTGGTCGTGTCATCCACCTTGAAGAACTGGCTGAGTATTCAGGCTATTCGCTCTGGCACATGCAAAAATTGTTCAAAGAATCGACAGGCATTTCTCTGGGGAAGTACATCAGGGAACGTCGTCTGGCGAGTGCTGTTTATCAGCTGAGCAGCAGTGATACCCCGATTTTCGACATCGCGATGGATTTCGGCTTCGGCTCGCAGTCACACTTTACCTACATGTTCCGCAAGCGTTTCAATATCACGCCGCATGAATTCCGCCAGAATCCTGAAATCGAACTTGATGTTTCTCCCCCGCTGCATCTGATCCACCAGAAATCAGCCTGAGGCTGTCAGATCTCCTGCTTTTTGCCATAAAAAAACGCGGCCATCAGCGACCGCGTTCTTTTTACTGCTTGTTCTTTTGACTCAAATCTAAACGCTATTCTGTGTCTGAGAAAGGCACGCTTAGAACTGATACACCAGACCTACAGCGGTAACGTCATCGGTGTTGATACCGGCGTTATCGGTGAAGGTGCTGCTGTCGATCAGGTTGATTTTGTAGTCAACATAGGCCGACATATTTTTATTGAAGTAGTAAGTCGCACCCAGGTCGACAAATTTCACCAGATCCTGATCCTGGTAGTTGTTGCCCAGACGGTCGGAACCTAAATCTTTACCGCGAGTTTGGTTATAGGCCACGAACGGACGCAGACCGAAATCGAACTGATAGCTTGCGTAAGCTTCAAATGCCTGTGACTGGTTAGCATAACCGTAAGCTTCTGAATCGGTTGAACCGAAGCGGGAAGCGTTATAAGCCTGAGTAAACATGGCAGCAAGGTAAACGTTGTTAGCGTCATATTTCAGACCGCCGGTGTAGCCTTCCGCTTTTTTACCGTCGCCCATGATGCCCGGTGCACTATTTTGCTCATCAGTACGGTCAGAGTTGAAGAATGCACCTGCCACGCTGACGCCCGCGCCAATGTCGTAGCTCAGGGACATACCGTAACCGTCGCCGTTCTGAGTCAGCACATCACGTGTACCTGGCTCACCGCCGCCACTGTCATTTTTGCCCTGATATTGCAGAGCAAAGTGCAGGCCATCCACCAGCCCGAAGAAGTTCTCGTTACGATACGTTGCAACGCCGTTGGTACGCTGATACAGGAACTGGTCAGCGCCGTAGGTTGAACCATCGAACTCTGGCTGCAAGTCGGTCCAGGCGGCCACGTCATACATAACGCCGTTGTTACGACCGTAGTCAAAGGAACCCATGTCGCCGAATTTCAGACCGGCGAAACCGTAACGGGTAAAGGCGCGGTCGCCGTCATCAGAGCTTTCAGCCTGGTTAGCCTGAACCTGATATTCCCACTGGCCGTAACCGGTCAGCTGGTCAGTGATCTGAGTTTCGCCTTTGAAACCAAGACGGATATAGCTCTGATCGCCGTCAGAACCCTTGTCGTTAGAGAAGTAGTGCAAACCATCAACTAAACCGTACAGGTCGAGTTTATTACCATCTTTATTATAAACTTCTGCCGCACTTGCAGATCCTGCGACCACTAATGCAGGGATCATGAGTGAAAGAACGCGGAGTTTCATTTTTCTGTCCTCGATAGGTGTCGGACCGTGCCACTGAATGTAAAGTACACGTTTTTACTGATTTAAATCTGCTTAACGCTTGTTGGTATCTGTATAAAAGTTGGCCCGACATGGCAAATCCATTCTCTTGATATAAATACTTTTAATCCAGAAAGAAAATGATACGAAATTAGTTAATATATTTCGGAAGTATTTAAAGGTGTAACATTTTATTAATATCGGGTAAAATTAAACCTATGTTTAGATGTTAAAATAAAGCACGCAAAGCTAAATTAACCAATAATCCTTTAAAATCAGTTAATTATACAAAATGATTACCGCACTAACTGATAAAGCATCTATTCACCGATAATATATAATCATTCTCGCTATCATCATTATTTGTTATTTATTACCCTCATTCCCCGTTTTGTGGAAACAACAGCCGGCCCTTAGTGGTCGGTTTTTTTTTGTTTTGCAAAGAGATGATTACCGCCTGTGACATTCATCAATCATTATATTTTCCTGCTGAAATGTATTTCTCCATAATTACCTCACACTTTCTCCATCTTTGAGATTTTGATTTTCTTAATAGTTGATATCTAATCTCCTCAATTAATAAGGGATTTCAGGGTAATTATTAATCTTTATTATGCAGAGGCTTTGTTGGTCAGTGGCGGTTCGGATCCGTTACTATAACCAAAGTCAGACCAATCCCGCTGATCGCGCAGGGGAAGAAAGGTAGACTTCGGGTGCCGCGCAAAACACCGTTTTTACTCAATAGCTCAGGGAACCTCATGCCACATCAGGACCAGCACGACAACATTTCCAAAGCCAGAATGCTTCTGGCGACCCGCCGTTTTCTTAAACTCGACGAGTGGCTGTTGTCACAGATGCGTGGCTGGCAGAATCAGGGCGAAGGTCACAGCGATTACGGGCTGCTGATGCATCCGGCTACACTGTTTACCGGCACGGAATCCCCCCCGCTCAACCCGCTGGAGATCCTCAGTGACTGGGCGCAGCAATGCCCGCAGAGCTATCACGCCCACACTTTGCTGGGTATGGTCTGGCATGAAAATGCCTGGATTATCCGCCAGCCGCAGGAAGGTGAAGATGTCGCCGATCACCAGTGGCTGGGGGCACAGTTATGCTGTGATTACGCGGTACTGTCATTTTTACGTGCTATTGAACTGCATCCGCGCCCGACGCATGCCCTGCGCCACATGATGAATCTGAGCGGCGGTTTCGGCGAGCCGTACTGGCTGAAAGCGTTGTTTGCCGGTGAAATCCCCAAACCTTTGCATGAAAAGTTTTCGATTCAGGGCAGTGAAATCTGGCAGGCGGGTGTCGCACACATCCACGCACTGGGATTCGAGCCCGCAACACACTGGCCGCAGATACTTCCCGCGGCGTTGCAACAAACCCGTAAAAATGATGAAGAAGCGCTGGATTACTGGCTGCGCATGGCGATGTCAGTCCGCCACGCCGACGTTGGCACCATGGAATCCTACCTTTTATTCCATTCCGCTTTCTGGGGCGGCAGTGACGCGCAACAGATGCAAATCATCGACAGTCCGCTGTGCGCAGAATTTAGTGAAGAAGAACGTAATCAGTTCCGCGCCAACGCGCTGTGCGATGCGCTTTCCGGTGATATCGCCGACAGAGAATCGCCTCAGGCGCAGGAACTCCAGTCACGCTTAGCTGCATTACTGGCTCAACCGCTGGCGCCGGAAACGCGAGTCCGTCTGCTGGATCTGGCCGGGATCTGCATCGCCTACTGGCAGGACGACGATCAGGCTGGGCTAGCTGTCTATAACGATTTATTTGCTGTTTCACCACAGGCGATGCCCGGTCACGCCGCGCGGATGTTTATCTCCCGTGCCGTGCTGGCCAATGGCCATCAGGAAGGTTTACCGGTACTGACCCAGCTGCTGACCCGGGGTCTGAGTCAGGCAAATGATCCGGTACTGGTGGCGTTTGCCGCAACGGCATTGCAATCAGGCCTGTACGGATTACCGGCGCGTCCTGAATTATGTCAGGGGCTGATGGAACATGCGTGGTCGCTTATTCAGCAAGCGGGCGACGAACAACCGGTAAACGATCTGGTGACACTGGCGCACGACATGGCGATCAATGAAGATCTGGACGCCGCACATTTTCTGATGACCGAAATGGCCCGCCACGGCAGCGCGATCCACTGCTACGAGTTGTACTTTTTCTACCGCAACGGCTGGCATCAGGATGTTCCTGAGCAGTATCACAACGACAGTAATGCGATGGACTGCGTGCTGAGTGCCGCCCGTTCAGGCATGGTGCCCGCTATGTTTACCTGCGCCAATGCGCTGCGTGAAGGGCTCGGTGGCGAACCCGATTATGAACAGGCCATGCACTGGTATCAGCGGGCGATGGACGCCGGCCATTTATCCGCCGCCTATTTCCGTGCGAGTTGCGCACTGGATAACGGTTCGGACGCCGAAAAGCGTCAGGCTGCCGAAGTCTGGCTGCCGGAAATCCTGCATAACGCGCAACATCCCGATCGCGCCGAAGCCGCTTATACACTGGGCATGGCGTGGCTGACCGGTACCGGCGTGAAGAAAAACCGTTATACCGCTGATAAATTCATGGAATTCGTACTCGAACTCAATCCTGAATCCGAAGCCGCGAAGCAGGTGCATGAAGACCTCAGCGGCTCGCTGCGGGCGCGGATGAATTTGTGGCAGGACAAGCGGAAAGCGGAGGTGGAAGATCCGGTAGCCATTTACCACATCGTTCATCATGCTGACCCAGAAACTTCTCTGGAAGATGTGCCGCAATCTGACAACAAGTAAACCCCATCCCCTCCTGCAAAAGGTTATTGTGGTTTACAGCTTGTAAACCACAACATTAACCTTTATATTGTTCACAGGATGTGAACTCAGGAGTGCTATGCATGTTATAGCCAAAGAAGCATTCGACCGGGCGATGCGGCAGTATCCCAATGATAAAACCGCCTTGCTGGCAACCTGTCGCGGGCTCAAAGAAGGCGACTTTCCGACGCCAGATTCCCTGAAATCCGTCTTTTCCAGCCTCGACAATTTCCGCTACCGGCCAAAATGGTGGGTTATGAACGTCGGCGGCAATAATCTTCGCCTCATTGCTTATATCAATTTCGTCAACAAGCGGGTGTATGTAAAACATATCGTCACTCATGCGCTTTACGACCAGTTGAACAAACATTACAGGACTTACACACAATGATTGCTGAAGCTATCGAAGCCAGTAAAGCGCTGGTTAAAGCGGTTCCTCTGCTGGGAGGAAGTACCAGCTCAGCCGATTATAAAAGTGCGCTTGAGCTGATTGATTATCTGATTGAGCATGATGACGAAAACCCGCTAATCGAGTTTCTGAGTGCAAAGATTGAAAGCTATGAGCGCCAGCATACCGATTTCGTCCCCTTTAATCAGGCGTTGGAATCTCTCCCGCGCGGCGTGGAAGCACTTCGCCAGCTGATGAAGGATTACGGATTAAAGCAGAGTGATCTAAGAGAGGAAATCGGCGGAAAATCGCTGGTCAGTCAGATCCTGAGCGGTAAGCGTTCGCTGACTGTCGAACATATCCGCGCGCTGGCGGTGCGGTTTAATGTACCGACGAGTTTATTTATTGACTGAAGGTTTGCAGGAGCCGCTGCAATAGCGGGTGATATCCTGGCGTTGCCACCCAATTAGTTTTAAGGTCAACACCGTGGGCTCGCCGCCCACACGGGCCCAAAGGGTTTTAAACGAAACCCTTTGGAATCCTGCGTTTTTTTTAACTGCGCGCTATCGCTTGCTGACCATGTTTCAGGTATCACTGCGACAGGCTGGAAATCTTGCCGCTGCGCGGTTCCTTCTCTCGGTCTTCGAGCCACAGGTCTCGAAGCCGCTCCGTTCAGCAAGATTTCTGAATCGCCCGCAGATTTTTAAAAAATAAAGAAAGTAAGTAAGGTTGTGAAGTCAAAGCCGGAGGCCGGTTCCAAAATACCGCCGGACGAGAGGTGGAAAACCGCGCGTCTTTTTGCGCGGGTTGTAACCCGAAGGGAGGGCACCGCGCAGCGGCGGGATTTTGCGGCTGTCGCCACGGCAGCTGAAACATAGTCAGCGAGCAGAGCGCGCAGTTAAAAAAGCGCCGGAGTCCAGAGGGCGCGCGCTTACGCGTCCTCTGGGCCAGTTTGGGCGGCGAGCCCAAGGTGTTGACTTTAAAGCCGCACAAGCAGCGGCCTCCTGCTTACCTCTCCCTCAATGATTCCTTCACCTTATTCAGCGGCTTAATCAAATAATCCAGCACACTTTTCTGGCCGGTTTTGATGTCTACGTTCGCCACCATCCCCGGCACAATCGGGAACTGGCGGCCGGCTTTATTGGTCAGGAAGGCTTTGTCGGTGCGCACGTAGACACGGTAATAATACTGATCGCGTTTCACTTCATCCTGCAAGGTGTCCGGCGACACGCCCTCGACTTTGCCCTCGAGGTCACCGTAAATGGACGAATCGTACGCCGAGATTTTTACCGTCGCCGGTAAGCCCGGACGGATATAGGCGATGTCGCGCGGGTTGATGCGGGTTTCTATCAGCAGTTGATCTTCAATCGGCACGATTTCCATCAGTTTACCGCCTGGCTGCAACACGCCGCCGACAGTGGAAACCTGAATGTCTTTCACGATGCCATGTACCGGCGAATAAAGTTCAGAACGCGTCACCTGATCCTCTTTCCCTGCCATCACCTGCAATTCGGCGTCCAGATCGGCGTTGTTCTTCACCTGCTCTTCGCGGGCGCGCACTGCGTACTGGTTCGTTGCATCGTCGATTTTGCCGCGCAGTTCGCTGGCCTGACGTTTAAGGCGGATCACTTCCACCTGCCCCGCCGCGCCTTTCGCCACCAGAGGCTGGGTCATGTTGATTTCATCATTCACCAGTTTGAGCGACTGCTGCAGGTTGCTGACGGTTTCATCACGGTTCTGTTTACGCGATAAATACAGCTGGCGTTCACGCGCCACCAGTTCCGGCGATTTCATGGTCTCCGGGCTGAATTTCAGCGGCGCACCGGTCAGTTCAGCACTCAGACGTTCAGATGAGGCCCGCAGGGTCCGCACGCGGGAAGCGGCTTCACCGAAGTTCGACTGCGAGCGCGTCGGGTCGAGTTGCGCCAGCAACTGGCCGCGATTGACTACCGAGCCTTCCTGCACCATCAGTTTTAAAATAACGCCGCCGTCGAGCGAGTCGATTTGCTGCGCTTTACTCGATGGCGTGACCTTGCCGGTGCCGACAGTAACTTCATCGAGCAGGGCAAACCGCGCCCAGACGAAGAAAATCAGCAGGCAAGCCAGCGATACCCAGATGATCCACGACACTTTGCGGCCTTCTGCTTCCAGTTCATCATGCAAAGTAAGATGTGCCATGCGATGTCCTCAGCAGCTCAGGCTGCGCCTTGTTTGTTGTCCGCCACCACGGCCGCAGCCGGAGCGGGCGTATTGCTGGCCGCTTTCGCGAGGATCTGATCCCGCGGTCCGTCAGCTACCACCCGTCCGTTGTCCATCACCACAATCCGGTCAACCAGCTTGAGCAGCGCCGGGCGGTGCGTGACAACAATCAGGGTGCGTCCGACCAGCCAGGCATGAAGCTGGCGGATCACATATTCTTCAAGCTGTTCATCCATCGACGCCGTCGGTTCATCCATCAGCACCACTTGCGGATTACGCAGGATCATGCGGCTCAGCATCACCATCTGACGCTGCCCGCCAGACAATCCGCGCCCGCCCTCGTTGATGATTTTATCCAGACTCGAAGCATCGGCCTGCACCATACTCAGCGCGCCGCTGATGCGCAGCGCCTGCAGCATTTCCTGATCGGAGGCATGGGGATAACCAAGCATCAGGTTCTGGCGCAGCGTGCCGAAGAAAAGCCGCGAATCCTGCGACAAATACCCCAGCTGACGGCGGACATCTGCCGGTTCGATTTTGGTCATGTCCACGCCGTCGATCAGGATTTTACCCTGCGACGGACTGGCCTGACCGGAGAGCAATTTCAGCAGTGTGGATTTCCCCGCGCCCACTTTGCCGAGGATCGCCACACGTTCACCAGGTTTGATTTCCAGCTGGCCGATGCCGAGCACATTCGGCGCATTTTCTTTGTCGTAGGTGTATTGCAGATTACGCACGTTGAAATGACCGCTGAGCGACGGACAATGCGACAGTTCCGCATCCGCTGGCCGGTCGATCGGTTTTTTCAGCAACTCATCCAGCCCGTGCATGGCGCTTTTGGCATGCTGCCAGCGGGAAAACACCATCGTCAGCTGCATCAGCGGCGCAATGGTGCGTGACGACAACATGCTGGCGGCGACCAGCGTACCGGTGGTGATATCGCCGTTCAGCACCAGATACACCCCGAACACCAGCATCCCGCCATAGGTCAGTTGCTGGACGGTAGATGCCCAGCCGGTCAGGCGTGCGCCCCACAGACGCTGTTTCATGCCGACCGCTGCGCTGACTTCGTGCGTCTGTTCCCACTGGCGCTGGAAATAGGCTTCGGCCTGCAAGGCTTTGATGTCTTCGATGCCTTCGATAGTTTCCACCAGCACTGCGTTGCGCAGCGCACTTTCACGCATCCCTTCTTTCGCCAGTTTCGCCATCGGCCACTGGATCAGAATGCCGGGAATAACGATCAGCGGGATCGCCAGCAGCGGGATGATCACCAGCGGACCGCCGATGAAGAACATGATGCCGAGGAACAGCAGCACGAACGGCATATCGGCGGCGGCGCTGACGGTCGTTGACGTCAGCAGTTCGCGCACCTGGTCGATCTCGCGTAACTGAGAGATAAACGAACCGGTGGATTTTGGCCGGTCGTCATTTTTGATGTTCATCGCCCGCACGAAAAACAGCGAAGAAACTTTGAGGTCGATTTTCTTCCCCATCAGATCGGACACCAGCGTGCGCATCAGGCGGATGACATATTCCATGCCTGCCGCCAGCACCACGCCGAAGAACAGCACCCATAAAGTCGGGAAAGATTGTGCCGGAATAACGCGGTCATAAACCTGCATTGAGAATAAAATACCGGCCAGCGCCAGCACGTTGCCGAGAATGGACGCCAGCGAAATTTCCGCGATTTTCCGCCCGCTGCCGCGAAAGTTTTCCCAGAACCAGTGTTTTTTATGCGGCTGAACAAACTGGTCGATACGCTCATCACGCCCGCGCGCCGCCACACCCACCAGAAATACCGGCCCGGCGCTTTGTTCCAGCAGCGTAACCAGCTCCGCCGAGCGCAGCAGGTCACCGCCGTCGCTCAGCCAGTAATCCACTTTGCCGTCATCGTGTAACTGCTCAAGCACCGCAATGCCGCCCTGCTCCAGGGTTATCACGGCGGGTAACACTTCCTGCCGCCAGCGCACCTGATTCCAGCTGACCATGCCCACCTGTAACCCCATCAGCCCGCTCAGACGGTCGAGCTGACGGCGCAGCGGCTGATGTTCAAACCAGCGCATTTGCTGGCGAAGATAGAGCGGATCTGCTGGCTTACCGAATGTTTCGGCCACGCGCCCCATGGCGCTTATCCAGACGTCGATCGACAAAGGTGTTGTTGTTTCGTTGCTCATTTCAACCTCGGTATCGAATGCTTCTGGGTTTTCCCACGGCCTGTTTCGCCTTACAGCGCCGGGATGGTGTCACCTGTTTGTTTCTGCCGGTCGATGCCTAACATATCGACCAAATTGTCCACGGCGGCGGCATAACGCACGGTGGCATCCCACCCGTCGTAGAGCGCGCCAATGCGCGACGTGTCGGCCTGAAATACGTCCTGCTCAACGCTGAGCAAATCGTTCAGGCTGCGTTTGCTGAGTTTGTATTCGTCCTGATAGACGCTGCGGGTGTGCGTGGCGCTGGCATACTGCTCTTCGCCCGCGACCTGCCGCTGCTGCCCGCCGATCATGTCGGCGTAAGCGGTGGACGCTTTTTGGTTGATATCCAGCTTAGCTTTTTCGACATCCGCCTGTGCCGCCTGCCGTTGCCCTTCTGCCGCCCGGACTTTGGCACTGACCGCGCCGCCCTGATACACCGGGGCATCTACCGCCAGCTGGAGCTGGTCATCCCAGTAAGAACCAGTGTTGCCGTTATTGTCATAACGGGTGCGACCGGCCTGAACTTTGACCGTCGGCCAGTGTTGCGCTTCCGCCTGATTAACCTGCTCAATCGCAGCCTGTTGCTTGGCCTGCGCGGCACGCACCAGTGTGCTGTTTTCGTAGGGGATTTTGTCGAGAGTGACTTTCTGATTGAGAAGGCTTTCCGGCAGATCCGGCAAGTTATTTGAGACAACACCGGTCAGCACGGTCAGCTGCGCCTGTGCGGAGCGTTCCTGAGCGCGATATTGTTCAACGGTGGCACGCATCCCGGCAATGCGGGTTTCCGCCTGCAACACGTCAGACTGAGAACTCAGCCCGGCGTCAGAGCGCAGTTTCGCGGTATCTTTCACGCGGGTGAGCGATTCGATATTGTCCTGCGCCGCCACGCTTAACGCCTGAAAGCGTTTCACCGAGAGGTACGCCTGCATGGTGCTCAGCGCCACGTCGGTCATGGTGCTGTAAAGAGAAAAGCGATAGGAATCAGACAGGTATTCCTGCTCACCGATACTGCCGTTGGTTTTGCCAAAGTCCCACAGCAGCTGGCTGAGCTGAATACCCGCCGATCCATTGCTGCTCTGATCGCCCGATGAATAGGTCTGCCGGGATTGTCCCGCTGACCCTTGTAATGAAACCTGCGGATACCACGCACTTTTCGCCGCATCCAGATTCCCGCCGCCAACGCGGATTTGCGCCGCCGCTTCCGCGATTTGCGGGTTACGCGCGAACGCCCGCAAAATGGCATCCCGTAACGTCAGGCTGGCGCGCGTTTCCTCCGTCGGTGCCGCCTGCCAGTTAAATTCCGGCTGTTTTTCCGCCGCCATCACACCCGTATTCCCTGTTAATCCCGTCAGACACAAGGTGCCCAACACAACGGCGATTTGCCGTATTACTCTCTTTTTTTTCATTACCGACACCACTTAATTACGCCGATTTTTTTTGTTTTTTTACTGATTCCTCCCCCTTTGCAGGGGGAGGCGCACTGCATTAACTCTGTTGTACGTGCAGACCGTGTTGCACCAGAACGTCTCCCAGGGTGTTCGAGGTATCCATTGACGCGTTGTGGTAAACGTCGAAGGTCAGGCCATCCACCGTGCGTTGCCCGGTTTCGTTCCATGCGCCGTCGGTGCCCATTTGCAGATTGACCAGACTGCCCTCGCCCCCTTTGATGATCACTTCGTCGGTCGGGTTATCCTTCACGTTCAGCGCCTCATGCAGGTTCAGGGAAATGCTGTTGGTGCCGGAATTGCCCAGGTCGAAGATGTCGATATGCTCGACTTTCAGCCCGAGTACGGTCAGATCCAGATGCTGATTGGTGCCCGCCAGCAGTAAGGTATCGACACCGGTGCCGCCGTCGATTTGCGAGAAATCGAGGGTATGAACCGAGATGGTGTCGTCACCCGCGCCGCCGATGGCCACCCCGTCAGTTGCCGTCAGGTCGATGGTGATACCGCCAATGGAGAACGCCGTGTCCGCGTGCGCGGTAGTGTCCGCCGTGGTGGTGTCGTGCGTGGTGGTGGTTGAAGCACTGGTATCAGTTGTCACCAGCGGATCCGTCAGCGTGCTGGCGACGTGCGTCACTGAGGTATCCGTAGTTGTACTGGTATCGGTGGTGTGAACCGCCGCCAGCGTATGGGTATCGTCCACTGACAGCGACTGAACCTGCGCAACGTTGGCGTCCGCCGGCAATGTTGAACCTACCGTCAGCCCGACGTGCGCATCGAATCCGTTACCGGCCGCATCGACCGCTTTCAGTTCAACCACCGCGCCGAGCAGTGCGTTCAGTAAGCCAATCACGCCGTAACTGCTCAGCAGTGCACTGGAAAGTTTCACTGTCCACGAACCGTCCGCCTGCACGGTTCCCGCCAGCGTATTGCCCAGCAGCGTGACGCTGACCAGACCACCTTGCGCGATGTTGCGGCTGGTCCCGCTCAGGGTCAGACCCTGACCACCCAGAATGCCGCCTACCACACCGAGCGTCAGTCCGAGAACCGGGTTCAGTGCCACCTGCGGAAGTGCATGCGTCAGTACGCTCAGCGGGTTAGACACAATCGCGGTATTACCCACAAGATCCGCAACCGAGACGGAAACCTGCGTTGAACCATCCGCCAGCCCTTTCAGTTCTGCCGAGGTGAACGGCACACTCCATGCACCGTTAGTGATGGTGCCGGTGTGTGTCACGCCACCAATACTGACCGATACCGTGCCGTTGAGCAGGTTTGAAGTCCCGGTAATGTTGGTGTTAGCGCCCGCTTCGGCAGCATTCAGGTAACCGTCGCCGCCAAACAGTGAGCCGAGTGACAGCGTTGGCAGGGTGTGAATACCGACCGTTGCCGTTGCGCTGCCGCTGGTTGAATGGCCGGCGGCGTTAGTGATTGACGCACCGACATTCAGCGTGCCGTCGAGCAGGCTTGCCAGCGTCAGCTGCGGAACAGCGACGCTGAAGGTGCCATCCGCTTTTACCAGCGCCGTCAGGGTATTGCCGCCGACGTTCAGGGTTACGGTCGATCCCTGCGCGTTAGTGGTGGTACCGCTGATGGTTTGTGTCAGCAATGCATCCGCCGCGTTCAGCAGGCCATCGCCAAACAGCGGATTCAGCGTAATGGTTGGCAGCGACTGCGACACGACGTTCAGCAGGTTGGTGACGGACGCCGTGTTACCGGAGCCATCCACCAGGCTGGCGACCACCGACTGTGTGCCGTTGAGAATGGCGCCCAGATCGGTCACCGGCACGGTCACGCTGAACACACCACCGCCCCCCACATTGGCAAGGTAGTTTTTGCCATTCAGGGAAATCTGCACTTGTGTGCCCTGCGCGACATTAGTCGCGATACCGCTGATGGTCTGGCCGGTCAGCAGGTCAACCACGTTCAGTACGCCATCGCCAAAGACCGGATTCAGGACAATCGACGGCAGATTGTGAATACCGACATTCAGCCCCACGGTATTCGACGCCGTGTTACCCACTTCATCGGTCACGCTGGTGACGATGGTCAGATTGCCGTCAAGCAATCCCGCAAGTTGCAGCGGCGTCAGTGACGCAGAGAATTTGCCGTCACTGCCGACGGTTGCCGTCAGGTTGATCAGGCCGCCGCCGACGTTAATGTTGACCGTTTCGCCGACATGCCCGTTAGTGACCGTACCGCTGATGGTTTGCGTCAGCAGTGCTTCCGCCGCGTTGAGGATGCCGTCTGCACCGAAAACAGGATCCAGCACAATTTTCGGTACTGCGTTGATGATGGAAGTCAGCGTGCTGCTGCTGGTGCTGGTATTACCGCCAGCATCGGTGACAGAAACCACGACCGGGAAGGTGCCGTCGCCCAGCGCTTTCAGGTCACCCGGTTGCAGGGTGATACTGAATGCGCCAGTACCGTCGGTCGCGCCGAGGAAGGTTTTCCCGCCCAGCGAGACCTGCACCTGCGTCCCCGCCGCGACGCCGCCAACGGTACCGCCAATCACCTGCGTGGTCAGCGCGTCAGCCGCATTCAGCAAGCCGTCGCCCAGTACCGAGGTGAGATTAATCACCGGTTGGACCAGATCCAGCACCGCGTTCGCCGCCGCACTGCCGACGTTGCCCGCCGCATCTGCTACCGTCACGCTGACCGTTGCGGTCGTGCCACTCAGTAAGCCGAGAACGGACGGCGGAACGGTGACCAGGAAATGCCCGGTCGCATCCACTACGCCATTAATGGTTTGTGTCCCAACCTGCACCGCAATGGCTGTACCCGCCGCCACATTGGAAACAGTACCGCTGATGGTCTGATTCACCAGCAGATCGGCGATATTCAGCACGCCGTCGCCAAACACGGTGTTGAGCACCACCTGCGGCAGATTGTGGATGGCAATCCCCACCGGGATAGTGGTGGAAGAGGTGTTGCCTGCCGGATCTGTCAGGGTGATACCCAGATTCAGATTGCCATCAAGCAGCGCGCCCAGATCGCCCGGCTGGATCTGGATGTTCCAGGTGCCCGCCGTCACGGTAGTGTTGTAGGTTTTTCCGCCGAGGGTCACGGTCACAAGAGTACCGTCAACAGCCGTCGCGACGCCGCCGATAGTTTGCGCCAGCAGAGATTCCGCCGCATTCAGCAGGCCGTTGCCACCAAAGATAGGATCCAGATTGCCCAGCACCGGCAAGGTTTTCAGCACATCAAGATTAAGTGCTTCAACCTTGGTGTTACCCGCCGCATCGGTCAGGGTCAGATCGATAACCTGCGCGCCATCGGTCAGTGCGCCGAGCACGGCTGCCGGTATGGTCATCGACCACAACCCGTTAGCGCCCACAACTGCCGACAGCGGCGTGCCGTCAATCACCGTCGAGATAACTGACCCGACACCCGCACCAATCGCCGTGCCGCTGATGGTTTGTGCTACCTGAGATTCCGCGAGATTGAGGAAACCGTCGGTCAGCCCCAGTCCGCTGGCCACGTTCAGGTCCAGCAATTTGTTGAAGAAGATATCCAGACCGGTACTGACGCTGGTGGTGTTACCCGCCTGATCCGTTACCGTCGCCGCCAGTGTAAGTGTGCCGTCGTTAAGCAACAGCAACTGCGCTGGCGTCAGGTTGAGCGACCATGCCCCGCCCGGCTGGATCAGCGCCGTACCGATGGATGCACCGCCCAGCGTGACGTTGACGGTCTGACCGTCTGCCCCGCTGGACGTCCCGCCGACCAGTACGTTGGCCAGCGATTCCACCAGGTTAATGACGTTATTCCCGGCAACCACATCCAGCGCCAGCAACGGCGCGGTGGTATCGACGGTGATCGGATGCGGCGTCGCTGTCCCCACATTGCCCGCCGCATCGGTCAGGGTGGCGGTGATTGAGTTGGCGGTGCCTTGCGGCAGTGCCTGCAAATCAGCGGCTGGCACACTGACTGACCAGGTGCCGCCCGTCTGCACAATTGCCGTGTAGTTTTTACCGTTAAGCGTGACGGTCACCACACCACCGACGTCGTTATTGTTGTTGTCTGCCACCGTACCAGAAATGGTTTGAGCCGTTTTCGATTCGGTATTGTTGAGCGTGTCATCGACAGCAAAAGTGTTGATGGTCAGCACTGGCGCAGTGAGATCCACCAGCACGTTGCTGGTCGCACTGGTCGATGGAGTTAAGGTGGTCGCGGTTATAACCGTGGTGCCGCCATTGGTAAAGTCACTGGCGGGTACTGCAATTGACCAGACACCGCCGGTCACCGTGGCAATATGCGGATCTCCCCCGACGGTAACGGTGACCAAAGTGGTATCCGGGACATTGAGCACCTTACCGGACACCGTAATAGTGGTCGGGCTGCCGTCCGCCACATTAAGAATGTTGTCGCCGGTCACCGGATCGATGCTCAGCGTTGGGGTTACCGGTAGTGTCAGATCTACAGTAATAGCCTGAGGCGCCAGCAGATTTGCCGTGTTACCCGCCAGATCATTAACAGTTGCCGTGATCGTATCCGTACTGTCGAGCGTTGCCAGTTCAGCAGGGGTAAAGGTCGCACTCCAGGTGCCATCGCCCTGCACGGTAGCCTGATGACTTATGCCCCCAACTGAAACCGTCACCTGCTGTCCGGCCTGCACATTCACTGTCGAACCGGTGATGGTTTGCGGATTCTGACTTTCCGCATAGGTCAGGTCAAAACCAGCACCGGCGAATGAAGTCACAGCAACGGCTGGCAACTGGGTGACGGCAATGCCGATATCGGTTGAAGCCGAACCGGTATTACCGCCACCGTCCGTCACCGTGACAGAGATTTGCTGTGCGCCCTGCGGCAGATCGGCGATTTCGCCCGAGTTCAGAGAAACCGTCCAGTTACCGTTCGCATCCACCGTCGCGCCCGGAATAGGGATCCCCCCGACAAGCACCACCACATTTTGTCCGGTGCCAGTCAGTCCCGTCGTCCCGCTGAGAACTATTGGCGTTGTGGCAGCCGCTGCAGCTTCGGCAGCACTCAGATAACCATCACCAAACGGCGTATTGATGGTGACATCCGGCACGGTGAGATAGCTGGTGAATGGCAATGTCGCTGGCGTGGTGTTGCCTGCAGCATCCGTCACCGTCACGTTGATATCGTGCGTGCCACTGCCCAGAGAGTTCAGCACGCCCGCAGGCAGGCTGACCGCCCAGTCGCCTGTCGTCGGATCGACGGTTGCGGTATAGGTGGTGCCGCCTACGTCGATGGTCAGTTTCACGTTCTGGTTGTCGCCGGTAATACCGGTATTCCCAGTGATGACATTCACACCCGCGGCTTCGGCAATATTCAGACTACCGTCAAGGAAAGGTTCATTGATAACAGGTACCGGCCCGGACAGATGTGAAGTGAAGCTGATGGTCGTATCGTTATGGTTACCAACAGAATCGGTCGCCGTCACGGTAATATCGTGGGACGCCGTCAATGTCCCAAGCGATGCCAGCTGAGCTGGTGTGAGGTTCAGGGTCCAGTTTCCGGTATCCGGATCGACGGCTGCCGCAAACGGACTGCCGGTCATGCCCGCGATCGCCACGCTGACGGTTTGTCCTGTGCCCGTTACGCCGGTGGAACCGGTGAGCGTCTGGCCGCCAACAGCCGCAGATTCGGCAATGTTCAGCGTACCGTCACCGAATGGCAGATCAATCGTCGGTTGCGGAATGTTATTGATCCGCACATCAACCGATGCCGTCAGCGGCGAGGTGTTGCCCGCACTGTCGGTCACGGTCACGACGACCGGCCAGGTACCGTCCTGCAAGCCCAGCAACTGCGCTGGCGTCAGAGTGACAGTCCAGGTTCCGGCAGCAGAATCCACCACCACCGGCACTGCGTTACCGTTAATGACCACTGTGACGGTTTGCCCCGGCGAGGTGATACCGGTGGTACCGGTAATGCTGCCGCCCGCGGTCGCTTCATCCAGATTCAGAATGCCGTCACCGAATGGCACGTTAATGCCAGCCACTGGCAGAACCTGCGTCACCGACGTGAAATCAAGGGTACCGGCCGCACTGGTATTCCCTGCGCTGTCGGTTGCCGTCACGCTGATGGTATGCGTGTCATCCGCCAGCCCCTGAAGCACGCCGGAAGGCACGGTCGCCGTCCAGGTGCCGTCATTGGCGACGGTGGCCAACACCGGCGTGCCATCAACAGTCACCAGAACGGTCTGACCCGCGCCGGTAATGCCGGTGGTACCGGTAATCAGCTGATTACCCGCCGCTTCGGTGGCGTTAAGAACGCCATCAACAAACGGCGTATTGATGGTCGGTAAAGGCAGCGCAGACAGTTCGATATCCAGACTTGCGCTGGAAGATGCCGGGTTACCGGCCACATCTTCTGCCGTCACGGTCACCTGTACGATACCGGTAGTCAGCCCGCTGAGCAGATTTGGCGCAACGATGGCAGTCCAGCCGAGTCCGTCAGGGTTCACCATACCGGAAATCGGATCCGCCAGCCCCGGCACCGTAACCTGCACGACAGTTCCCGGCGCCAGACCTGAACTGCTTCCGCTCAGGTTAAAACCATTGGCCGCTTCAGTGATGTTCAAAATACCGTCGCCGGCAATCACGCCAATGGTCAGCGTTGGTAATGCGTGCGAGGAGAGCGTGAAATCAGCCGAAGTAGTGAGGTTGTTCCCGGCAGCATCGGTCACGCTGACGCCGATGGTCTTAGTGCCATCGGTGGTGATGGCCTGCACATCCACGCCCGGAATGGTCAGGCTCCAGACGCCAGTACCGTCGGCGATGGTGGTGTAATCTTTTCCGTTGAGCGTGACGGTCACGGTCAGGTTTGGATCCGTGGTGCCACTGACCGGAATACCCAGCGCCGCTTCTGCCAGATTGATGATGTCATCACCGCCGGTATCCACGGTCACAGTCAGTATCGGCGCAGTTGTATCAACAGCCACGTCATGCGTTGCAGTGGCGACGTTTTGCGCCACATCATCCGCAGTCGCGGTGAAGGTATTGTTGCCCGCCGGCATTGCCTGAACCTGCGCCGCCGTCATCGGGAAGCTCCATCTGCCGTCGGCCTGCACGGTAGCGGTATAGGTCGCCGTGTAGGCTTCGCCGGTAATAACCACCGTCACCGTACCGCCCACAGGAACGTGGGTGGAGGTGCCGCTGACGGTCATCCCCTGATTGTGTTCAATGATATTGATGTAATCATCGCCGGAAATGGCGTTGATGCTCAGCGTTGGCAGGTCGCCCGGCTGGGCGATCACGGTGGCGTTATGCGACGCTGACGCCGGGTTACCGGCCAGATCAGCTGAGGTCGCTGTTACCGTAATCGGCCCGTCGGACAAGGTAGCCAGATCCGCCAGCGGCACGGTTGCCGTCCAGTCGCCATTCGCACCGACGAGGGCATTGTAGTTTTTGCCGTTAAAGCTCACCACCACCGTCTGTCCGACTTCGAGATTGGTGGATGTCCCGGTGATCGGGATATCGGCGCCTTTCTCTGCCGCATTAATGTAATCATCTTCCGACACCGCCGTGATGGTCAGCGTTGGCAAGTCAGCCGCCGCTGCATCCACGGTGAAGGTATGATCGCCTGTGGTGGTGTTACCGGCCGCATCGGTGATGGTCGCTGACAGCGTGTAAGTGGTATCAGCCAGCGCCTGCACCACAGAACTTGGCAGCGTGAAGCTCCAGGTGCCGTCCGGCTGGACGACTGCGGTATACGTCACGTTGTTGAAGCTCAGCACCACAGAAACGGTTTGTCCTGCATCCGGGATATCGGATGTGCCGCTGATCACCACCGGCTGCAAGGTTTCAGCAGCATTAATGATGTCGTCGGTCGCCACCGGATCAAAGCTCAGCGTTGGCAGCGTGTAATCCACGGTGATGGCGCTGCTGGCCGTCCCCGTGTTTCCGGCGCTGTCGGTCGCCGTGACCACAATGTTTTGCGGGCCTTCGGTAATTAACTGCAAATCGGCCGCACTGATATTAACCGTCCAGATACCGGCCGCATCGACAGTCGCCGTATGATCCACGCCGCCGATATTTACAACGACGGACTGACCTGCACCTGTGACGCCGGTGGTGCCGGTAAGCGTCTGATCGGTGTCTGCTTCGCGCTGATTGAGGAAAGTATCGCCAAATGGCGTTTCGATGGTCGGTACTGGCGGATTCGCGGCGACTACGGTGAACGTTTCCGGAACGGTCGTGGTATTACCCGCCAGGTCAGACAGCGTCGCGGTCAGTGTATAGCTGCCGTCGGCCAGACCGGCCAGCGCGCCCGCCGGAACGTTGGTTGACCAGGAGCCATCGCCCTGAACGGTTGCCTGATAGGTCTGACCGTTAAATTGCAGCGTGACTATCTGACCGGCATCCGCCACATCGGCAGTACCCGACAGCTCGATGACGCCAGCCACTTCCTGCGCATTGATCACGTTGTCTGTCGCGACCGGGTTGAGCGTCAGCGTTGGTGATGTGAAATCGACATTCACAGAACCGGTGATGGTGCCAGGGTTACCCGCGGCGTCCGTAACATTAACCACAACTGGCGTCGGGCCTTCCGTTGCGCCCGTTAACGTGCCCGCCGGAACGGTGACAGTCCAGGTGCCGTCGGTCGCAACGGTACCGGTCAGGGTATTGCCGCCAATCACCACAGTCACTGTCTGACCGTCGCCGGTCAGCCCGGTAGAACCGGTCAGAGTCTGTGTTGCAGCCGCTTCGTCGGTGCCTAACTGACCATCGCCAAACGGCGGATTCAGGGTCGGTACCGGCAATGTGGTGTAAATGCCCAAATCCTGTGTGGTAGTCACCTGTCCCTGATCGGTGGTCACGGTGGTCACAATCACATGGCTGGTGCCATCCGCCAGATTGACGACATCCGTTGAAGGAACATTGACGGTCCAGTTGCCGTCAGCATCAGTCTGCGTGGTGTAAGTCACCGTGCCCAGCTGAACGGTAACGGCGGTACCTTCCGGCACATTGACTGTTTTACCGCTGATGTCAAAACCGGTACCCGCCTCAGTGGCGTCGATTTTGTTATCGCCGGTGATCGGGTTGATGGTCACGCCGCCCAGCGCACTGTTAACGGTGAAGTCTTCACTGTTAACCGCAGGGTTACCGGCTATATCGGTGACGGATACCTCAATGGTTGCCGTGCCGTCCAGCAGCGTCTGCAAGGTGGTTGCAGGAACGCTGACACTCCATGCGCCGCTGGCCAGCACCGTGGCCTGATAATCAATGCCGCCGATGGTCACAGTGACGATTTGTCCGGCTTCCACGTGAGTGGTGGTGCCGCTGACGGTTTGCGGGTTGGTACGTTCCGCGCCGTCTAACGTGCCGTCTCCGGCAAAGAGATCAATTGCAATGGTCGGCAACAGCGTCGGATCTGCGGTCACGGTGACCGGTGCCGTCGCTGTACCTGCGTTGCCCGCGGCATCAGTGACCGTCGCGGTCAGGGTGTAGGTGCCGTTGGCCACATTCGCCAGCGCATCGGCCGGAATGTTAACCGTCCAGCCGCCACCTGCTGCTACGGTGCCGGTGTAAGTGTGTCCGCCAAGGCTGAGGGTGACCGTATCGCCCGCCTCACCCGCGCCCGCCGTACCGCTGACCGGAATAATCGCTCCGGCTTCTGCAGCATTGATGGTGCCATCGCCCGCAACCGGAGTGGTGATGGTGACTACTGGCGCGACGGTATCCACTGATACCGGCACAGAAATGTTGCTGGTGTTGCCAGCCGCATCCGTCACCGCCACCTGCACGGCAGTCGGGCCTTGTCCGAGGGTCGTCAGTACCGATGACGGCACGGAAACCGAGAATGAACCGTCGGCGGCGACAACAGCGGTGTAATCCTGCCCGCCGAAGGTCACAACCGCCGTCTGACCACTGCCGGAAACGCCGGTATTCCCGGTCAGAGTCTGGCTGACACCGGCTTCGGCGGCATTAAGAATGCTGTCGCCAAACGGCGTATCGAGTGTTGCATTTGGCAGATTGTTAATGATGACATTCAGCACATCGCTGCCGGTGACCGTTTGCCCGACGGCATCAGTCGCGCTGACGGTGATGGTATGTTCACCGTCACTCAGCGTAGCCAGATCTGCCGCAGAAACCTGTGTGCTCCAGCCGCCGCCCACGCCGACTGTTGCGGTATAGGTTTTGCCATTAAGGGTAATCGTCACCACGCCGTTGACCGGCACGTTGGCCGAGGTGCCGCTGATGGTGACGCCCGCTGCCGCTTCCTGGGCATTCAGCTGGTTATCGCCGGTGACCGGATCCACAGACAGGCCGCTTAGCGTGTTATCAACGGTAAAGGATTCGCTGCCGGTGGCCTGATTTCCGGCCTTATCCAGTACGGCGACGTCAATTTGCAGTGTGCCGTTGGTCAGTGCGCCCAATGCGGAAGACGGAATGCTGACGCTCCAGCTGCCATCGGCCTGCACGGTCGCGTTGTACACCACGCTGTTAAGGGTAATATTGACGACCTGCCCGGCTTCGACATGCGTCGTCGTCCCGCTGAGGGTCTGAGCCGTTTGCTGCTCTGCGCCATCGAGAATATTGTCACCAGCAAAGGCGTTCAGGGTGATGGTCGGCGCTGACGCAGGATCGGCTGCCAGCTGAACATTTGAAGTAATCGTGGTGCTGTTACCCGCCGCATCCGCAAGCTGCACGGTGACAGGATATTGCCCGTCCGCCACGCCCGCCAGGGCGCCAGCCGGAACAGTCACCGTCCACTGCCCGTTTGCCGCCACAATGCCGGTGTAAGGCTGGCCGTTTATCGTCACCGTGACGGTGTTGCCGGCCTCGGTAATCGACGCAGTACCGGTCACGGCAATATCAGCCGACGCTTCGGCGTTATTGATATAACCATCGCCGGAAATCGGATTGATGGTCAGGGTTGGCGCGGTTAAATCGACAGTGGCAGTACCGTTAAGCGTCGCGGTGTTGCCCGCGCTGTCAGTCACATTCACCACAATCGCATTATTGCCTGCGGGTAGTGCCTGCAAATCAGCAGAAGGCAGGCTCACCGACCATGCACCAGCACCATCCACCGTGGCGTTATAGGTATGGCCGCCAATCGTTACAGTGACTGTCTGACCATCACCGGCTTTGCCAGTGGTACCGCTCAGGGTTTCAGCCGTTGCCGCTTCGGCAATATTCAGATAGCCGTCGCCAAATGGCGTGTTAAGGGTTGGCACGGGTGCCTGATTATCCAGCCCGACAGAGATGCTGTTATTCAGCGTGGTGCCATCCAGCGCTTCCACGCTGGCAGAAAGCGGCAGACCCGCCGGATCGGCACCCAGAGATTGCAGATCTGCTGATGACAGCGCCAGAGACCATTTGCCGTCTGGCTGAACCAGCGCCAGGCGGATCAGCGAACCGAAAGTCACCGTCACCAGCGCAAACGGCGCGACGCCCAGCGTGGTGCCGGTGATCAAAATACCGTCATTGGTTTCAGTCACGTTGATGACGTTGTCGCCGGTCACCGGATCAATCGCGATACCTTCCTGCGAGGCATCCACGTTAAAGGTGTCAGTGCCCGGCGCGGCTTCGTTCCCGGCTTTATCAGACACAGTCGCCGTAATGGTTTGCGGGCCGTTAGCCAGCACAATCATATCCGCCGCAGGAACAATCACGCTCCAGTTTCCGCCGGTCCCCACGGTCGCCGTATAGGTATGGCCGTTCAGGGTGATGGTGACAATTTGCCCAACTTCAACGCGCGTCGTGGTACCGCTCAACGTTTGTGCGGTCTGGCGTTCAGCACCATCGACAATATTATCTGACGCGAAAGTATTCACCGTGATCAGCGGCGGAAGAGCCGGGTCAGAAGCAACGTGAATAGTGCTGGTGTTGGTGGTGGCGTTACCCGCGGCATCCGTCAGCGTCGCAGTGACCGTCACATCCTGACTGAGATTGCTCAGGGAACCGGCCGGAATGTTCACGCTCCAGCTGCCATCCGGCTGAACAATCGCGCCCGTATAATCAACGCCGTTAATGGTCACGACAACCGGACGACCGGCTTCGGATACCGACGCCGTACCGGTCAGGGTCATTTGTGATGCGGCTTCCGCCACGCTGATATACCCGTCGCCTTCCAGCGGATTGACCGTCAGGGTTGGCGCGATGGTATCCACAGTCACCGGCGTGGTAATGGTGTTGTGGTTGCCCGCCGGATCCGTCACGGTGACCACGATATTATTGCTGCCCTGCGGCAAAGTGCCGAGCACGGATGGCGGAACCTGGACGGTAAACGTGCCGTCCGACGCTACGGTGCCGGTAATTTGCTGGCCGCCAATGGTGACGGTCACCGTCTGGCCGTCGCCGGTCAGACCGGTGTGGCCGGTCAGCGTCTGGCTGGTGGTGGATTCGCTGGCATCCAGCGTATTGTCGCCACCGAATACCGGATCAAGGGTCGGCGGAACACCGTGAATAGCGACAATCAGATCCGTCGTCTGGCTGATGGTATTGCCCTGAGAATCCACCATGCTGACCGTCACGGTTGTCGAACCGTCAGTCAGGGCCTGCAAATCAGCCGGGGAAAGGGTCAGGCTCCATCCGCCACCCGCCGTGGTGGTGGTGTTATACACCGTGCTGCCCACGGTGACGGTAATTGGTGTGCCCACGGGCACATTGGACGTCGTGCCGGTGATCACCAGCGCGCTTTGTGCTTCGCTGGCATTGAGCTGCCCGTCACCGGAAATCGGATTAACGGTCAGAACGCCCGCGCTATCACTGATGACAAAACTTTCCGGCGTGGACGTCGAGTTACCGGCCGCATCGGTCAGGGAAGCCGTCAGCTGGTAATTACCCTCTGCCAGCGCAGAAACGACACTGGCCGGGATGGTCACAGACCAGACGCCGTCCGCACCGACGGTCGCGCTGTAATGCACGCCGTTAAGTACCACATCCACCGACCGGCCCGCTTCAGAAACGGATGCCGTACCGGTGAGAGTCAGAGGTTGCTGATGCTCATTGGCATCAATCACATTGTCGCCGTCGATGGGATCAACGGTCAGCGTTGGCGGCGTGGTATCCACCACCACGGTCACGCTTTTAGTGACGGTTTCGCCCGACGTATTGGTCAGGGTAACGGAAATAACATAAGTCCCGTCGGCCAGTGTTTGCAGTTCGCTGGCAGACAGCGGAACGTTCCAGTTACCGCTGCCATCCACCGTCGTAGTGAAGGTTTTGCCGTTGATGGTCAGCACAATGGTGCTGCCTGCGGCGGCGTTGGTTGAGCTACCGCTGAAAGTCTGAGTGCTTTGTACAGCAGACTGGTTGACGATATTTTCATTGGCAAAGGCTGCCAGCGTCAGGGTTGGTGCTGCTCCGCCGACAGTGCCGCCCCCCGTGTTCCCACCACCGGTATCACCTCCGCCGGTATTGCCGCCACCGGTGTTTCCACCGCCGTCGCTGCCGCCGTTGTTACTGCTGCTGCCACCGCCGCCGCCACCGCCACTCCCTGCCGCAATGGCAATACCGGCACCGAGCGCAAGCACGCCCAGCACGGCACCTAAAACAGCGGGATCAAAATTAGAGGAGTCGAGGACCAGGGCACCGACGTCAGGAATGGTTTCATACGCGGGAACAACCGGGACGGCGGCTGCCGTCGCGCCGGTATCGACAAACGCGGCATGTTCGATCGGGTGTACGCCGTCGTCAAAAATCAGTTCGCTGTGGTGCCCTTTGCCGTCGGTATCAAAGAAGCTGTGGTAGCGGACTGTGCGGCCATCTTTCATGTGGATGACCAGATCGTTGCCGACACGCTCATAGCTGGTGACGGCGTCGCGCGTCGCGTGGACGCGTACGATACTGATTTGATTGAGGGTTACGTCCTGGCTGGCGTTTGAGACCTGAGAAACTACTGCGCCATTTGTACGAGAAAGAATATCAATAACAACGCTACCGTTCTGAGCCATGTTGTACCCCTGTTACACCAGTTGTTGCCCACACACGCTAAATACCGCTCTCTCCTTTTTAAGGAAAAAGCGGCGTGTCGTGATGTGAAGACCATTAATAAAAAATGGGTATACTTCCAACTGGTGTCAGGGAATGACATAGACTACAAATCGAACAAATAAAAGCGTCGTGAATACATTAAGATATTTTTTATGACTTTAATGATTCATTGTTTCGGTAGTTTTTGCCCGAAACTCCATAAGTTATATGCATGATTTGGGATAAGTGCTATAAAAAAACAAAATCAACAGGACAAGAAAATTTCATTAAAGAATCACAAAACTTACGTTTGACGAGGATTGAAATGTCATCTAGCTTACTGAGAATTAAAACAAATCGATAAAAAACAACATATTATTAACTTTTACGCAAAGAGTAAGCCAGATCATTATTAATGAAATCAAGCCTTAGCCCGCTGAAACACCCATCAAAATGACTTACCAATTGTGTGATCGTGTTTTAGATTTTTTATCGCTAATGTATTGCCCTGAGAAATAATTAAGACTTTGTGCAATCACAGTAACTTATGCTTTCTGATAAAGTGTCCGGTCAGTCAGACAGGTGGAAACTGAGTCAGTGTTTTTGTATCGAAAAGGCGTATCTGAAAGGTATACCTAAAAGGAATTTCCAAAGATGTCTCCAGAACCGATGACGACAGCGTCGTCACCTGAATATCCCCTGACTGCTGCGCCGGTTCCGGGCAGAGCGCAACAACATGCCACCCGGCTGATTTTCTTATTGTCCGGTTTTGCCATGGCCGCCTGGGCACCGCTGGTGCCCTTTGTTAAATTGCGGCTGGCAATCAGTGACGGCACATTAGGATTACTGTTGCTATGCATTGGCGCAGGTTCGACCTTTTCGATGCCGCTGACCGGTTTTCTGACCGGAAAACTGGGATGTAAAACCGTGATTTTGATTGCCAGCGTGTTACTGCTGCTGGCATTGCCCCTGCTGACGCTGATGGACAGCACCGCCGGTATGGCCGTGGTGTTGCTGGTGTTCGGGGCGGCGATAGGCATGATTGATGTGGCCATGAACGTCCACGCGATAGTCGTTGAGAAAGCCAGTGGCCGCGCGATGATGTCCGGGTTTCATGGCTTTTTTAGCATGGGCAGCATTTTTGGCGCGCTGGCCGTCACCGGTTTATTATTTTTCGGGCTGACGCCTTTTGAGTCGGTAATGCTGGTCGTGATTTTACTGGCCGTTCTGACGGTGGTGACCAGCCCGCACTTGTGGCGCGAAACCCGTCATGACGGCGATGGCCCTATTTTTGTCCTGCCCCGCGGCTGGGTCATTTTGCTGGGCTTTTTATGTTTTGTGATGTTTTTGACCGAAGGATCGATGCTGGACTGGGGCGCACTGTTCCTCACCACGGAACGCGGCGTTGCAGCACATCAGGCCGGACTTGGCTACGCTGTTTTCTCGGTCGCCATGACCGCAGGACGTCTGACCGGTGACAAAATTATCGCCGCGTTCGGGCGTTATAAAGTACTGATGTACGGCAGTCTTTGTGCCAGTCTCGGGCTGATTTTGCTGACGCTGGTGGATAATCTGTGGATCGCCGGTCTGGGCTTTGTCATGATCGGATTTGGTGCCTCGAATCTGGTACCGATTATGTTCAGCGCGGCAGGTAATCAGACATCAATGCCTGCCAGCATGGCTATCGCCTCCGTGACAACTCTGGGTTATGCCGGTATTTTGGCGGGCCCTGCGCTGATAGGTTTTATCGCGCAGGTCAGTAGTTTGTCTTTTGCATTAGGTTGCGTTGCGGCGATGATGCTTTGTGTCACCGCCTGCGCCAGAGCCGTTGTCCGGTAAAGAGTAATAACAAGAATGAAGGAAAAAACTCATCATCATGGCTGGTAAATATTTATCGCTGACATCGACCAATATCACGCGCTTCTTTTGGTTGTTCATTGTCCTTCTGGTGATGGGACTGGGCCTGTATGGTTACAATTACACCAATGCCTATCTGAACGATAAGATGCGAACGGTGCAAAACACCGCCGAACTGCTGCAAAAACGCATCGATAAATTCCGTTACATGACCTACCAGATTTATGACAACTATTCGGGTCAGCCTATGACACCGGATGCGGTCAGTGCTCAGGAAGTCCGTCTGCGTCAGGACATGTATCTAGTCTCCAAACCTCATAAAAAAACCGATGCGCTTATTTTAGGCACCCATGACAGCTCTACGCTGGATTTAACCCTGAAAATCTCGTCGTTTCTGGATGATCAGTGGGGCTCGAACACGCTGCCCTACTCGCTGTATTACCTGAACGGTCAGGACAACAGTATGCTGGTGGTGACGACCGTTCCCTTGCAGCAACAAGATTCGCGCCTGAAGGAAAACGCATTCACCAGCACTTTGCAGGCGCGTCGCGCTGAAATGCTGCAACAGGCCAATACGCTGGATGAACGTGAAAGCTATTCTCCGTTGAGAAAATCGCGTCAGGGCAGCGACTATTCATTCTCCCTGCGCACCACGTTTAATAATCCCGGACATCTGGCGACTGTTATCGCCTTTGATCTGCCGATAACTGACCTGGTTCCGTACAACATGGCGCGGGACAATTTCCAGTTAAACGGTAACACCACGGCGGTAAATGAAGGCGATCCGGAAGACGATAGCGCCGAGGCCAGCAGCATCGTGATGCAAGGCTGGACACTGGTGTTTGACGTTCCGCTGAGTAATTCGCCGCTGTCGCTGACCTATCACGTTCCCTTGTTCAGTCTGATCGTTGACCTTTCACGCAATAACTTCTGGCTGATCCTGATTAATCTGTTCCTGATGGGTCTGGCGATGGCCAGCATTTACTTTATCCGCCATCAGTACATCCGCCCGAGCGAAAATATGGCTGCCCAGTTGCAGATGCAGCAGGCGCTGAACCAGGAAATTATCTCCGGACTGCCGCTCGGTTTGCTGGTGTATAACTTCAGCAATCACAGCGTGGTGCTGAGCAATAAAATTGCCGACCAGCTGTTGCCGCATCTGAGCCTGAATAAAATCGCCAATATGGCCGAACAGCATCACGGCACCATTCAGGCCACGGTCAATAACGAAGTCTATGAAATCCGCATGATCCGCAGTCAGATCTCACCGGAAACTTACCTGTTTATGCTGCATGATCAGGATAAAGAAGTGATGGTGAACCGCACGCTGCAACAGGCAAAACGCGAGTTTGAGAAAAACCTGCAGGCCCGCAAGCTGATGCTGCACAATTTAGGCATTGAGCTGAATCAGCCACTGCAGGAGCTGAACGGACTGGCGGTGGCGCTGGTGGAAGAGCAAAGCCCGGAAGCGCGCCAGACGCTGGAAGGCAAGCTGCTCAATGAATCACGCAATGCGCTGACGCTGGTGGATAACATCACCTTGCTGACGCGGCTGGAAACGCAAGACTGGCAACCGGCTGGCGAAAAGTACGTGTTATCCGCCATGATTGATGAACTGTTGCTTGAAGCCCTGCCCCGCCTGAACCAGAAAGGTCTTGGCTTACTCAATCACTTCCAGATTGCCCCGGAAGCCACCTTTATCGGCGACGTGCAGGCGGTGAAGAAAATCCTTTCGCTGCTGCTCGATTATGCCATCGTCACCACGTCTCTGGGTAAAGTGACACTGACCAGCGAACAGGACGAAGATCGTCCGGATCAGTTGATTTTCCACATTAACGACACCGGTAGCGGAATTTCCAAGGAAGAATTAAGCAATCTGAATTATCCTTTCCTGAGCCAGACACTGGTTGACCGTTTCAATCACGGCTCCGGCCTGACATTCTTCCTGTGTAATCAGCTGTGTAAAAAGCTTGGCGGCCAGTTAGAAATCCGCAGCAAGCTTGATATTGGTACACGCTATACTGTACGTGTTAAACAGCGTCAGGAAGCGCAGGAACTTGAAGCTGAACATGAAAAATTACTGAATGATGTGACGGTCTTGCTCGACATCACGTCTGAAGAAGTTCGCGGTATTATCACCCGGACCATGAATGCCTATGGTGCCGTATGCATCGTGGCAGATGACCGGCAGGTTGCGCGGGAATACGACGTTTTACTGACAGATAACCCGCAGAACAGCGACAAATTTACGCTTTTGCTGACTGATGATGAGTCAGGTTTCCAGCAGCTTGAAAAGCATTATATTCGCGTCAATTACAACATCAGCAGTGCGCTGATTGACGCAACCCTACTGTTAATCGAACAGCAATTTTCTGTTTCCGATGACAGTGTTTCATCCGAAGAACCCGGTGAAGACTCTCTCGACTATTATGAAAAGCAGTTAAAATCAAGCGATTACTATCAGCTTTTCGTCGAGACAGTACCGGAAGATCTTGAGAAACTGTATAATGAGAACCAACGTCGTGATTTCACGTCACTTTCACAAACAGCACATCGTCTCAAGGGGGTGTTCGCTATGCTGAACCTGACCCCAGGCAAGCAAATGTGTGAATCGTTAGAGCAATACATCGCAGATGGCGATGCTTTACAGATTACTGAAACCATCAATCACATTGATTCTTTTGTCTCCAGACTGCTCCAGCAAGGTAGCTAATCACATGAATAATATGAACGTAATTATTGCTGATGACCATCCTATCGTCCTGTTTGGTATTCGTAAGTCCCTTGAACAAATTGAATGGGTGAATGTTGTAGGCGAGTTCGAGGACTCCACCGCACTGGTTAACAGCTTAAGCAAACTTGATGCTCACGTGCTGATCACCGACCTGTCCATGCCGGGCGATAAATTCGGCGATGGCATCACGTTGATCAAATACATCAAACGCCATTACCCGCAGTTATCCATTATTGTTCTGACCATGAATAATAACCCGGCGATCCTGAGCTCTGTTCTGGATCTGGATATCGAAGGGATTGTGCTTAAGCAAGGCGCGCCAACTGACCTGCCTAAAGCACTGGCTGCATTGCAGAAAGGCAAGAAGTTCACGCCCGACAGCGTGGCGAAATTGCTGGAAAAAATCAGCGCCAACGGTTACGGCGACAAACGCCTGTCTCCGAAGGAAAGCGAAGTTCTGCGCCTGTTCGCAGAAGGCTTCCTGGTGACCGAGATTGCCAAAAAGCTGAACCGCAGCATTAAAACCATCAGCAGCCAGAAGAAATCTGCGATGCTTAAACTGGGCGTTGAAAATGATATCGCCCTGCTGAACTACCTGTCTTCCGTCAGCTCACAGCCGGTGGATAAAGACTAACGTTTCAGTCTAAATGATTAAGAAATGAAAAAGGCACCTTCGCGGTGCCTTTTGTTTTGGTGTTTTAACTGTCGCGCTTTCTGCGAACCAGCGCGCTGTAATAACGCAGCGTATCGCGCAGGGTTTCCAGTGTGACCGGCTTGGATAAACAGTTATCCATACCGGCTTCCAGACAGCGCTGACGCTGTTCTGCCAGCGCATTGGCGGTAACGCCAATCACCGGCAGCGTGTGACCGAGTTCGCGCAGTTTCTGCGTCAGGCCATAACCATCGAGTCGCGGCATGTTAACGTCGCTCAGCACAATATCAATTTCATGTGCACGCATGGCATCCAGCGCATCCATCCCGTCATTCGCCGTCACCACGATATACCCCATGGTTCCCAGCTGGTCAGCAAGCAGACGACGGTTAATCGGATGGTCATCGACCACCAGCAAGGTCACATCGCTGTAATCCTGCGCCGTGGCTTCTGGAAGAGCCGGAGTGCCCTCTTCCGTTTCAGCCTCAAGGCGGTAAATACGATTCAGCAGCGCGGTGATTTCCAGCGGCGTTGACGTGCTGTGAACCCAGTAACCCGGACGCGTTTCGACCGGCGGACCGATATGATCGATAGAAAACTCGATTTGCGCCGCAAGCTCTCCATTATGGATGAACGGCGTATCGGTGATTAACACGTCTTCACGCTGACTTTGCAGCCCCGGTTCGCAGCGCTGAACATTCGCACCGTTGTAGCGCATCAGCTGCATCAGGTAGCTTTCCAGATACGCATTACGCACATCCAGCCAGACCGTTTTATCCTGCCAGTCATCCAGCGGCTCGCCCGACGGGAACGTGGCGTTATAGAGCGGAATTCGCACCGTAAACGAACTGCCCAGCCCCGGCTCGGATTCAACGTCGATATCACCGTCCATCAGGTTGATCAGTTTTTCACAAATCGCCAGACCAAGACCGGTCCCCTGGAAGTGGCGCTGTACACCGGTACCGACCTGGAAGAACGGGTCAAACAGACGGGTGATCTCACGTTCAGGGATCCCCACGCCGGTATCACGTACCTGGAATTCGAGGTAATTCCCGCAGGTTCTGACATTCAGAACGATGCAGCCGGTATCGGTAAATTTAATCGCGTTATTGAGAATATTGGAAATAACCTGCTGCAAACGTACCGGGTCACCGTTAAATGACAGCGGCACGTTGTGTTCGATAAAGCAGTACAGCCCCAGACGCTTTTTCACCACCAGCGGCAGATAGTTACCGGCAATATGGGTGATCACTTCACGGCAGGAGAATTCCTGTGGCTCAATTTTTAGCTGCTCGGATTCAATTTTCGAGAAATCGAGAATGTCGCTGATAATTTTCAGCAGCAGCGCCGAAGAGTTATTCATCGCCGTCACCAGCCGGTCAACGCCCTGCGGCAGCCCCTGCGTTTGCAGTAAATCCAGGTTACCGATGATGCCGTACAACGGCGTTCGCAATTCATGGCTGACCGTCGCAAGGAACATCGATTTCGACTGGCTGGCCTGCTCGGCGGCATTGGCCATTTCCTGCAAAGATTCTTCCATCCTGACGCGCGAACTGACGTCGATCAGCACGCAGATCGCCACGTCTTCATTACGGTAACGCGAATGCACGAAGCTGAGCTGGATGTTGTTATTGTTCTTGGTGATGACATCGACGAAATTCGTTTGCTGATCGCAGATGATGCGCGTAATACGTTGCCGGTCTTCCTGCGTCAGCATATTGATGTAGTTATGCGCCAGTTCATTACTCAGAATATTGACGCCATCGCTGATACGCAGAATCGAAATACCGACCGGTGCCGAGGCCACGATTTTATGGTTGAACTGCTCATGCTCTTCAAGACGGAAGGCGTTTTCCTCGGCAGGTAAGAACATTTTGCGCTCAAAAACCCAGGCCAGAATAAACAGCAGCAGGCCTGAGAAAATGTTGAGTAACACGGCGTTGAATATCAGGATTTTAAAACGCTCGATGACGGTATTAAACGGCATCGAATACACCACGCTCAGCGAGGAAGGCGTCAGCGGCTTTTTATAGACCAGATCCTTGTAACCATTCACATAACCAAAGAATGAACTTTCTTCAGGGATATTGGCGATGGGTGTGGTGGCGCGGTTATCCTCAGAAATGTTGAGCAGCGGCTGATCGTCCGCATCCAGCAGCGTGACGGAGGTGTGTTGCGCATTCGGATTAACCAAATCTTCCATACGAAGATTTTGCTGAATGCCCATCAATGCTTCCAGCTTATTGCCGACATAAATCGGCGTCAGAACATACAGATAACCGGAATCTTTATTGCTGCCCTGCGACACCCAGTACAGACTATTTTCTTTGTCCTGGCTCTTGCCGTTGCGGTATTGCAGAATTTTTTCATGCAATGACTTGAGCTGATCCTGACTGGCACGTTCGAACGGTTCACTGCTGATACCAAAATCAACCAGGCACAGATTCGCCCCGCCAATGAAGAACACCCGGTTCAGATCGTACGCATCGGAAAAATTATCTTTCCAGTAATGGATCATGTTACCGAGCGTACTCAGGGAGTTGCGGTAGCTGTCATTAATCTGCGAACAATCGGACTCTGGGAAAAGGGAAAGATACGTCGGCTGAACATTTTTGGTGCTGATCATGCCATTGATGATATCCAGCCCGTTCATTGAATCGCTAAGCCGCTTTTCCGCCATGAACTTAATACTGTGCATGACGTCATTAGAGTTCTTGATGTAGCTCTGCGCGAGATCGTAATTGAAGTTGTCTTCATCACGGATTTCAGATTCTTTGTTGTGGAAAATATTGAGCACATAGAAGGTGGTGAGCAACACACCCAGTGTCCACAACATGAGCGCCAGCACCCGGAACAGATAGCGGGATATTTTTAGCGTTGTTCGAAACGAAGCAAGATATTTCAAGGATTAACCATTGATGTTACGGCTCTGTGAGCGGGTTAGGTTTTGAATTCAGAATACACTATTGTCGCAGTTTCTAAAAAATACGATGTTATAAAAAAGGGCATAACAATGTTATGCCCTTTTGTCATCTGAAGAAGAAAACTTATTCTTCTTCGTCGTCAGCTGGCTGATCGTCTTCACTTTCCGCGTCGTCTGGCAAATCGGCTGCTTGTGCCGCTTCCAGTTCGCCCGCTTCGGTGGCTACACCATCCAGCTCTTCGTCTTCTACCGGTTCTGCAACACGTTGCAGGCCGACTACGTGCTCATCGTCTGCGGTACGGATAAGCGTCACACCCTGGGTGTTACGACCTACAGTACTCACTTCGGAAACACGGGTACGCACCAGTGTACCGGCATCGGTGATCATCATGATCTGATCCGCTTCATCAACCTGGATCGCGCCAACAACCGGTCCGTTACGCTCGCTCACTTTGATCGAGATAACGCCCTGCGTTGCACGGGATTTGGTTGGGTATTCGGTGGATTCAGTACGTTTACCGAAGCCGTTTTCTGTGACAGTCAGAATACAACCGTCACCGCGTGGAATAATCAGCGACACAACGCTGTCGCCTTCGCCCAGACGGATACCGCGAACACCGGTCGCCGTACGACCCATTGAGCGGACCGCTGCTTCAGAGAAGCGCACCACTTTACCGGCCGCAGAGAACAGCATGACTTCGTCTTTACCGTCAGTCAGGTCAACACCAATCAGCTCATCACCCTCGTTGAGGTTGATGGCGATGATGCCGGCGCTTCGTGGACGGCTGAAATCGGTCAGTGCAGTTTTCTTCACGGTACCGCTCGCCGTTGCCATGAACACATGACGGCCTTCTTCGTACTCGCGTACTGGCAGAATGGCGGTAATACGTTCGTTCGGCTCAAGCGGCAACAGGTTGACGATAGGACGACCGCGGGCACCGCGGCTGGCTTCCGGCAACTGATAGACTTTCATCCAGTACAGACGTCCGCGACTTGAGAACATCAGAATGGTGTCATGGGTATTAGCCACCAGCAGACGGTCAATGAAGTCTTCTTCTTTAATACGTGCTGCTGACTTGCCTTTACCGCCGCGACGCTGCGCTTCGTAATCGGTCAGAGGCTGATATTTCACGTAGCCCTGATGCGACAAGGTCACCACAACGTCTTCCTGATTGATCAGGTCTTCGATGTTGATGTCCGACGTATTGGCAGTGATTTCGGTACGACGCGGATCGTTGTACTGATCGCGGATCGCTTCCAGTTCTTCACGAATGACTTCCATCAGACGGTCAGGGCTGGACAGGATGAACAGCAGCTCGGCGATTTGCACCAGCAGCTCTTTGTATTCATCCAGCAGTTTTTCGTGCTCGAGGCCGGTCAGTTTCTGCAAGCGCAGATCCAGAATTGCCTGCGCCTGTTGTTCAGTCAGGAAGTATTTCCCGTCGTGAATACCAAACTGCGGCTCCAGCCATTCCGGACGCGCTGCGTCATCACCGGCGCTTGCCAGCATGGCAGACACGTTGCCCAGATCCCATGAACGCGCGACCAGGCCTGCTTTCGCTTCAGCCGGTGTCGGTGCAGCACGGATTAATTCAATGATCGGGTCGATGTTTGCCAGCGCGATGGCCAGTGCTTCAAGGATATGAGCACGGTCACGGGCTTTACGCAGTTCGAAGATGGTACGACGCGTGACGACTTCGCGGCGGTGACGAACGAACGCAGACAGGATTTCTTTCAGACCGAGAATTTTCGGCTGACCCTGGTGCAGTGCCACCATGTTGATACCGAAAGACGTCTGCAGTTGCGTCAGTGAATACAGGTTATTCAGCACCACTTCACCGACTGCATCACGTTTGATTTCAATGACGATACGCATGCCGTCTTTGTCAGACTCATCGCGCAGCGCACTGATACCTTCAACGCGTTTTTCTTTCACCAGCTCGGCGATCTTTTCGATCAGACGGGCTTTGTTCACCTGATACGGGATCTCGTGAACAATGATAGTTTCGCGACCAGTTTTCGCATCAGCTTCCACTTCAGCACGGGCACGGATATAAATCTTGCCACGGCCGGTACGGTAAGCTTCTTCGATACCACGGCGACCGTTGATGATGGCCGCTGTCGGGAAGTCTGGTCCCGGGATGTGTTCCATCAGCCCTTCAATGCTGATGTTTTCATCTTCAATGTACGCCAGACAGCCGTTGATAACCTCAGTGAGGTTATGCGGCGGAATGTTCGTCGCCATACCTACCGCGATACCGGACGAGCCGTTAACCAGCAGGTTTGGAATGCGCGTAGGCATAACAGAAGGAATTTGTTCGGTGCCGTCATAGTTTGGCACGAAGTCGACAGTTTCTTTTTCTAAGTCTGCCAGCAATTCGTGAGCAATTTTTGACATGCGGATTTCGGTATAACGCATGGCAGCTGCGGAGTCGCCATCCACTGACCCGAAGTTACCCTGCCCGTCCACCAGCATATAGCGAAGTGAGAAAGGCTGAGCCATACGAACGATGGTGTCATAAACCGCGGTATCACCGTGTGGGTGATATTTACCGATAACGTCACCGACCACACGGGCCGATTTTTTGTAGGCTTTATTCCAGTCGTTACCGAGGACATTCATTGCGAAAAGTACGCGGCGGTGCACCGGTTTCAAACCATCGCGCACATCTGGTAACGCACGTCCGACAATAACGGACATCGCATAATCCAAATAAGAGTTTTTAAGCTCTTCTTCGATGTTAATCGGTGTGATTTCTCTGGCAAGGTCGCTCATGGAGCTGCTATCCCTCTACTGATTATTCATGGCCGCTGCCCACGTAGGCATATATAGCGCAAAGGTGTAAAACTATACCACAAACCAGCCAAACGTGGAAAACAACCGCCCCCTTTTGCGTACTATTATCCAACGCGTTTCAAACCTTTGCACGCAGGGCTTCATTTCGTATAAACATTAACCAAAACGACAAAACTGAGCCAAAGCAGATGGAATATGTATAATTCGCTAATCAAGTGATAAGGAGTTACTCACGCTCATGACAACCACACCGTCTGCAAAACCGCAAAACATCGACCACGAAGAAATCGCCAAATTTGAAGCCGTCGCCTCGCGCTGGTGGGATCTGGAAGGCGAATTCAAACCGCTGCACCGTATCAATCCGCTGCGCCTGAACTACATTCTCGAACGCGCTGATGGCCTGTTCGGCAAGAACGTGCTGGATGTAGGTTGTGGTGGCGGAATTTTGAGTGAAAGCATGGCGGTAGCAGGTGCGAATGTTACCGGTCTGGACATGGGCGGTGAGCCATTACAGGTGGCACGTTTACATGCGCTGGAAAGTGGCGTGAAAGTGGATTACGTACAGGAAACGGTGGAATCTCATGCCGACGCACATCCGCAGCAATATGATGTGGTGACCTGCATGGAAATGCTCGAGCACGTGCCGGATCCGGCTTCTGTCGTTGCCGCCTGCGCGCGTCTGGTGAAACCCGGCGGTCATGTGTTCTTCTCTACCATCAACCGTAACAATAAAGCCTGGCTGATGGCGATTTTCGGCGCTGAGTATGTGCTGAAAATGGTGCCTAAGGGCACGCACGACATCAAGAAATTCATCAAGCCTTCTGAATTGCTGGGTATGATCGACCGCACATCGCTGTTTGAGCGTCACATTATGGGTCTGCACTACAACCCGCTGACCGACCATTTCAAGCTCGGGCCAAATGTAGATGTGAACTACATGATCCACACGCAGGCCCTGTAAAATAAGGCCAGCAAAAAAGGGTGACAGATCCGTCTGTCACCCTTTTTTTATGCTTTCTTTCCAGCCGTTTTACCAGCGGACAGTCAACCCGACTGAGCCTTCGGTTTGCGAAAAATCATCCGACCCTTTTTGCTGTCCGATTTTGCCCCAGACCGTGGTATTTGCGCCCAGATTGCCACTGACCCCGGCACTCAGTTCCGCACTGTCTTTTGCGGTGTTGTCGGTAAAATTCACGCCATCGACATTCAGCGCCGTTTCCGCACTGTTATGGCGATAATTCGCTTCGATAAAAGGTTTGAGATGCAGCGCCGGTGCCGTCTGAATATCCCATTCGCTGCGCAATCCTAAGCGCGTCTGAACGTTATTATCGCCCTCTTGTGTCACTTTCGACTGATTCGAGGCGGTAAAGTCTTTCTGCTTCACCCCCTGATAAATCACCTGCGCCTGCGGTTGCAAGGTCCAGTTCCACTGATTTCCCTGCATCAGGGTGAAGCGGTAACCGCCTTCCAGCGAGGCCAGAAGACCGGAAGAGTGATAATTATCGTCACCCGTGCCGTCTTCGCTGACGCTGTTATCAAACCAGGCATATTGCAGCCAGCTGTCGAGATAGGCTCCCTGATGCGCTTGCGCATCCTGATACCAGGAAGCGGTCAGCCCTGCGGCGTATCCCTGAATATCATTATCTGATTTTCGCCCGGTCAGCGTGCTGGTGCTGTCGCCGTGGCTGTTACTGTAACCGCCGACGATACCGGCCAGAATTTCGCCGTCACCCACATTATCGCGCAGGAAATTGGTGCTGATCTGCGCGACGGTAGAGTCATTGCTGCTGTCAATCTGATTGCTGAATGTGGAACTTTCATGCGCAGTCACCACACGCAATTTGATGTTGTCATCTGCCGCACCGGCGTGATCTTGTGCTGTCATGCTGAACGCATTATTGGCAATGCGCAGGTTGCTCATATAGCCGCCCATTTTAGGGTTCAGCACCGGTGAAAAATCTTCCCCGCCAGAGGCTGGCACAGGTTGTGGCTGCGGTGTTGGTAGTGGCTGGACATCAGGATCGGGCTCAGGTTGCGGATCAGGCGTCACCACCTGCGAACGCAGATACCAGTCCTGATTATCCTGCACCAGCGAATAATCGTAGGCACCCATATTGATATATTGCTGATTGCCCGCCAGATGGAAATCGGCTGCGTTATTATAGGTTTGCGGATCGGCAACAAAATCGACAACTTTGATGCCATTCTGCGTGGCCTGTCCGATACCGCCGACCGGCACAATCGCCAGGGCGGTATCTCCTGAGGTATTGCCATTGAGGATCAGTTGATCGGTAGCCGATGTATCGCCGTTCAGCTCGGTTTCCAGCACTACGGTGCCGCCGCCGGTGTAATCACCGTTCACCGTCAGCGTATCGCCCGCTGTACCGTTTTGCAGGCTGGCCGTTCCTGCGCTGTTATCCAGATTGCCATTCACCGTGACACCGGCCAGATAGGTTAAGGCATCAAGGGACATATTGGTGTTCAGCGTGCCTTGCAGACTCATGCCGGACGTGGCATTCACCAGCGTGCCGCCCGTGCCGGTAAACAGGCTGGCATCCAGCGCCGAAGCCGTGTCCTGATGGGTCAGTACCAGCTGAGTGTCATCGGAAATCAACACCGTACCAGCGGAATCTGTATCGATGCTTCGCACCTGCTGATCCATGCCGGTGACGAACGTGGCATTTTCACCGACATACAATGAAGAGGCGTCAGCGATAATATTTTCAGCGCCGCCCTGCAAGCTGCCCTGTTCGACACGCACAGCGGAATGACTGCTGCCTGAATCACTGAGTATCAGCGTACCGTTACCGGTTTTGGTGAACGTGCTGTTAACGTCCGCCTGCCCGCCGGTGCTGTCAGCCGTTAAGCCGCCCCATTGCGTGGTCACGCCGTCGTCCACCTGCATCGTCCCTGAGGCCCGCATTTCAATGTCCCGCGCCTTACCGGTCTGTGCTGATGTGGTATCGACCTGTCCGCTGGCATCGCCAGGAGCAGCAACTTCCAGCGTACTGGCCTGTGACGGATCGGTGAAAATCACCTGCCGGTTATACGTTTCATCGCCAAGCTGAGAATTAGCGGTGACCTGCAAAGTGCCGGAGGCGATTTGTGTTGTGCCCAGATAAGCATTGTTATCCGCCAGCGTGACACGTCCGTTTCCGGCATTAATCACCGCATAAACGCCGTCACCGGCTGAGGTACCGTCACCAATGTGATAACCGGTGCCCGCCCCGAGCGTAACCAGATCGGCATTGCCAATCACCGTGCCGCCGGAACCGGTGATCGTCAGGCCGTCGTTTATCTGATTCGTTGTACCGTTAAACGTCGACATATCTGATAAATCCAGTACACCGCCGTCTAACACAATGGACTGCGGATCCGCCTGCAACAGGGCTAAATCATCCGCATCTCCCTGCAGGCTGAGAACCGCATTTTGCTCCACCACAATATCGCCCTCCAGCCCCATGGACTGCGCGCCGCTCAGGGTGAAACTGCCATTTTCAGCCACGGTCAGGTCGCCAGCCCCAGTGGTTGTCCCCGCCATGTAGCCGCTGTTAACAATGACATTACCGCCAGCATCAATATTCAGCGTGCTGTTTTCGTAGCCGGTAAAGGTATTTTTGAAGGTTTGCTGGGTACTGCCGACATTGAGGATCGCGGTATCATTCGCGGCAGTGTCACTGCCTAATATTATGCCCTGACAGGAATCCGGTTCAGTCTGGCAATGGGTATCGCCCACGTTAATTAAGGTGTTGTCACGCCCGAGCGTGACCGTACCTTCTAAGACCTGGAAGATGCCGGTAAAGCCACTGTTATCAGCATTCAGTACCAGTTCACCCTCGCCGCGTTTGAAAATAGCCCCTTCACCCGCAATAGAGTCATAAGCACCTTCATTAGCCGTGTTGCCGATGATCAGCGTTTTATCTTTGGCAATATCAAAATCGGCCTCGCTTTGGCCGAGGTACATGAAACCACCGCCAGCCGCGTCCGCATCATTACCGTAGCTGTACGCAACATTATCGTGGTAGTACGCCACGCCGTCGTTATCTTCATAATTTTCATCAATATTGATATCGACGAGGAATGGCGTGGACGCACTGTCAGTATAAATCGCGCCGCCCTGACCCTCTGCCTGATTGCCGGTAAATTCGCTGTTGGTGATTACCAGGTTGCCGTTAGAGTCCGTCGTATTATCAGTGGCGTCGATCGCGCCGCCGCTGCCATTACCGTTGTTGCCGTTTCCGCTGGTTTTCGCCTGATTATCCTCAAATAAAACATTCGTCAGGCGAACTTTGTTATTCAGGGAATAGATGGCACCGCCCTTTCCTTCACTGGCAATATTGCCTGAAAATACGCCATTGATAATGGTGAGATCACCCACACCACGGTCATTCGAACCATTCATATAAATGGCGCCGCCATAATCATTGGCAACATTATCCGTAAAATCCGTATTTTCTAAATAAACGGAAGAGTTTTCATTGGCATAAATCGCCCCGCCGCTGCCATTGCTTTTATTTTGGGAGAACAGGCTATAACCGGTAGAGTTTTCAGGAATGATCGCCAGTGACGTATTGCTGTCCAGATGGACAGCGCCGCCGGATGCGTCTGAGACCGTCAGCCCGGAGAACTGCATTTCAGCCCCGTCAGCAACGGTGTAGGTGTTGAGTGTTTCATTTCCCAGAGTGGTAGCATTTGCATGACAGCTTTCGGTGATTTGCATACCCGAACAAGCCGGCAGCGTTTCAGCAAAAACAACGTCTGCCAATGGCAGTAAATTAAAGGCTAAAAATAAACACACCGTTACTTTATTGAACATCATTCAAATTCATTCCCGCGCCTGATGAAGAGCGGGAAAGTTAATACTCACGCGGCAGGGAGGCCACTTAATGATAAATTTAGAATATGTAAACAACATCATTTATTCATGATATGTATTTATAATACGGCTCATTTTCCTCAAAAGTGCATTTTTCAGAAAAGTGGATAAAAGAAGGGTTCTGATGTTGTCCCGGCACGCCTTGCCGGCAATGCGGTAACGCCAAATCGTCAGCAGTTGCAAGTCATTTTTTCGGCCTGATGGGCAGGATTTGCGTTAAGGAATGGGGCATGAAAGGGTTAAAACGTTAGTTTTTAACGCGTTGGTTCGCGGGGACGCCACAACATGATTTTTTAGAATAGTTATCCAGATCAATATAGCGTTTTTTTCTAACGTTTAATAAACCGGCAGTCGATCACCTTTCTTAAAAATATAAGAAAATCGTATCTCAGATATTGACAGGATTGTCGCGCCAGCAATGGCGGACTCTTCAGGCAGGGCTCAAAAATTTCTCCCCAACTTATCCACAAATCTGCCCATTTTGTTCACTTGCAAAAGGGCCATTCAGTCACTATCTTGTCATCAGAAAATAACAAACCCACAATATATTGTGTTTATATCCTGACCAGCACACTAGGGACCTCTTGTGCTGCTGCGCGTGTTTTACGCGGCCAGGTCAGACCCTTTATAAACCTTTGAGGTATCGCCCCGAATGAACCAAAGTCTGCTTGTAACTAAACGTGATGGCCGCACAGAACGCATCAATCTTGATAAAATCCACCGTGTCATTGACTGGGCAGCGGAAGGTCTTCAAAACGTATCAGTTTCTCAGGTAGAACTTCGTTCACACATCCAGTTCTATGACGGAATCAAAACCGCTGACATTCACGAAACCATTATCAAAGCAGCGGCTGACCTGATCTCTAAAGATGCACCGGATTATCAATATCTGGCTGCTCGTCTGGCTATCTTCCACCTGCGTAAAAAAGCCTACGGCCAGTTTGAACCACCAAAACTGATCGACCAGGTGACCCGCATGGTTGAAATGGGTAAATACGACAGACATCTGCTGGAAGACTACACGACTGAAGAGTTCGAGCAGATGGACAGTTTTATTGACCACTGGCGTGACATGAATTTCTCCTACGCGGCGGTTAAGCAGCTGGAAGGGAAATATCTGGCACAGAACCGCGTGACCGGCGATATCTACGAAAGCGCACAGTTCCTGTACATTCTGGTCGCGGCCTGCCTGTTCTCCGGCTACCCGCGCGAAACCCGTCTGGATTACATCAAACGTTTCTACGACGCGATTTCTACCTTCAAAATTTCTCTGCCTACGCCAATTATGTCCGGCGTGCGCACCCCAACCCGTCAGTTCAGTTCTTGTGTTCTGATCGAATGTGGCGACAGCCTGGATTCCATTAATGCCACCTCCAGCGCCATCGTGAAATACGTTTCCCAACGTGCCGGTATCGGCATCAACGCCGGTCGCATCCGTGCGCTGGGTAGCCCGATCCGTGGCGGTGAAGCGTTCCACACCGGTTGTATCCCGTTCTATAAACATTTCCAGACCGCGGTGAAATCCTGTTCTCAGGGTGGCGTGCGTGGCGGCGCAGCGACGCTGTTCTACCCGATGTGGCATCTGGAAGTCGAAAGCCTGCTGGTTCTGAAAAACAACCGTGGTGTTGAAGGCAACCGCGTCCGTCATATGGACTATGGCGTGCAGATCAACAAACTGATGTATCAGCGTCTGGTGAAAGGCGGCGACATCACCCTGTTCAGCCCGTCTGACGTGCCTGGCCTGTACGATGCATTCTTTGCCGATCAGGACGAGTTCGAGCGTCTGTATGAAAAATACGAGCAGGACGCCAGCATCCGTAAGCAGAAAGTGAAAGCGGTTGAACTGTTCTCGCTGATGATGCAGGAACGTGCTTCTACCGGACGTATCTACATTCAGCACGTTGACCACTGCAACACGCATAGCCCGTTTGATCCGGCTATCGCGCCTGTTCGCCAGTCCAACCTGTGTCTGGAAATCGCGCTGCCAACCAAACCGCTGGATGATGTTAACGACGAAAACGGCGAAATCGCGCTGTGTACGCTGTCTGCCTTCAACCTCGGCGCTATTGAAAGCCTGGACGATCTGGAAGAACTGGCGGTTCTGGCGGTTCGTGCCCTCGACGCCCTGCTCGATTATCAGGATTACCCGATTAAAGCCGCAAAACGTGGCGCGATGGGTCGTCGTACTCTGGGTATCGGCGTGATTAACTACGCTTACTATCTGGCGAAAAACGGCGTGCGTTATTCCGACGGCAGCGCAAACAACCTTACGCACAAAACGTTTGAAGCCATTCAGTATTACCTGCTGAAAGCGTCGAACGAACTGGCGAAAGAGCAAGGCGCGTGCCAGTGGTTCAATGAAACCACTTATTCACAGGGCATCATGCCGGTGGATACCTACAAGAAAGATCTGGATGCGATTTGCAACGAGCCGTTGCATCTGGACTGGGATACGCTGCGTGAAAGCATCAAAACGCACGGCCTGCGTAACTCCACGCTGTCTGCGCTGATGCCGTCCGAGACCTCTTCGCAGATCTCCAACGCTACCAACGGTATCGAGCCACCGCGCGGCCATATCAGTATTAAAGCGTCGAAAGACGGGATCCTGCGTCAGGTCGTGCCGGAGTATGAGCGTCTGAAAGATCAGTACGAACTGCTGTGGGATATGCCGAACAACGACGGCTATCTGCAACTGGTTGGCGTGATGCAGAAATTCATCGACCAGGCGATTTCGTCTAACACCAACTATGACCCGTCGCGCTTCCCGAACAGTAAAGTGCCGATGAAACAGTTGTTGAAAGACTTGCTGACAGCCTACAAATTTGGCGTCAAAACGCTGTATTATCAGAACACCCGCGACGGTGCTGATGATGTGCAGGAAGATATGAAAGCCGACGTGGCTGACGACTGCGAAAGCGGCGCCTGCAAAATCTAATCATCTGTTTTAACTAAATATATTATTCAAAACCCCCGTCAGGGGGTTTTTGCCGAGAATGTCGAGGAAGTTATGGCTTACAGTACTTTTTCCCAGAATAAAAACGATCAGCTTCTTGAGCCAATGTTCTTTGGCCAGTCGGTTAACGTTGCCCGTTTCGACCAGCAGAAGCATGAAATCTTTGAAAAACTGATCGAAAAGCAGCTGTCCTTCTTCTGGCGTCCGGAAGAGATTGATGTTTCCCGCGACCGTATCGATTTTCAGGCGTTGCCGGATCACGAAAAACACATCTTCCTGAGCAACCTGAAATACCAGACACTGCTCGATTCCATTCAGGGTCGCAGCCCGAACGTGGCACTGTTACCCCTGATTTCTATTCCTGAACTGGAAACCTGGGTCGAAACCTGGGCGTTTTCAGAAACCATTCACTCACGCTCTTACACGCACATTATCCGTAACATCGTGAACGATCCGGCGATTGTGTTTGACGATATCGTCACCAACGAAGAGATCCTCAAGCGTGCGAAAGACATCTCGGGTTATTACGACACACTGATCGAGATGACCAGCTACTACCATCTGCTGGGCGAAGGCACGCATCAGGTCAACGGCAAAACGGTCGTGGTAAACCTGCGTGAGCTGAAGAAAAAACTCTACATCTGTCTGATGAGCGTGAACGCGCTGGAAGCCGTCCGTTTTTACGTCAGCTTCGCCTGTTCATTTGCGTTCGCTGAACGTGAACTGATGGAAGGCAACGCAAAAATCATCAAGATGATTGCCCGTGACGAAGCCCTGCATCTGACCGGTACTCAGCACGCACTGAACCTGCTGCGTTCAGGTCAGGACGACCCGGAAATGGCAGAAATCGCGCTGGAATGTCAGCAGGAATGTCACGACCTGTTCGTGCTCGCGGCACAGCAGGAAAAAGATTGGGCGGAATACCTGTTCAAAGACGGTTCGATGATTGGCCTGAACAAAGACATTCTGTGTCAGTACGTGGAATACATCACCAACATCCGTATGCAGGCTGTGGGTCTGGACGCGCCGTTCAAAACCCGTTCCAACCCAATCCCGTGGATCAACGCCTGGCTGGTGTCTGATAACGTGCAGGTTGCGCCGCAGGAAGTGGAAGTGAGCTCCTATCTCGTGGGTCAGATCGATTCTGAAGTTCACGCAGACGACCTGAGTGATTTCGAGCTGTAAATGACGGACAGAACCATCACACTTTCAGCAAATGGCCAGCAACTGGCGTGTAAGTCAGAGCACCGGAATTTGCTGGAAGTGTTTGAACATCATCAGGTTGAAGTAGAATACCAGTGTCGCGAAGGTTATTGCGGATCTTGCCGGATGAAGCTGATCAACGGTGCCGTTGAGTACAGTGAGAAACCTTTAGCTTTCATCTCTGACGGCGAGATTTTGCCGTGTTGTTGCATGCCGGTTGGGGATATTGAGATTGCATTTTGATGGGCTGCTGCCCATGCCTGCCTTTAGCTTTTAGCCTTCAACATCAAGATATTGGGCTCGCCGCCCAAACTGTTCTTAAGATCAACACCGTGGGTTGCCACCCACACTGGCCTTAGGGGTGGCTTATCGCCGCCACCCCTAAGAACCCCGGGCTCTTTCACTGCGCGCTGTCGCAGGTACGACGGCCATGTTCCGGCGCAATAGTGAGTGGCGCAAATCCAGGTGCTTCGCACTGCCTTCTCTCGGTGTTACTCGGCCTGCGGCCTCACCCTTCGGGCCGTCACTTCGTGACGTTGTCTCGCAGAGCTCGACCCGAGCCGATGGTCTCGAAGCCGCTCCGTTCAGCTGAATTTTGATCACGCCAATCAACTTTTTTAAAAGAGGCAAACAGTCTGCTTTTGAATTTAAGATCATACGGGCGTTTCAGAAAGCTTGCTGAATGAGAGGTTGCAGACCAAAGGCTGCAATCCCGAAATGAAGGCACCGCGCAGCGGCAAGATTTCCAGCCTGTCACTGCGGTAACTGAAACATAGCCAGCGAGCGGAGCGCGCAGTGAAAGAGCCGGAGATTCTTAAGAGGCGCGGCGATAGGCGCCTCTTGAGGCCAGTTTGGGTGGCAACCCAAGGTTTTGTCGGTGTGGCCCGACGCCCACGACCTTGATCTTAAGGCCAGTTTGGCTGGCAACCCAAGGTCTTGACCTGGCTTTTGTAAAAGCTAAACCTTAGCGACCCGATCCAACCACGGGTAATCCGCCACCGGTTCCCACCCGTTCAGGTAACGCCTGAGAAGATCCATCGCCACCATTGCCATCGTCTCCTGCCGTAAAGCCAGACCGTGACGCGTGGCGGTATAACGAATGGTTAATCCGCTGGTGCCGGATGGCGTATGAAGCGCCAGACTGAGTTGATCCCCTGACAGCGCACCGACGGCAAGAGCCAGTTGTGCGCCGGTGGTTTCTGCCAGACTCTGCGCGCGCGCCAGCAGGCATTCGAGGGATTTCTCTGGTGAGGCTTCGTCGCCCTGTGGCAATAACTCGCCGTTGACCAGCGGAACGCCGGCGCTTTGCAGACGCCAGTTCAGCAGGCCACCGGTGAAACTTTCGCTGACCGCCAGACGTAAATCCTGCGCCAGCAGACGCTCCGCCAGACGATCCGGCAGGCTGCCGAGTCCTTCGAAAATGGTGCTCTCCCCCGCCACTTCACGCACGCGCTCAAACGCTTTTTGCATGGCTGCTTCCTGCGAGCGCGGACCAGTGACTTTCAGCTCGATAATCGGTGATGATGAACGGTACCCCATCACCACGCCTTCCGGCAGTTCGAGTTTATCCAGCTCCGTCGCAAGATCACTTTCACCACGACCAAACGTCGTGAGACGCAGACACAGCGGGGCTTCCAGCGCCGGAAATTGTTTATGCAGACGCGGAACGATTTGCTGCTCCACCATCACTTTGAATTCAGAAGGCACGCCCGGGGTGAAGAAAATCTGACAACGGTTGAGCTTGACGCTGAAGCCGCAGGCAGTGCCGACCGGGTTATCCAGCAACTCAGCATTGGCCGGGATCTGCGCCTGTTTGCGATTAGATTCGGCCATCGGGCGGCCACGTTCGTTAAAGAACGCCTGCATGGTTTTAATCCAGCCGGCATCTTCAACCAGCTCAACACCGCAGGCTTTCGCCGCAGCCAGCGCGCTTAAATCATCCGTCGTTGGCCCTAAGCCGCCGTTCACGATCAGCACATCGGCGATATGGCTGCGTTCTTCGAGAACAGCCACCAGCGCGTCCAGGCTGTCGCCCACGGTTTCACGGCTGGTCATCGGTAAACCCTGTTCGAACAGATAATTCGCCAGCCACGCCGAATTGGTATCCACAATCTGGCCGTGCAGCACTTCATCACCCGTACTCAGCATCTCAACCCTAAGCATCCCGTTCTCCTTCTGTTTTTTTGTCATTCCACTGTAGAAAGGCTGAGACAGAAAAACAATCTTTGGGGCACAAAGTGATATTACAGACAATAAAAAAGCCTGCTAAGCAGGCTTTAAACAGAGTAATACCCAAAAGATTTCATGGTGCAGGAAGGCGGCAAGCGCGCGAATCCCCGGGAGCTGACACAGGTCAGTGACCGGGGTGAGCAAGTACAGCTAACGCATCTGCAACTTGAAAGATGACGGGTATTTAGAAGTTGATCGCGCCACCTAAATACGCGCCATCTGCCACCACGTTATCGCGGTTGCCGTCTTTGCCGTCCATCGCCATGTAGCGGTAACCCACGCTCACGGTCACCAGTGGAATGGCGGTCAGACGGATGCCTGCGTTCGCTTCTTCATAGTTTGCGATGCCGCTGGAGAGTGAATCCGGGGAATAGTAATAGTCACCGTACAGGGTGAACATTTTTGCGATTGGCAATTGCAGACCACCGCCGACCGCAGCCGCGTAACCTTCGTCGCCGTCTTTCGGATTGGTATACAGACCTTTACCGCCAACGGTTGCCATGAAAGGCCCTAAAGGAATGTTGTAACCTAAACCAACGCCAGCCACATCACCGTCGTCATCGTTGTGAGTGTAATCACCGCTCAGAGCCAGTCCCGGAGAAGTGGTACCAAAGCCCACGCCCAGGTGCGTGTAATGTTCGCCGACTTCACCGTTAACACTGATGGCGTTCGCAGAAGCCGCGGCAAACATCAGGCTGGCAGCGGCGCCAGCGACAAGGATCTTTTTCATTATTTTTCCCAAATAATAGCTAAACGACATTAAATCTTCCGCCCGAAGTCTAAAGCAATTCACTCTGTTGTAACAACTTTTTGGGACTTTTAAACATTCAGCGGAGCATAGAAAATTGTAAGAAACATCGTTCTCATTGATGAAACGAAGTTTTCCCATCGAAATGATAACTCCCACCTATTTGCCCCTGATCAACATATGGTTTATTTGTAATGGGTAGAGTTAATTTGGCTTAGGAGAGCAACCCGCAAACACGGAATGTTAACGATCTACAACGCTTCTTTTACCTACACACCCCGTTTTCACTGGAAGGAATTTGTTATGACCAAGAAAGGTTTAACTACTGCCGCTGGCGCGCCCGTCGTCGATAATAATAACGTAATAACGGCGGGTCGCCGTGGCCCGTTACTTCTGCAGGATGTCTGGTTTCTTGAGAAATTAGCGCACTTCGACCGCGAAGTGATCCCTGAGCGCCGTATGCACGCGAAAGGTTCCGGCGCTCACGGTACATTTACCGTCACCCACGATATTACCGCTTACACCCGCGCGAAAATCTTCTCCGAAATTGGCAAGCAAACTGACATGTTTATCCGTTTCTCAACGGTGGCCGGTGAACGCGGTGCGGCAGATGCAGAGCGTGATATCCGCGGTTTCTCAATGAAGTTTTACACCGAAGAAGGTAACTGGGATTTAGTCGGCAATAATACGCCGGTGTTTTATCTGCGTGACCCGCTGAAATTCCCTGACCTGAACCACGTCGTTAAACGTGACCCGCGCACTAACTTGCGTAATCCGGCGTATAAATGGGACTTCTTCTCGCATCTTCCGGAAGCCCTGCATCAGCTGACCATCGACGTCAGTGACCGCGGTCTGCCCACCTCTTACCGTCATATTCATGGTTTTGGCAGCCATACATTCAGCTTTATTAATGCAGAAAATGAACGTTTCTGGGTGAAATTCCACTTCCGCTGCCAGCAGGGTATTGAAAACCTGATGGACGATGAAGCAGAAAAACTGGTGGGTACCGACCGCGAAAGCTCCCAGCGTGACCTGTACGAAGCGATTGAACGTGGCGATTTCCCACGCTGGAAGCTGTTCGTGCAAATCATGCCGGAAGCGGATGCCTCAAAACTGCCGTACAACCCGTTTGACCTGACTAAAGTCTGGCTGCACAGCGACTATCCGCTGATCGAAGTCGGTGAATTCGAACTGAACCGCAATCCGGAAAACTACTTTGCCGAAGTGGAACAGGTCGCCATGAGCCCCGCGAATGTGGTCCCTGGTATTGGTTTCTCACCAGATCGCATGTTACAGGGACGTCTGTTCTCCTACGGCGACGCGCACCGCTACCGTCTGGGCGTGAACCATCATCAGATCCCGGTGAACGCGCCAAAATGCCCGTTCCATAATTATCACCGTGACGGCGCAATGCGTGTGGACGGTAACAGCGGCAACGGGGTGACCTACGAGCCAAACAACGCCGGTCTGTTCCAGGAACAACCTGATTTCAGCGAACCGCAACTGAGCATTGAAGGCGCGGCCGATCACTGGAATCACCGTGAAGATGACGATTACTTCACCCAGCCGCGTCTGCTGTTCAATCTGCTGTCTGAAGCCGAACATCAGCGCATGTTTGCGCGTATTGCCGGTGAACTGAAACATGCGTCGCCGGACACGCAGGCACGTCAGGTCGCACTGTTCTATAAAGTCGACCCTGCTTATGGTGCAGGTGTTGAGAAAGCCCTGAAAGACTGATTTTAGCGCCGCATAAATGACAAGGGCCGCAATGCGCGGCCCTTTCTATTTTTTACAAAAGAATGTTTTCTGCAAAAGCATATTTTACGAAAGCATGTCTATCCACTGGCTGACGCTGGCCCGCGAGATTTTAATCCCACCCTGTGCAAGAGTTTCAGGCAGCGAATGATAGGCCACCGGCAACTGAAAGCGCGGGAGTTTATTGCTCAGCCAGAGATTGAGTTCCTCATACAACAGCCCGGCTTGCGCTTCGAGCACGGCGACCGGCCGCTGTCCAAATTGCTCATCTTCCACCGGTATCACAAACGCCTGAGAAACCTGCGGATGGCTTACCAGCACTTTCTCGATATCTTCAGGCTGTATCCCTTCCCCGCCGCTGAAAAAGAGATTATCCAGCCGTCCGGCGATCAGCAGTTCACCATCCCGCCATTCTCCCCGGTCACGCGTATGTAACCAGCCGTCAGTACTGACAACCGGCGTCAGCGCGCCATTTTTCCAGTAACCGCAGGCCAGACTGTCGCTGCGGATCAGGACTTCCTGATCGACGATTTTGACGTCTTTACCGCTGAGCGGCAGCCCGACGCCCGCAGATCCATCTGCCCGTTTTGCCGTCACGGTCGACGCCGTTTCGGTCATGCCATATCCGCACCAGCAGCGGATACCGGCGCGTTCTGCTTGCAGGGTTAATTCCGGCGGGATCTGCGCGCCACCCAACAGGACGTCTTTGAGTTTTTCAGACAACGGCGTGCCTTTGAGCAGGCGCCACAGTTGAGTCGGCACCAGTGAGGCATGGCTGCATTCTTGCAACGCCGCTTCAAACGGTTGTCCGTCGGCCAGCACCAGCGTCGCGCCAGCCAGCAACCAGCGCCAGATGATGCCCTGTCCGGAAACGTGGAATTGAGGCAACGAGAGCAGCCAGCTGTCGTGCTGTGTAAAATTGATAAGCCTCAGCACCCCGGCCGCACTGGCGAGATGAGCGGAGGCGGTATGCGCGGCGGCTTTAGGTAAACCCGTGGAGCCGGAGGTCAGCGTCAGGGTTGCCACGCGATCCGGTTGCCATGCGACAATGCTGACGGACCAGGCATTTTGCAGCGAAAGCGCGGGGATATTTAAACCCAGCGCCGTTTCAGCCAGGTCGAGCATAAAATCAATATTGAGCTGAGAAAGCAGTTCATCGCATAACGTCTGAGGCAGTTGCGGATTAAGCGGCAATAAACGCGCGCCGGTCTGTAACAGCGCCAGATAACTCAGCAACGCATCCAGATTATTTTTACTGCGCAACACCACGCCGGTGCCTTCCGTCACGCCCTGCGCAATGAATCCGGCGGCCAGCGAATCAACGCGGTGCTGCAAATCGCGCCAGCACCAGCTGACGTCTCCGGCTTTGAGCGCCACCGCAAAAGGAGTTTGCGCAGACCTCTGCCGCCACGGCCAGTCCGTCATTATTTGCTCTGCCATACTATTTATCTGCTTCTCTATCTGCTCTGCCATACAATCTCCAGCGCAGAAACATCGGTCAGCGGAAGCGCGGAATCCGGCCAGCGGCGAACCAGCTGCGCCTGCATCAGATCCAGCGTATCCAGACCGGGAACCGCATCTGGTGTCAGCCACTGCGCAATACGTGCCAGTTGTGTCAGTCCCAGACTGGATTCAATGGATGAGCTGATCACCGCTTCCAGCCCGGCGGCGTGCGCCTGCGCTATCAGCTGACGACAACGCATCAGACTACCGGTGAGCGTAGGTTTAATGATGATAGCCGCCACACCGGGCTCAGCCTGCACGGTAAAACCGGCTTCGCGCACGCTTTCATCCCAGGCGATTGCGATACCGGTCAGACGGGCAAAGTCGCGGGACTGTTCGCGGGTCAGGCAGGGTTCTTCGATAAACGTGATGCGGGACCGCAGTTCCGGCGCAACATGGCGAGCAAATCCTGCGGCTTTCACCGGCGTCCAGCTGCGGTTAGCATCGAGACGCAGATGCAAATCCGGTAAGGCTTCCAGCAGCATACTGACATTCAGGCCGTCACCGACAGATTCGTACAGTCCGACTTTTACTTTGGCGACTTTGCGGCCATGCGCATCTGCGGGTAATGCGCCGAGACGTGCATAAAGCTCATTCGGATCGCCGTGGCACAAAGGCGCACAGCGCGTACTCAGCACCTGCGGCAGTTCATCGCGCAGTTCGGCATCGGCACAGCTCAGCCCGAAAGCCACTGAAGGCAACGCGCTGAATGCTGAGGCAACCGCCGTCAGCGACGCGCCCTGTATCCACTGACTCAGGCCATGCTGAACGGCTTCCTGCGCTTGAGGCAAATCTTCCTGACTAAATCCGGGCAGCGGCGCAATCTCGCCCCAGCCAGTTTTATCGTCCTGCCACAATGAAACCAGCAGCCCGTCGCGCGTTTTGAGACGCTGGTTGCGCAGCACCACGCCCGCTTCCATCGGCAGGCAATACCGGTACACCGTGGCGCGGCGCATTATGGATTCCGCTTAAATTTGCTGAAGTCCGGCTGGCGTTTTTCGTTAAACGCGTTGCGGCCTTCCTGACCTTCGTCAGTCATGTAGAACAGCATGGTGGCGTTACCCGCCAGTTCCTGCAAACCGGCCTGACCGTCGCAATCCGCGTTCAGAGCCGCTTTCAGGCAACGCAGCGCCATCGGGCTGTTTTCCAGCATTTCACGACACCAGCGCACGGTTTCTTTTTCCAGATCCGCCAGCGGAACCACGGTGTTGACCAGTCCCATCTCCAGCGCGGCTTTAGCGTCGTACTGACGGCACAGGAACCAGATTTCACGGGCTTTTTTCTGGCCGACGATGCGCGCCATATAGGATGCGCCCCAGCCGCCGTCGAAGGATCCGACTTTCGGGCCGGTCTGGCCGAAGATGGCATTATCTGCCGCAATCGTCAGGTCGCACATCATATGCAGCACGTGGCCACCGCCGATGGAATAACCCGCCACCATCGCCACAACCGGTTTCGGACAGGTGCGGATCTGGCGCTGAAAATCCAGCACATTCAGATGATGCACGCCGCTGGCATCCTGATAGCCGCCGTAGTCGCCACGGACTTTCTGGTCACCGCCGGCACAGAAGGCTTTTTCGCCTTCACCGGTCAGCACGATCACACCGATACCTTCGTCGTTACGGGCGTCATCGAGGGCGCGGATCATTTCTTTCACCGTCAGCGGGCGGAAGGCATTACGCACCTGAGGGCGGTTGATAGTGATTTTAGCGATGCCATCGGTGGATTTGTGATAACGAATATCTTCAAACTCACCGGTGCAGTCACGCCATTCGACCGGCGCGTAAAGTTCTTTTTCATCAGGATAAATCATGTGCAACGTCCTTTAAGACAGGTGAAGTAATAAATGCCAGCGCCTGACGGACAAATTCCGCCGGATTTTCACGGTGGGCGTTATGCCCGGCATTGGCGATAGTGCGCAGTTCGAAACCGGAATGCTGCGCGAGATGAATAAATTTGGTGTCATGACTGCCGCATAACCAGATCAGGGGCAGCGAAAGCTGATGCAGTTGTCCGCGCAAATCGGGTTGGACCGAAAGCGATGTCGCCGTGAGCATCGCAGCCACGGTGTGCGGATTGTTGTTTTCCCGCAGCAAAATCAGCTGCTGTCGCTTTTCATCGGTCAGGCCGGAAAACACCGGCTGGCGATACCAGCTGGCGAGCGCCTGTTTCCACGGCAGTTGCAAAAAACGCGTCGCCCATTGCTGATCGTGATGACGACGCTGCGCGCGTTCGGCCTGACAGGTCAGCCCGGGATGCGCACCTTCGACCAGCACGCCCTGCAATCCGCTGCGATCCCCCTGACAGGCGTGATACAAACTGATGCGTCCGCCGAGCGAGTAGCCAATAAGCCAGTACGACGAGATCCCCTGCTGATGCAAAGTATCGGTCAGTAACTGGCTGACATCCGCAAAACCGGCGGCGGTTAATTGCGCTGAACGCCCGTGTCCCGGCAAATCGATAAAAAGACAAGGCCAGCCTTCCAGCGACGCCTGTAACGGCTGCCAGTCTTGCGCGCTGCCCAGCAGGCCATGGAGAAATACCAGCCACGGACGGCCTGTGGCTCCGGCATTTAGCGAAGTACAGGCCAGCGTCATGATGCGCTCATCTGGCGGATCAGCGTGCGCAGGCTTTCTGCTCCGTCCGTCTCACTGACTTTCAGCTCGATCAGCTTCACGCCGCCGTGCTGCCAGCATTCGCTGACAGCCTGATACAGCGCAGGCACTGATGTCGGGCAGGCATAATCCAGACCAAACATCGCCGCCGCGTGACTGAAACTGACGTTCTGCGGCATGCAGTAAAATCGCTGGCGCTCAGCTTCCGGCGTCGGTAGCAGCGAGAAAATCTGTCCGCCGTTGTTGTTAACGATAATGATGACGGTTGGCGCTGAGCACTGACGCATCAGCGCCAGTGCGTTCAAATCATACAGCGCAGAGATATCGCCGAGCAGCACCAGCGTCGGTTTGCAGGTTGCGCGCTGCACGCCCGCAGCGGTGGAAAGCAAACCATCAATACCGCTTGCACCGCGATTGGCATAAACAGGATAACCGGCGGGCAGTTTTGCAAAGGCATCGACCAGCCGGACAATCAGGCTGTTGCCGAGGAATAACTGGCCGTGCGCGGGCAATAATGCCGGAAGCTGCCATGCGGCGGCGGCCTCTCCAAAAGTGCCATCGAGATGAGTTTTCACCGCCTGACTGGCACGTTGCGAACAGGATCCAAGCTCTTCCGCCCAGTCAGGCTGTGGCTGAGCCGGATGCGTCAGCAACCAGTCAGCGACGGTCGCCTGTATCCTGCGGCCACGGTGCTGCGCCGGATCCTGACGCCCCGGCAACGTATCAATCAGCCAGTATTCCTCGGGTTCACACGCTGCCTGCCATTGCAGTAAACGTTTACCGGTTAAACCGCCGCCAAACTGAATCACCAGCTGAGCGCGTGCCAGCACAGCCTGTGCCTGCGGTGAAGCCAGCCATAAATCGGCACAGGGAAGCGGGTTACCCGTAGAAGCCTGAACGTCGCTGATCAGCGGCCAGCCAAGTAGTTCGGCCCAGCGCGCGACGGACTCGCTTTCCTGCGCTGAAATGCGACCGGCAATAATCACGCCGCGCTTTTGCCGCCAGGAAAACCAGTCTGGCTGTGCGGTCGTATGCTCAACCGGCGAGTAATTCAGCCACGGCTGATGCCCCTGCCACCAGTCGCCCAGCTGTTGCAGCCAGTCCAGATATTCACCGCTGTCTTCACCATACAGCGGTTCGGGGAAGGGACAGTTAATATGCACCGCGCCGTGTGTCTGCTGCGCCAGTGCATTATCCAGCGCGGAGACCAGCCAGCGGGCACTGATTTCCGGCGTCGGACGCGGCAAATCCAGGGTGTGTACAGGATGGCTGGCAAACATGCCGGTCTGGCGGATAGCCTGATTCGCGCCACAATCGATAAGCTCCGGCGGACGGTCGGCAGTGAGCAATACCAGCTTTTCGCCGGTCAGCCCGGCTTCGATCAGCGCCGGATAAAGATTGGCTACCGCTGTGCCGGAGGTGACAATGATCGCCACACGCTGCCCGCTGGCTTTTGCCAGCCCAAGCGCCAGATGGCCGAGGCCGCGTTCATCAAAATGGGTATGGCAGATAAGGTGTGGATGCGCTGCGGCGGCAAGGGTCAGCGGCGTGGAGCGGGAACCGGGCGCAATGCAAACGTGTTGCACCTGATGGCGGGTCAGTGTTTCGAGGAGCAGCGTCGCCCAGCGGCGGTTAAAAACGGCAACAGACATGGTCAACTTACTCCGGCAAAGGATTATCCGGCCTGAACGGCAGGCGTGTAGTGCTCTTCCAGCAAAGTACGCAATCCTGCGGCTTTGTTTTCGATTTCCTGCCACTCCTGTGCAGCGTCAGAACCGGCGACAATTCCCGCGCCAGCGTAGAGTTCCAGATGATGTCCTTTCACCGCCGCAGAACGCAGCGCGACGGTAAACTCCGTCTGTTCAGCGCTGATGTACCCGGCGGAACCGGCATACCATTCGCGGTCAAAAGGCTCAAATTCAGCGATAAATTCGCGGGCTGCCTGACGCGGCAATCCGGCGACGGCCGCCGTCGGTTGTAAACGTTGCAGACAACCGGCGTCATCGGATTCCGTCAGTTCGCCATGAATACTGCGGCGCAGATGCTGTACTTTGCGCAGACGTAAAATCTCGGCAGGCATGATGTCGAGGGTTTGCGCCCCGCCCTGCAAACGCTGGCAAATGTCATCCACCACCAGCAGGTTTTCTCGCTGATTTTTGCCGTCGTTCAGCAGCCAGTCGCCCAGTTCCTGTGCTTTAAAATCATCAGGATCGTTGGCGACAGTGCCCGCCAGCGCTTCGGTATATAACTCATCGTGGTTGCGCAGGAACAGGCGTTCAGGGCTGGAACCCAGGAAAGCCTGTTGTGGCGTGAATGCCAGCATAAAGTGATAGCAGTGGTGGTTCACCGCACGACTGGCAGCCAGAAATGCGCAGGCGTTCAGCGGCTGGCTGAGAGTCAGCGTGGTTTTTCGCGCCAGCACGACTTTGTCGAATTGCTGCGCTTCAATGCAGTTCAGTGCGCGGGTAATCAGCTGATTCCACTGCGGCTGCGCCGGTAAATGCTGGTGCTGTAAGACGCGGGAGGCGATCGGCGGTAAAGCCTGACTGGCAACCAGAGATCGCAGGAACAAACGCGTGCGGCGAGCTTCCACACGTAAAGAGTGCGCACTGAAAAGCGTACAACGCAACCAGTAGCGGCTGCCCTGACGGCAAAGTTCGACGCGCGGGAGAAACAGTGCATTGGCAGCAAAGGCGGAGCTGTCAGCGCCATTGAAGGCGTTCAGCCCCCAGATGTGCAGATCAGGTACATCCTGATGTTCGCGGATAAAAGCCTGCGCCTGTGCCGTATCGCCAAAAGCGTAAGCATCGCCACAAACGGCGGCTTCTTCATTGCCATCACGCTGTTGCCAGTAGAATTTAGGGTAGCAGGGTTGCGCAGACAACCATTCCAGCAGGCCGGTGTCTGGCTGTTTTTGCAGAGAATAACTGAACTGCCGGATCCCCGCTGTATCAGGCCATTCGCCTGCCAGTGTTGTATCAAGCTGCTCAATGATTGCTGATATTTGTTTCACCGCTACCTCGGGCCATACCGGATGTTTAGTGACGGGCAGAAATACCCTTCTGGATCAAAAAACGGGTTGGATCAATTACGGATGAATTATGCGGCGATACGAAAAATGAAAATATGCGACAGATCAAGCTGAAGTGAGTGCTGTTAGCTAAGAGGGAGTATAGGAGCAGACAAAGGAGTTATCAAATGCGTTAAGAGCAGGAGCAGCAGGACGCTGCCCCTGAAGGAATGACATTAGCGACGCAACAACAGGCCTACAACCAGGCCGACGGCGGCACCGACGCCCACGCCATGCCACGGATTTTCACGCACATAGCTGTCAGTCTGTTCCGCGACGTGACGGGCTTTCTTGCAGTAAGAACGGGCGGAAGGGTCAATACGGGATTTAATGTCTTTCAGTGCGTTTTCAGCACGTGCTTTAATTTGCACGTATTTCTCATCCGCTTTATCGCCGGAAGATTTCAGCACTTCTTCCAGAGTTTCAGTCAGCATACGCAAATCGTCATCTAACGAATTCTGCTGTGTCTCAAATTGGTCAGCCATGGTTATCTCCTTATGATGTGTTCGGGTCTTCTAAAACTTATGCTGCCATTAACCCTAGCGCAGTTCCGCCTGAATTGCCCGACAGATCATCAGAAAACTGTCGTAAAAACGGGGTTTTAAGAACCTTCTGACCCTTTGACGTCCGGTAAAATGGCGGCATTTTTAGCGCCATTCAGCTGCTTTTCGCGCTGTTTCGCCAGCCATAATCCGCTGTTTTTCATCGCGTAACCGAATACCAGACCGACCAGCAATGACACCACCACCTGCCGCCAGTCACCCTGTGCGGCGAAAGTCGCACAGGCACCGATAAAGGTGCCCGGAACAAACGCCAGCCACTGCTGACGCGCCTGAATGCACATCAGGAAGGCGACGACGCCGGTCAGCATATAACCCAGAATGCTCCATTCGGGACGCATGGCGCTGCCCGTGATGATCACTACCGCCCAGAACACGCCGCTGAGACAGGTCAGCGTGCTGATCAGTAATCCGCGCAGCCCGCCCTGCGGACAGGCGAAATACGCCGTGCATCCGAGGAATCCCGCCCAGCTTATCAGGCCAAGGCTGATAGCCACCCAGCCCCAGATACCGGAGAGGATGCCGGTGGTAATGGCAATCATCACTAAAACATTCATGGCGTAATTCCATACGAATTTGAACAAGCGCGCAGTGTACGCAATGGCAGGAATAATGGAATGGGGAAGATCACAAAATGAATGTAATATTTAGCTGAACGTACATATAAATGTGATATTAATCACATTTATCAACCAATACGATTAAAAAAGCCGCTCATGTGAGCGGCTTCGTCAGCTTTTCAGACTGCGTCTGCAGACTTTATCAGAGCAGCGGTTGCGCCATCTGTACCAGCGAAATCAGCGGTTGCGGGAAGATACCCAGCAGCAGCACCAGAATCGCGGAAATCAGTACGACTACCCCACCCGCCGTGAGCGCCCAGTTGTTTGGCGTGTCACGAACCAGTGTTTCAGGCGCGCTCAGATACAAGCTCACCGTTACGCGCAGGTAGTAGTAAAGACCAATCGCAGAACCAACAACCACAGCACCGGTCAGCCACCACAGATGCGCGGTCACACCGGTCGCAATCACGTAGAACTTACCGATAAAGCCCAGCGTCATCGGAATACCGGCCAGTGACAGCATCATCACGGTCATTACCGCAGACAGGATTGGCTTATGCCAGAACAGACCACGGTAGGAGAACAGCGATTCTGCGTCCGGGCCTTTGTACGGGCTGGACATCAGGCTGACCACACCGAAAGCACCGAGGCTGCTGAACAGGTAACCGGCCAGATACACGCCAACGGTTTCCATCGACAGCTGATGCGTTTGTACGGCAATCAGCGCCACCAGCAGATAACCCAGGTGAGCGATGGAAGAGTAACCGAGCAGACGTTTGATGTTGCTCTGGCTGATCGCCATCAGGTTACCGACCAGAATCGAGCAGAAGGCGATAATCGCCAGCACGATACGAATCGATTCGCTGTCAGCCACCGGCGCGTACAGGAACAAACGCATCACTACCGCGAAGATTGCGATTTTGCTGGCGGTTGCCAGGAAAGTCGAAACCGGTGCAGGTGCGCCCTGATACACGTCTGGCGTCCACAGGTGGAACGGAACCAGCGACAGCTTGAAGCCCAGACCAACAATCATCATGCCCAGACCGGCCATCAGCAGCGGCTGGTGCAGCATCACGCCGTCACCCAGGTTTTTGCCCAGTGACGCAAAGGACAAATCACCGGACTGTGCGTACAGCAGCGCCATACCAAACAGCAGGAAGGAAGACGCAGCAGCCGACAGCAGCATGTATTTGATCGCCGCTTCCAGCGAGCGTTTCTGGCGGTAGGCGTAACCAATCAGGCCGAACAATGGCAGGGAAATCAGTTCGATCCCGAGGAACATTGACGCCAGATGGTTAGAGCATGCCAGCAGAATGCCGCCCATGGCCGCAATGAGAACTAACAGATAGAACTCTTCGCGGTTGTCCGGATAACCGGCCAGCCAGGGATAAGCAAACGTACTGGTGGCCAGACTCGCCAGCAGCACCAGCCCGATGTAGAACATCGAGTAGCCGTCAACGCGCAGCAGCGGTGTGACGTCCTGCGGGCCGACCTGTCCGACGTAGTAAAGAGAAAGTAAGGCAACGTTCAGCCCGATGACTGTCAGTGTGGCATTAAGAAAATGGTCGCGTCGCCACGCAATGGACAGCATCACCACCACCACCGTCAATCCGACGATCATCAGCGGTAATAGTGCGATCAGATTTTGAAGTGTAAATGTCATGGCGAGTTACGGCCTTGTCGTTGAAATAGTGGAAACTGAAGACCCGAACCAGTGCTGAATGTTGCTCATCGCGGCACTTGAAGTATCCAGAATTGGCTGCGGGTATAAGCCCAGCGCCACCAGCAATACAACAAGTAACAAGATGATCGACAGTTCGCGTGAGGTCATGCCCGGCAGCGGTTCGTCAGATTTTGCTTTGCCGTAGTAAGCGCGCTGCATCATCACCAGTGAGTAAACCGAAGCGAACACCAGACCAAAGGTTGAGATGACAGTGATCACCGGTACAACCGGGTAGCTGCCGAACAGGATCTGGAATTCACCGACGAAGTTACCTGTACCCGGCATCCCTAAAGTAGCGACGGCGAAGAACAGCGACAACGCTGGCAGGTATTTGATTCGTCCCCACAATCCGCCCATCTGGCGCATATCACGGGTATGCAGACGTTCGTACAGCTGACCACAGATTATGAACATACCGGCTGCGGACAAACCATGTGCAATCATCTGGATAACTGCGCCCTGGTACGCCAGCTGGCTGCCGGTGTAGATAGCAATCAGCACGAAGCCCATGTGCGAAACGGAGGTGTAAGCAATCAGACGTTTAATATCAGTCTGGCAGAACGCCATCCACGCACCGTAGAAGATACCAATCACACCCAGCCACATGGCAATCGGTGCGAACTGGTGAGACGCTTCCGGGAACAGTGGCAGACAGAAACGCAACATCCCGTAGGCCGCGGTTTTCAGCAAGATACCGGCTAAGTCGACGGAACCGGCGGTTGGTGCCTGACTGTGTGCATCCGGCAACCAGCCGTGCAGTGGCACAACCGGCATTTTCACCGCAAAGGCGATGAAGAAGCCCAGCATCAGCAGATATTCAACACCGTGCGACATTGGCGTTTTCAGCAGGTCAGCGTAGTTGAATGTCCACACACCGGTGGCGTTGTAATGCACAAACACCAGACCAAGGATGGCAATCAACATCACCAGACCGCTGGACTGCGTATAGATGAAGAATTTGGTTGCTGCGCTGATTCGCGTTTTACCGTCTGACGCTTTGTGTCCCCACAAGGCAATCAGGAAGTACATCGGCACCAGCATCATTTCCCAGAAGAAGAAGAACAGGAACATGTCGATGGCGAGGAACACGCCGATCACGCCGCCGAGGATCCACAGTAAGTTCAGGTGGAAGAAACCCTGATACTTCTGGATTTCACGCCACGAACAGAGGATCGCCAGAACACCCAACAGACCGGTCAGAACCACCATCAGCAGGGACAAACCGTCCAGCGCCAGATGGAAGCTGATGCCAAAACGAGGGATCCACGGCACCGAAAACTCGGATTGCCACTGTGGAATACCCGCAGGCGTCGTTAATGAATATCCTCCCTGCAACCACAATTGCACGGAAAGAGCCAGCGTCAGCCCCATCGCAATTAACGCGATCCAGCGCGGTACTTTGCTCCCAAAGCGCTCAGTCTGCCAGCACAGCAGCCCGCCGATAAAGGGGATAAATATTAGCCAAGGTAATAGCATGGCGTGTCGTTCCCTTCTTTTATGCCCGAAGGCTATTTCACTTGCCGGTCCGTAACACCAACAGACCGGCATTGATAACTACACCCGTAATGCAGGCTTAAATCACCAGCAGCAGCGCCAGAACGACGACTGCACCGAGCCCCATTGACGCGACGTACCAACGAACCTGACCGTTTTCGCTGAGAGTCAGACCACGGTTACCCAGACGGGCAAACAGCGCAGGCAGATTCATCATTGAGTTCAGTGGATCACGTTGCAGGAGTTTCGCAACCAGCAGATAAGGTTTCACGAAAATCATGTCGTACAGCCAGTCGAAGCCCCAGGCATGGAACCACCAGGTCGTGAAGAAACGGCCCGGTGCGCTTTTCGCAATGCTGTTGACCAGCGAGCGTTTCCCCAGATACAGGGCCGCAGCCAGCAGAATGCCCGCAATTGCAATCACGCCTGATGTGATTTCCAGCGTCAACACACTGCCATGCGCCAGCTCAGTGGTATCCGGCAGTACGCCTTTCAGTGGCGGAACAATCATCGCGCCAATAAAGGTGGACAGAACCAGTAACACCAGCAGCGGCAGGTGGTGAGTGATGCCTTTACCCGCATGCGCTTTGATTTTCTCTTCGCCGTGGAAGACGATGAAGATCATGCGGAAGGTGTACAGCGAGGTCATAAACGCACCGACCAGACCCGCAACCATCAGATTCAGGTGGCCGTTAGCCAGCGCACCCGCGAGGATTTCATCTTTACTGAAGAAGCCCGCAGTGATGATTGGCAAGGCGGACAGCGCCGCGCCACCGACCAGGAAGCAGATATAGACAAGAGGAATGGATTTACGTAATCCGCCCATTTTGAAAATGTTCTGTTCGTGGTGGCAGGCCAAAATGACCGAACCGGAAGAAAGGAACAACAGTGCTTTAAAGAATGCGTGCGTCATCAGGTGGAAGATAGCGGCATCCCACGCCTGAACGCCCAGCGCCAGGAACATGTAACCAATCTGGCTCATGGTCGAGTACGCGAGAACACGTTTGATATCGGTTTGCACCAGCGCAGCGAAACCGGCCAGAACCAGCGTGACCGCACCGATAATGCCCACCAGATGCAGGATTTCAGGCGCCATCAGGAACAGGCCATGAGTACGTGCAATCAGGTAAACACCGGCGGTGACCATGGTCGCGGCGTGGATCAGCGCGGAAACCGGCGTCGGACCGGCCATGGCGTCTGCCAGCCAGGTCTGAAGCGGAAGCTGTGCGGATTTACCCACTGCGCCGCCCAGTAACATCAGGGTCGCCCAGGTAATTGCCGTGTCGCCTACTGCCAGTTTCTGCGGTGCCAGGATCATCAGTTCACGGAAGTTCAGCGTGCCCAGTTCGCGGTACAGGATGAACAGTGCGAAAGCCAGGAACACGTCACCCACACGGGTCACGATAAATGCTTTCATCGCTGCCGCGCCGTTTGCCGGATGGGTATAGTAGAAACCGATCAACAGGTAACTGCACAGACCCACACCTTCCCAACCGAGGTACATCAGCAACAGGTTGTCTGCCAGTACCAGAATCACCATGCTGGCGATAAACAGGTTGGTGTACGCGAAGAAGCGTGAGTAGCCTTCTTCACCGCGCATGTACCAGGAAGCGAACATGTGGATGAAGAAACCGACGCCGGTCACCACGGACAGCATGGTCATCGACAAACCGTCGAGCGTCAGTGTGACAGGAATATTGAAGTCACCAACCTGCATCCAGTTCCACAGATGCTGATTAAAGACTTCCACGCCCGCCGCTTTCTGGCTGAGGAAATTGATGCCCACATAAATGGTGGTCACTGCTGCCAGACCAATGGAACCTACGCCAATGGTAGCAGAGGTATTTTCAGACCAGCGACCGCGTGAAAAGGCCAGTAACAGGAAGCCAATCAGCGGGAACAAAATTGTTAAATAGAGTAAGTTCATCCGCGCATCTCACTGACAGTATCAATATTGAGAGTGTGGCGACGGCGATACAGTTGCAGCAGCAACGCCAGACCAATACTGGCCTCCGCCGCAGCCAGGCTGATGGCCAGAATGTACATCACCTGCCCGTCTGCCTGACCCCAGTAGCTTCCCGCCACGATAAACGCCAGCGCTGCCGCGTTAATCATCACTTCAAGACTGATCAGCATAAACAGCAAATTACGACGAACCAGCAGCCCTGTAAGCCCCAAAACAAAGAGGATCGCGGCCAGAATCAGACCATGTTGTAGAGGGATCATGCTCTCTCCTCCGGTTTTCTTTTTGTTGCCATTTCGGTCGTGACCGGTGCGTCACCGAAGACTTCACCCGGTTTGTGTTCACGACCAATATGGAATGCCACGACCAGACCGGCCAGCAGCAACATTGACGCCAGTTCAACAGCCAGAACGTAAGGCCCGAACAGCGCGATGCCCACCGCTTTCGCATCAATCATGTCGCCTTTGATACCGTGATCATGCACGCCGAGGATTGACATGATCATCACCACCAGCAGGATGACTGACAGAACCGAAGGTCCGATCCAGGTAGCAGGTTTAAGCCATGCACGTTCCTGCTCTTCGACATTGCCGAGGTTGAGCATCATCACGACGAAGACGAACAGCACCATAATGGCGCCGGCGTAAACGATGATCTCCAGGGCACCGGCGAAATACGCACCGAGCGAGAAGAAGACCGCAGCAATCGCCAGTAAAGAGACGATCAGATACAGCAGTGCATGAACCGGGTTGGTATGCGTGATAACACGCAATGTCGCCAACACGGCCACCAGGGCTGCAATATAAAATGCAAATTCCATGCTTGCGGCTCCTTAAGGCAACAGACCTTTGACGTTGATCGGTTTGGCTTCATTTTCAGCTTCGCCTTTCGACTTGCCGTCAATCGCCATACCGGCCATCCGGTAGAAATTGTATTCCGGATATTTACCCGGCCCAGAGATCAACAGATCTTCTTTTTCATACACCAGATCCTGGCGTTTGAATTCGCCCAGCTCGAAGTCCGGCGTCAGCTGAATGGCTGTTGTCGGGCAAGCTTCTTCACACAGACCGCAGAAAATGCAGCGTGAGAAGTTGATGCGGAAGAATTCCGGATACCAGCGACCGTCTTTCATTTCTGCTTTTTGCAGAGAAATACAGCCTACCGGACAGGCTACCGCACACAGGTTACAGGCAACGCAGCGCTCTTCACCGTCCGGATCGCGCGTCAGCACGATACGGCCACGGTAACGCGGAGGTGGATTGACCGGAACTTCAGGGTACATCTGGGTTTCGCGCTTGGCGAAGGCGTGCATGCCTATCATCCACAAGCTGCGAACCTGGGTACCGAACCCGACCACTATGTCTTTCAATGTCATGGTTTCATCACCCCTTATTGCGCGTTGTACAAGATGACCGCAGCGGTCGCCAGCAGATTAAGCAAGGTCAGTGGCAGGCAAACTTTCCAGCCAAATGACATCACCTGGTCGTAGCGGGGACGCGGTAAAGCAGCACGGATCAAAATGAACATCACCATGAAGAACGCCGTTTTCAGCGCAAACCAGATCACCGGATACAGGAACGGCCCCTGCCAGCCACCGAAGAACAAGGTGACGATCAGCGCAGAGACAGTCACGATACCGATGTATTCCCCCACGAAGAACAGACCGAATTTCATACCGGAATATTCAATGTGGTAACCATCGGCCAGTTCCTGCTCGGCTTCCGGCTGGTCAAACGGGTGACGGTGACAAACAGCCACACCGGCAATCGCAAACGTCACGAAACCAAAGAACTGCGGGATGATGTTCCACATGTGCGACTGAGAAATGACGATGTCTTGCAGATTGAAGGAACCCGCCTGCGCTACAACGCCCATCAGCGATAAGCCAAGGAACACTTCGTAGCTCAGCGTCTGAGCGGATGCACGCATCGCACCCAGCAGCGAGTATTTGTTGTTACTGGACCAGCCAGCGAACAACACGGCATAGACGGTCAGACCGGCCATCATCAGGAAGAACAAAATACCGATGTTCAGGTCTGCGGCGAACCAGGTCGGGCTGACCGGAACAATCGCAAAGGAGATCAGCAGGGACGTAAATGCAATCATCGGCGCCAGCGTAAAGATGGCTTTGTCGGTGAATTTAGGTACCCAGTCTTCCTTGAAGAACATCTTGATCATGTCAGCGACCAGCTGCAGGGAACCGCCCCAGCCGACACGGTTTGGTCCGTAACGGTTCTGGAACAGCCCCAGCAAGCGACGCTCACCGAAGCTCATAAAGGCCCCGCAGGTCACAACAACCAGCAGGATCACGACAGCTTTCAGAATAGCGATCAATGAATCAATGACTACAGGTGTAAACCAGCTCATTGTGCTGCCTCCCGCAGATTTTCAACCGTTGCGCCAACCAGTATCGGAGGAATACCCGGCAAGCCCAGCGGCAGGCCAACCTGGCCCTGACTCAATGTTTCACTCAGACGAACCGGCAATCTGAGGGTCTGACCGGCACAGGTGAATTCCACCTGAGAACCTGCATTCACCCCTAATTGCGCAGCATCTGCCGGGTTAACCATCACATACGCCTGTGGCATACGTTGCTGGATCACCTTAGAGCGCTGTGTCATTTCTTCGCTGCCGAAGAGGTGATAATAAGGCGCAACACGCCAGTTATCGCTCTGCGCAGTAAAGGCAGCCGGAATAGTGGTGAAGTAATCGAGTGTCCCCTCACCTGCTTCAATCAAACGCACACCCGGATCACCATGGCGCAGACTGCCGCCGACTTCACTCTGGAATTTGTTCCAGGCTTGTGGTGAGTTCCAGCCCGGCGCCCAGGCGAATGGCACCTGATTGCGGTTGGCTGTCGGGCTGTTGTTCCCTTCCATTGAGAAGGCAAACATGGTGTCTTTATCTTGCGGCTGACGCGGTTCATGAACGCTGATGTTCGCGCGCATGGCGGTACGACCACTGGAACGTGCCGGAGAACGCGCCAGTTTCTGACCACGGATACGGAAGCTGGCGTTTGGCGCAGCTTCTACCATGCCTTTCAGCTGTGGCAGTGCTTCAACGCAGGCTTCAATGACGTGATCCAGCTGCGTCCAGTCAACATGGCGGCTGTTGATGGTGGAATGCAGCGAGTGCATCCAGCGCCAGCTTTCCAGCATAGCAACCGTTGTGTCGTAGTAAGCCGGATCGTAAACCTGGAAGAAGCGCTGTGCGCGGCCTTCCTGATTCACCAGCGTGCCGTCGCTTTCTGCGAAACTTGCCGCAGGCAGGATCAGGCTGGCTTTATCCATAATGCGCGTCCGCTGATGGTCAACGACCAGCAGGTTCTGCACATTCGCTAATGCCGCATCAACTTTCGCTTCAGGCGCCTGACGATAAAGGTCATTTTCCATGACGATCGCGCTGTCGGCTTCGCCACGGGTCAGCAATTCCAGTGCTTCGTCCAGCGAGCCGCCACCAATCATCGAAAGACCGATGCTGTTTGCCGCAGAAGCCACGAACGTAATGCCGACATCGCTGCCAGCCACTTTCAGCGCTTTCGCGATATTCGCGGCGCCTTCGATGATGGCGTCAGAACCGGCGCTCGTACCGGTGATGATCAGCGGCTTGCGCGCACCGGTCAGTGCCTGCACGATCACGTCGATTTTCTTGTTCAGGCCATCAGCAAGGTCGCTGACCGCTGGCGCAGAATTATCCAACGCATGGGCGATAGCAAAGCCGAAACGCGCCTGCTCATCAACCGGTGCACGGTAATTGTAAGCTGCGATATCGTCGAGTTTGGTGTTGTCCACGTTAGTAATGAACAGCGGATGTTTGGCGTGCTGACCGATGTTCTGGACTGCTGCGATTTGCCAGTCGGCTACGCGCTGAGCCGCAGCCATCGCGCGGGCTTTGCCTTTAACGGCCTGACGAACAGATAACGCGATACGCGCACCGGTCTGAGTCAGATCTTCGCCCAGCACCAGAACGGCATCGTATTCTTCGATTTCACGCAGCGCCGGTGTGTGAACACCGCTGTTGCGCAGAACGTTCAGCATCAGTTGCAGACGGCCCTGCTCTGCCGCATTGATACCGGTATAGAAGTTTTCGGCGCCAACCAGTTCGCGCAACGCAAAGTTGCTTTCCAGACTCGCGCGCGGAGAACCGATACCGATGGTTTTCTTCGCCTGACGGATAATGTCTGCCGCGCCCTGCATCGCCTGTTCGGCGTTAAGTTCGATCCAGTCGTTACCACGCAGTTGCAATGGTTTCTTCGGACGATCTTTCAGGTTCACGTAGCCATAACCGAAACGACCACGGTCGCACAGGAAGTAATGGTTTACGGTACCGTTATAACGGTTTTCGATACGACGCAGTTCGCCGTAACGCTCACCCGGGCTGGTGTTACAGCCAACAGAACATTGCTGACAGATGCTTGGCGCAAACTGCATGTCCCATTTACGGTTATAGCGTTCGGAGTGCGTTTTATCGGTGAATACGCCGGTCGGACACACTTCTACCAGGTTACCGGAGAACTCGCTTTCCAGCGGGCCATCTTCCGGACGACCGAAATAGACGTTGTCGTGCGCGCCATAAACACCCAGATCGGTGCCGTCCGCGTAATCCTTGTAGTAACGGACACAGCGATAACAAGCGATACAGCGGTTCATTTCATGAGAGATGAACGGCCCGAGATCCTGGTTGTTATGGGTACGCTTGGTGAAACGGTAACGGCGCATACTGTGGCCGGTCATGACTGTCATATCCTGCAGGTGACAGTTACCGCCTTCCTCACACACCGGACAGTCGTGCGGATGGTTTGTCATCAGCCATTCCACGACGCTTTCACGGAATTCTTTCGCTTCAGAGTCGTCGATGGAAATGAAGGTGCCATCAGACGCTGGTGTCATACATGACATCACCAGACGACCGCGCGTGTCTTCCGCGTTTTGGTATTGCTTAACCGCACATTGGCGGCAAGCGCCGACGCTTCCCAGCGCCGGATGCCAGCAAAAATAAGGAATATCGAGGCCGAGAGAGAGGCAAGCCTGTAACAGGTTGTCCGCTCCGTCTACGTCGTATTCTTTGCCGTCTACATGAATCGTAGCCATAGTCAGCATGCTTCCACGTGGCCCGTCTAAACGGGCGTTAATCAAAAATTCTTGCCGGGTTGGCGTATATCATTCGACAGCGCGTCCCTTGTTCCGGAAATTCGCGCACAGCGGGCTCACGTCCGCTGCCTGTTGCCTTCACTACCAGCGCTCTTTCAGCAGATTGTTCGGCTGAATGCCCGCAATCGCATGTGCGTTGTTGTAATGCTGTTTGGCGATACCCGCCTCAAACTCTTCCCGGAAATATTTAATCGCACTCTGCAATGGCTCCACGGCACCTGGCGCGTGTGCGCAGAAGGTTTTGCCCGGGCCAAGCTGGCGGCAAAGCTGCAGGAGAGTTTCGATATCCCCCGGCTGGCCTTCACCACGTTCCAGCGCACGAAGAATTTTCACACTCCACGGCAGGCCATCGCGGCACGGTGTACACCAGCCACAAGATTCACGAGCGAAGAACTCTTCCAGGTTACGCACCAGCGGAACCATACCGATTTCATGGTCAACGGCCATCGCCAGTGCGGTCCCCAGACGGCTACCGGCTTTACCAATGCTGGCAAAGTCCATCGGCAGATCCAGATGATCGGCGGTCAGGAAGTCGGTCCCTGCCCCGCCCGGCTGCCAGGCTTTAAATTTCAGGCCATCACGCATGCCACCGGCATAGTCTTCAAGAATTTCACGTGCGGTAGTACCAAACGGCAACTCCCAGACGCCAGGATTTTTTACCCGACCAGAGAAGCCCATCAGTTTGGTGCCGGCATCTTCACTTTTGCCCGCAGACATACCTTTGTACCAGTCCACACCGTGCTCCAGGATGGCTGGCACGTTGCACAAGGTTTCGACGTTGTTAACGCAGGTCGGTTTACCCCATGCACCGGCAGATGCCGGGAACGGTGGCTTGGAACGCGGGTTAGCACGGCGGCCTTCCAGCGAGTTAATCAGTGCGGTTTCTTCACCGCAGATGTAACGCCCTGCGCCGGTGTGAACAATCAGTTCAAAATCAAAACCGGTACCGAGAATATTTTTACCCAGCAGGCCCGCTTCTGTGGCTTCCGCAATCGCACGACGCAGATTCACTGCCGCTTCGATGTATTCGCCACGCAGGAAGATGTAACCACGGTAAGACTTCAGCGCGAATGCCGAGATCAACATGCCTTCCACCAGCAGGTGCGGCATTTGCTCCATCAGCATACGGTCTTTATACGTGCCCGGTTCCATCTCATCGGCGTTACACAGCAGATAGCGGATGTTCATGCTTTCGTCTTTCGGCATCAGGCTCCACTTCAGACCGGTGGAGAAACCTGCGCCGCCGCGCCCTTTCAGGCCAGCGTCTTTTACCAGATTGACGATTTCTTCCTGAGCCATGCCTTTAAGGGCTTTTTCTGCACCGACGTAACCGTTTTTGCTGCGGTATTCGTCAATCCAGACAGGCTGTTTATCATCACGCATACGCCAGGTCAGCGGGTGCATTTCTGGCGTGCGTTCGATGTGTCTTGGAATGTAGGTCATGCGTAGCGCTCCAGTAGCGAACCGATCGCTTCTGGCGTCAGATGGCTGTGCGTGTCCTCATCAATCATCATTGACGGGCCTTTGTCACAGTTACCGAGGCAGCAGGTCGGCAGCAGGGTAAAACGTCCGTCTTCAGTCGTTTCGCCCGGCTTGATGTGCAACTGTTGTTCCAGAGCAGCCTGGATCCCCTGATAACCAGTGATGTGGCACACCACGCTGTCACAGTAACGGATCACATGGCGACCCACCGGCTGACGGAAGATCTGGCTGTAGAATGTCGCCACACCTTCAACATCGCTGGCAGGAATGCCCAGAACATCGGAGATCGCGTAGATAGCGCCATCAGGCACCCAGCCACGCGCTTTTTGCACGATCTTCAGCGCTTCGATGGAAGCCGCGCGGGCATCCTCGTAGTGATGTTTTTCGTGCTCAATCGCTTCACGTTCAGCGTCGCTCAGCACAAACACCGGCGGCGCGACGGGCTCGCTGACGTTGATGTACTGAACTTCTGAGTCTTTATTGATATCTGTCATCGTTAGCGGTCCACATCTGACATTACAAAATCGATACTGCCCAGATACACGATCAAGTCGGATACCAGGCTGCCACGGATTACGGACGGGATCTGCTGCAAATGCGGGAAGCTTGGCGTACGGACACGGGTGCGGTAGCTCATGGTGCTGCCGTCACTGGTCAGGTAGTAGCTGTTGATCCCTTTGGTTGCTTCAACCATCTGGAAAGATTCTTGCGCAGGCATGACCGGCCCCCACGACACTTGCAGGAAGTGCGTGATCAGGGTTTCGATGTGTTGCAGCGTGCGCTCTTTCGGTGGCGGCGTGGTCAGCGGGTGATCCGCCTTGAACGGGCCTTCCGGCATGTTTTTGTAGCACTGTTCCAGAATACGCAGGCTCTGACGCAGTTCTTCCACTTTGAGCATCACGCGGGAATAGCAGTCACTGACGCCATCACCTGTCGGGACTTCAAAGTCAAAGTTTTCGTAGCCAGAGTATGGACGCCATTTACGCACATCGAACGGGATACCCGTTGCGCGCAGGCCAGCACCGGTGGTGCCCCAGGCCAGAGCGTCGTCTGCGTTATACGCAGCTACGCCTTTGGAACGGCCAATCAGAATGGTGTTTTTCAGCGCCGCTTTGACATAGGAATCCAGACGCGCTGGCATCCAGTCAAGGAACTCGCGCAGCAGACGATCCCAGCCCTTCGGCAGGTCATGCGCTACGCCACCAATACGGAACCAGGCCGGGTGCATACGGAAACCGGTGATCGCTTCCACCAGATCGTAGATTTTCTGACGATCGGTAAAGGCGAAGAACACCGGAGTCATCGCGCCCACGTCCTGAATAAACGTAGAGATGTACAGCAGATGGCTGTTGATACGGAACAGTTCAGACAGCATGACACGGATGGTGTTAACGCGATCCGGCGTCACGATACCGGCGAGTTTTTCAACGGCCAGCACGTAAGGCATTTCGTTAACACAACCGCCGAGGTATTCGATACGGTCGGTGTAAGGAATGTAGCTGTGCCAGGACTGGCGTTCGCCCATTTTCTCAGCACCGCGGTGGTGATAACCAACGTCCGGAACACAGTCGACAATCTCTTCGCCATCAAGCTGCAGGATGATACGGAAAGCACCGTGCGCGGACGGGTGGTTAGGACCGAGGTTGAGGAACATGAAGTCCTCATTTTCGGTACCACGCTTCATGCCCCAGTCTTCAGGCTTGAAGGTCAACGACTCCATCTCGAGTTCTTCTTTCTGCTTGGTCAGCTCGTAAGGATCGAACTCGGTGGCGCGTGCCGGATAGTCTTTACGCAGCGGGTGCCCTTCCCAGGTCTGCGGCATCATGATGCGCGTCAGGTGCGGGTGGCCATCGAAGGTAATACCGAACATTTCCCACGTTTCGCGCTCATACCAGTTAGCGTTCGGGAACACTTTGGTGATGGTCGGAACATGAAGATCGTTTTCTGCCAATGCCACTTTGATCATGATGTCGCGGTTACGCTCGACCGAGATCAGGTGATAGAAAACGGAAAAATCCGCGGCCGGTAAACCGTCGCGGTGAGTACGTAAACGCTCATCAAAGCCATGCAAATCGAAAAGCATGACATAAGGTTTTGGCTGTTTTCGTAAAAAGGTAATCGCTTCCAGTAACTGTTCACGTTTGAACCACACCACGGGAATTCCGGTGCGGGTCGCCTGAACAGTAAAGGCCTCTGGCCCAAAACGGTTACGCAATTCGCCGATAACCGGATCATCGAGATGATCACGGGTATGCCATGCTGGCAGGGCGGAATCTTGCGTCGTCAAATCTGTCATATTTTTTTCACCACACTAAATGGTCATTTATGCCGTAAGGGGGATATTCATAAACACCTCCCCTCAGGGTTGACTCTCAGACCGCAGTGTTAAATCTCGTCCGGCGAACGCAGATTTGTCACTGCAATACGCTCAGCACGTTTACGCTCTTTTTCAGACTGCATATTCGCGCGGTAAACACCCTGATCGCCAACAACCCATGACAATGGGCGACGTTCTTTGCCGATGGATTCCTGCAGCAGTAGCAGAGCCTGCATATAGGCTTCCGGACGCGGCGGGCATCCCGGGATGTACACATCGACAGGCAGGAATTTATCCACGCCCTGAACGACAGAATAAATATCGTACATACCGCCGGAATTCGCACAGGCACCCATCGAAATGACCCATTTTGGTTCCAGCATCTGATCGTACAAACGCTGAATAACCGGCGCCATTTTGGTGAAGCAGGTTCCGGCTACCACCATGAAGTCAGCCTGACGTGGTGAAGCACGCAGAACTTCTGCGCCAAAACGCGCAACGTCATGCACCGCAGTGAATGACGTCACCATTTCCACGTAACAGCATGAAAGACCGAAGTTATACGGCCAAAGGGAATTCTTACGACCCCAGTTCACCATGCCATGCAGTGATTCCTGGAGATTTCCCATGAAGACACTGCGTTTAACCTGTTCCTGAAGAGGATCGCCGACGACCTCCTGAGATTGCAGGGGGTAACGGTCGTTCTCACCGTCCGGGTCTATGCGGGTGAGCGTATAGTCCATCTTAATGCCTCGCTATGACTGCTTACTGAGGGTGACTGTTGGTATTAATCGCCGGGCTTGGTTTAACAGGTCCTTTCGAACGTGTTGGTGTCCAGTCGAGTGCGCCAATACGCACCAGATAGAACAAACCAGCCAGCAGTACCAAAATGAAAATGGTGGCTTCAACGAATCCGGTCCAGCCGCTTTCGCGAATAGATGTTGACCATGCATACAGATACAGGGCTTCAACGTCGAAAATAACGAAGAACATGGCGACCAGATAGAACTTGGCGGACAGACGCAGTCGGGCAGTGCCGACAGAGGCGATACCTGATTCAAAAGGCGTGTTTTTGTAACGCGCTCTGGCTCTCCCGCCAAGAAACGCGGCGCCCAGTAACATCAGGCAACAAAGACCCATTGCGACGACAAGAAAAACGGCGAACGCCCAGTGTTGAGCGATGACTTCAGTGGCTGTTGACATACTCATTGCTTACTCATCAAAAGTGGCACTTTGGCATCTGCTCTGTAAGGTCGGCAGCTTGCGCACCACATCGATTCAAGGGAAGGATTAAAAACCACACAGTTCACGGCTCAACAAGGCATTAAGCCAGTGATTTGTTGTGGGCTTTTTACCCTTTTCTATAACCTTTTGTCAACTTTGACAAAAGTATCTCCACATTAGTTTACATGCATAGCATTTAATTAACATATCATGCGCCGGTACTTAAGCTAAATCGTGTCAGTAAAATACTCTGGTAAAGCATGAGCCTGTGATGGGAGTTATGACATCTTTCGTACTTTCCTATTGTCGCAGGAATAGGCAGCGCTTCCACTCTCTTAATAGGGTTATTTTTTTGATCTGTGTCAGAGTTCTGTCAATTTTGAGAGATAAAAAGGCACACTTTTAACAAGTTTTGTTGATTTTCAAAAAACGACAAGCGATCTACGGAAAAATTTGATGCTATTTTTTAACGTTGAAAAATGCTGGTTTTTTCGCCATTTAGTCGCTCAATTGTGGTTGGGGAGTGTTGCGAACAAGGGTCTTTACAGGGAGCGGGAAGCGATAAGGTTATAAAAGGCGGGTTTTACGCGAAATAATAAACAGAAGCACTAAAAGTATAACTCTTGCACCTCAAAAGAGGTAGAAGCCTTTACCCCCGCCCCGTTAAGCGGAGGCGGAAGGTAAAGCTGGGCGAAAATATTAATTTTGGGGATCTGCCAGGAACTCCTGATCATCATCCACTACCGGACGCGGACCATAAGCGCTAAGCGAATAAGGATCATTCCCCTGCTCCACGGCATTGAAAATCGCCATGGCCAGTTCATTTTCACAACGGGCATTTTTGTACAGCACATACTGCGTGTCAGGCAGTCGTGGTAAACCGTCCTGTTCACCCAAAACACGTAACTCCGGACTCATCATTTCGATAGGTCGCGCAGTCACGCCCAGACCGGCACGCACTGCCGCACGAATGGCAGACAATGTAGAAGCCACATACGCAATACGCCACGGGATCCCTGCCTGATTAAGATGTTCAGTCGCCATTAAACGATAAGGGCTGGGCTCATCAAGCACCACCAGTGGCACGCTGTCCCCGGAAGGATAAGCAAAATCCGCTGAACAGTACCAGAGCGTTGGCGAAGTGCGCAGAACGATGTGCGGGTGGTCGGTATTGGTCATCGTAGTGATGGCCAAGTCCACTTCCTCACTTTCAAGCATCGATAGCATGAAAGGACTGCGTTTCACGCGGACATCAATCGACAACTTAGGATAGATCGACGTCACCCGGCTGAGCAGGAAAGGCAAAATGGTGTCAGCTGTATCATCTGACGCACCAATCGTTATCCCGCCCTGAACATTGCTGTACATCAAAGAGGTGCAGGCTTCATCATTGAAACGAAGGATTTTGCGTGCATACCCCAATAACTGAATACCATGTTCAGTTAATAATTTATTGCGTCCATGTCTGGCAAACAGTTCTTTTCCAACGAGTTGTTCTAGACGTTGCATTTGTTGGCTTACCGCCGACTGAGTACGACACACAGCAGCAGCAGCCGCAGCGAACGTATTTAAATCAGCAACAGCTACAAATGTCCTCAACAGGTCGAGATCGAGATTGAGGATTGGACGATTTGCAATTGTCATAGTTTTTCTTCACTTTATAGAATCTAATAACAAGCTACCCTGATGGTGCGTCAAAGTACCCGCAAAAAGCAGAATACCAGATATGTCGGATACTCACTCATTTGATAAGCTAAATTGAGAAATATTTGTGCATGAAAGTTTTGGCCATTGTGAGGATACGGGCATTAACTTCGCCCACTCTAAATCCACATAAAGGCTAAATGATTAGAGCATCTTAATTAATATAGTCTGTCCTGCTGAACCCTTCCATAACCCGCCTGCGTGCGCTTTCTGTCTGCAATAGCCGAAAATCCGCACGATCTCACGCATTGAAAACATAAGCCAAATTAATTAATAAAATCAGCCAGTGAAAATATAATTCAACAAATTCATTGAGTCACGCGAATAACAGAATTTCTCAGCCAGGTATAGTTAAAGCAAGATTAAGATTTTTCTAGTTTCTTCAAAATTTGTTTGCGCTGGAAAATTAAAATATAGGGCTCAAAAGCATTTTCATACATTAATGAAATAGGTTTCAGTTATCATTAAGAACATGATCATCTATCCAGCATTCATTATTATACATTAGCGAAATAACACTGACGCTTGTTAAGAATTTTTATCAATAAAACAGGACTGCCCAATTTTTTTTCAGAATTTATCGAGCTTTGGTAAGTTTTCATGATGTTCAGTTCAAAATTTGCTCTGGCGGGATTAACGCATTAAGCGGTGCAGCCAGCGAAAACAGTGAATTTATTGTTCGTAAAGTGTACATTTGCAAAATATAAAAACGAAAAAAACACAGAAACAAGAATTAAAAACCACATGATGATTCAAACACTTTGTTAAAAGCCCGCCTCAGTTGACTTTACTGCTGTTTTTCACCAAAACGGTGCAAAGCCCTTCTCTTGCCCTCTGTCGGGGAGTAAATTGTGCCATTCGCACTGCTCTGCGGCCGCTCGTCGCCAGGGAAGAACAGGCTTTACTGCAAAAGGCTCTCATTTACATGTCCCCGATTGAAAAATCCCACAAACTGGACAACGTCTGTTATGACATTCGCGGCCCGGTGCTTAAAGAAGCAAAACGCCTTGAAGAAGAAGGTAACAAAGTCCTCAAACTGAACATCGGCAACCCGGCGCCATTCGGATTTGACGCACCGGACGAAATTCTGGTCGATGTCATCCGCAATCTGCCGACGGCGCAAGGCTACTGTGATTCCAAAGGTCTGTTTTCTGCCCGTAAAGCGATCATGCAGCACTATCAGGCGCGCGATATGCGCGACATCACGGTTGAAGATATCTATATCGGCAACGGTGTTTCTGAGCTCATCGTTCAGTCAATGCAGGCATTACTGAACACCGGCGACGAAATGCTGGTGCCTGCGCCGGACTATCCGTTGTGGACTGCAGCGGTTTCACTTTCCGGTGGTAACGCGGTGCATTATCTGTGTGACGAGGGCGCGGACTGGTTCCCTGATATCGCCGATATTCGTGACAAAATCACCCCGCGCACCCGCGGTATAGTGATCATCAACCCGAACAACCCGACGGGTGCGGTCTACAGCAAAGAATTGCTGATGCAGATTGTTGACATCGCCCGCGAGCACAACCTGATTATCTTCGCAGACGAAATTTACGACAAAATTCTGTATGACGAAGCTGAGCATATTTCAATCGCTTCTCTGGCACCGGATCTGCTGACCGTTACCTTTAACGGTCTTTCAAAAACCTACCGCGTGGCCGGATTCCGCCAGGGCTGGATGGTTCTGAACGGGCCGAAGAAGCATGCGAAAGGTTATATCGAAGGTCTCGAAATGCTGGCCTCGATGCGTCTGTGTGCCAACGTGCCGATGCAACACGCTATTCAAACCGCATTGGGCGGATACCAGAGCATCAGCGAGTTTATTCAGCCGGGCGGACGTCTGGTTGAACAGCGTGACCGCGCATGGGAGCTGATCAATGAAATCCCGGGGGTTTCCTGCGTGAAGCCGAAAGGCGCGCTGTATATGTTCCCGCGTATTGACGCCAAACGTTTCAACATCCATGACGACCAGAAAATGGTGCTCGACTTGCTGCTTCAGCAAAAAGTCTTGCTGGTTCAGGGTACCGCCTTTAACTGGCCGTATCCGGATCATGTCCGCATCGTCACGCTGCCGCGCGTGGACGAACTGGAAATGGCCGTTAACAAACTGGGCCGTTTCCTCGAAACCTACCGCCAGTAATGTTCAGGGCGCAGCATCAACGGCTGCGCCCTTTTCTCTTTCGCCTATTTACATCAATGCCCCGCACTGCTCACAATGGACGCTCATTCACCGTTGTTATTGAGAGTGCTATGAATCAGAGTCATTTTTTCGCCCATCTTTCCCGCCTCAAACTGATCAGCCGCTGGCCGCTGATGCGCAATGTCCGCACAGAGAATGTCTCTGAGCACAGCCTGCAGGTTGCCTTCGTGGCTCACGCTTTAGCTGTCATTAAGAACCGTAAATTTAACGGCAATCTGAGCGCTGAACGCGTTGCCCTGCTCGCGATGTATCATGACGCCAGTGAAGTGCTGACCGGCGATATGCCAACGCCTATCAAGTATTACAATCCGCAAATTGCGCATGAATACAAAAAGATTGAGAAAATTGCTCAGCAAAAGCTGATTGAAATGTTGCCGAAGGAATTGCAGGAAGATTTCCGCCCGCTGATTGACGAGCATTATTACACTGAAGATGAAAAGCTGACGGTCAAACAGGCTGACGCACTGTGTGCTTATCTGAAATGTCTTGAAGAGCTGTCTGCGGGAAACAATGAATTCACCCTGGCAAAGGCACGCCTGGAAAAAACGCTGGCAGACAGAAAAAGCCCGGAAATGGACTACTTTATGGAAGTCTTTATTCCGAGCTTCAGTCTGTCACTGGATGAGATCAGCCTCGATTCCCCGATGTGATCAGAACGGGAAAAGCACTGGCACCAGAAACACGCTGACGACCATCACCAGCAACGTAAAAGGCACGCCGATGCGGATAAAGTCGCCGAATTTATAGTTACCCGGCACCATCACCAGCGTGTTCACTGGTGACGACACCGGTGTCATAAAGGCAGCAGACGCGGCAATCGCGATGATCATGGTGAACGGGTAAGGCGACACGCCCATCTGATGCGCCGCCGCAATCGCGATCGGCGCCATCAGCACGGCAGTCGCCGTATTGGAAATAAACAGCCCGATCCCCGCGCAGAGAATGAACAAACTCAGCAGCATCATATAAGGGCCGTAACCGCCGCTGACTTCCATCAACCCCTTCACTATCAACGCCACACCGCCGGTTTTTTGCAGCGCCAGCGCAAAAGGCATCATCCCGATGATTAACAGCAGGCTAGGCCAGTGAATGGCTTTATAAGCACCTTCCATCGTAATGCAGCGGAATTTGCCCATCAGAATGCAGGCGATAATGGCGGCAATCGCATTGGGCACGTCGTCGGTGAGCATCAGCGCGACCATCAGCGCCAGGCAAAACAGCGCATGAGGTGCCTGGCTCAGCGCAGGTGCGACTTCGTCCACTTCAGCAGGAAGATTCAGCACGATGAAATCATGCATCTGTTGCTGAAGCTGGCGGATAAGTTTCCAGTCACCAATCACCAGCAACATATCGCCCAGCTGTAATTCCTCATCCACCAGTCTGCCTTCGAGCGCTTCCCCCTGACGGCGGATGCCAACAACGTTCAGGCCATAGGTCGAACGGAAAGCCACGTCGCGCAGTGTTTTGCCTAATAACTCGGAATCAGGGATTAACGACACTTCGGCCATACCGACATCTCTCGATTGTTCAGAGAAATATTCGCCGCGTAACACCATCGGCTCAAGCATTTCATCGGTACAAAACTGCCTGAATGATATGCCGGAATCGGACATATCAAGCAGCAAGACATCGCGGGCAAAAAGTTCGGTATTCCCTGTCGCGCTGACCATCACACGGCGAAACTTACGCCAGCGTTCAATGCCCACCACATTTGCGCCATAACGCGAACGCAGGTGTAAATCATCCAGCGTGCGTCCGACCAGCGGAGAACCGGGGCGGACTGTTACCCTTCGCGCCCGGCCGGTCAGACGATAGTCGCGGATCAAATCGCGAAAAGTCCGGCGTTTCCAGCGCTGTTTATCCTGCAAAGCGTTATCGGATGAGAGCCAGCGACGTGCGATCAGCATGTAGCCAACGCCCATGATCAGCACCACCAGTCCGACCGGTGTGACCCCGAAGAAACCAAAACCATCGAATCCTTCACGCAGCAATTCACTGTTAACCACCATATTCGGCGGTGTCGCAACCAGCGTCATCATGCCGCTGATAAGCCCGGCGAAACTCAGTGGCATCATCAGCCGTGCGGGAGAGGTTTTCATGCGGGCAGAAACGCTGATGACAACAGGAATGAAGATCGCGACCACACCGGTGGAACTCATAAAAGCACCGAGACCGGCCACCGTGAGCATCAGCAAAACCAGCATCCGTGTTTCACTGCTACCGGCGACTTTCATCAGCCAGTCGCCAACCTGATAGGCCACGCCGGTTCTCACCAGACCATGCCCGACGACAAACAGGGCAGCAATCAGAATCACGTTGGGATCACTGAATCCCGCTAGCGCTTCATTGATGGTCAGCGTGCCGCTTAGCACGAAGGCAATGATCACCAGCAACGCCACAATATCCATTCGCAGCGTATTGCGTGCGAACAGCACCATAGCAATAACAAGTAACGTGACTACCCAAAATAATTCACCGGTCAAAACACACTCCGTTTGCGTTGAGATTGAGAGGCAGGACGGGTATCAGAATGGCATAAAAAAACCCCGCATAAGCGAGGTTTATATCAATTTAAAGAAGGAAACTGTGTTTTTTCTGTACTTAACGCAGGCTGACTTTTACGCCTTCGCCGGAACTGCTGACCAGCAGAATTTCCAGCGTCGACAGGTCAAAATCAACGTTTTCAATGCCCGGAGTGTCATCAGGCGCATTAACCGCAATGACTTTGCAGCCCGCAGCCAGACCGGCCATCACGCCCGCAGCGGCATCTTCGACAACAACACAATCTTCCGGTGCCAGACCTAAACGTTCTGCGCCAAGCAGATAGGCATCCGGTTGAGGTTTGCCGTGTTTCACCTGCTCCGCAGTAATAAACACTTCGGGCTCTGGCAAGTTCGCCGCTTTATGACGGGCGCTGGCGACAGGCATTGAACCGGAGGTCACAATCGCCCAGGGAATGTTCTGGCGGTTGAGCTCGCTTAACAGTAAATGCGCGCCGGGAAGCGCAGTGACGCCTTCAGTGTCGGTCGCCTCAATTTGTTCCAGTTTTAGAAACTCTTTCTGAATCGTTTCTTCACTTTCGCCTTCCATGAAATGACGTAAGGAAGTAATCGCCTGTTTGCCGTGAATGAACGCCAGAACATCCTGAGGATTGACTCCCCAACTGAGCGCCCAGTTAATCCATGAACGCTCAACTGCCGGTAATGAATCCACTAACGTCCCATCAAGGTCGAACAAGAAACCTTTGCACTCCACAGGCAATTCCCCTTTGGTTATTTCGCATTAAGCATTAATGATTTGCGCGATCTCTACCGCACTCAGATGGTACTGACGCGGGCACGATTGCCATACCGCCAGCATACGCTGGTATTTATCCCACATTTTGGTCTGCGAGTTAAAGCCATGCGTGCCTGCATCGAAGTCAGTGTAACGCCCTTCGGTATTCACCATAAAACGAACATAGCTTAAATAACGGGATTCAGTGGCGGCATCGAAACCAAGGAAATCAATACGGCGACGATCCAAATCCTGTGTATCTTTAAGATTGGTCCATGACACCTGCATGGCATGGTGCATTTCCATAATATTAATCACTGTGCGACAGGTTTCTTCCGGCAGCTCACCGAAATCTCTATCCAGCTCGCGCATTTGCAAACCAAAACCGCGTTCAATTACCGTCTGTAACCGGCGATACCGTTCCGCATTATCGGGATCCAGCATGGTCATCATTTTGTATTGATTCGATAAAATCAGGCGTTGAGCGTTAGTCATTTCCATCGTGAAAATCCTCATGTCTGCATAATGAGCAAAGCATGGCATAGCGCAAAGTTCTGCGAAATCGCAAGCACACCATTCTTTGATTTGAGTCGGGATCTCATCTGAAATAATCACCGGAGGGGACTTTCCTCCGGTGTCATGCAACTTATGAAAGACTATAGATGATGGCTGACAGGGTCAGTGGAGAAATCAGGCTTACAGATCGTCTAAAAATGTTTTATCGAGTTGCTTGAACGCGCGTTTAAGCACGTCAGCTAAAGACTGATAGGTCGGGGTGCCTTCAATCGGTGCCAGCGCTTGCCCGGCTTCTGCAAGCTTATTGCGCACATCATGGAACCAGCCGAGTAAACCAGGAGGCAGAGGCGTCACGGAACGGCGACCGAGCCACCACAAGCCCTGCATTGGCAAACTGCAGGCAAAAATCGCTGTAGCTACCGCCAGCCCGAGCTGACCACCGAGGGCAATTTGCCACGTCAGGGTAAATACAGCCACCGGCGGCATAATACGCACGGCAAAACGGGTGGCCGTAGAGATGCGGTTCTCCGGAAACATAGGAGCCAGGCGCTTATCTGACGGCCATGTCTTCATATAGTGCTGTCCGCGCTGGAAGATCTGAAACCAGCTTACGGAGCCTGTTGGCTTACTCGTCATATCTGCACCTCAACTTCACGTATAAAATTTAAAAAATAGTTGTAAAACACAAACTGGAGTTTACCACGATAAAATATATTTTGTTTTTACTGACACTGTCGGTATTCTATCGCAGCCTCGCAACCCTCTCAGGCAACGACATCATAATAAAGTTGGGATACAAACGGTAATTTGCAATGTTTGCTCCCTATATTAAGCATAGTGCCTTGCTCTGGGTGGTTTTGTAATTAGTTATTGTATTTTTTGTTAGTGTTTTTACTGATTAGTAACATCCTGAAGGCGCATAACAGAGATACTTTGTGCCCATGCACAGATTATTCCCCTGTTATCAGAGGGCTTGAACAACTAGAGCCCGGCGATTCTCCAGCTTTTTCATCATCATGCCGGTTTTGGCTCTCCGGCATGATGTTAATCATAATTGTCACCGCCATTATGCGCTACGCTTGATGTCAGATTGACGATTTATTAACCACGTGTATTGTTTTTCTTAAACAGCACCAACAATAAATAGGTACTTCCATGTCGAGTAAGCTTGTACTGGTTCTTAACTGTGGTAGTTCTTCCCTTAAGTTTGCCATCATTGATGCTGCAAACGGCGAAGAACACATTTCAGGTTTAGCCGAATGTTTCCATCTGCCAGAAGCACGCATTAAATGGAAAATGGACGGTGGCAAAGAAGAAGCCGCTTTAGGTGCGGGTGCCGCACACAGTGAAGCGCTGAAGTTTATCGTTAACAACATTCTGAGCAAAAAACCTGAGCTGTCCGCAGAGCTGGTTGCAATCGGCCACCGCATCGTTCATGGCGGCGAAAAGCTGACCAAGTCCATGCTGATCACCGACGCTGTCATCGAAGGTATCAAAGAATCTATCCCGTTTGCACCGCTGCATAACCCGGCTCACCTGATCGGTATCGATGAAGCGCTGAAATCTTTCCCTAAACTGGCTGATAAAAACGTTGCCGTTTTCGACACCGCTTTCCATCAGACCATGCCGGAAGAGTCTTATCTCTACGCCCTGCCGTACAGCCTGTATAAAGATCACCATGTCCGTCGTTACGGCGCACACGGCACCAGTCACTTCTATGTGACTCAGGAAGCCGCAAAAATGCTGAACAAGCCAGTGGAAGAAGTGAATCTGATCACTTGCCACCTGGGTAACGGCGGTTCTGTCAGCGCCATCCGTAACGGTAAATGTGTAGACACCTCCATGGGTCTGACCCCGCTGGAAGGTCTGGTGATGGGTACGCGTAGCGGTGACATCGACCCGGCTATCATCTTCCATCTGCATGATTCTCTGGGCATGAGTGTTGATCAAATCAACAAAATGCTGACCAAAGAATCTGGCCTGCTGGGTCTGACCGAAGTCACCAGCGACTGCCGTTATGTGGAAGATAACTACACCACCAAAGCTGATGCAAAACGTGCAATGGACGTGTTCTGCCATCGTCTGGCGAAATACATCGGTGCGTATACTTCACTGATGGAAGGCCGTCTCGACGCCGTGGTATTCACTGGCGGCATTGGTGAAAACGCCGCAATGGTTCGCGAACTGTCTCTTGGTAAACTGGGCCTGCTGGGCTTTGAAGTTGACCACGAACGCAACCTGGCTGCCCGTTTCGGCAAATCCGGCGCGATCAATAAAGAAGGCACCCGCACCGCTCTGGTCATCCCGACCAACGAAGAGCTGGTGATTGCACAAGACGCCGCGCGTCTGACTGCATAATCGATTCAAGACTGCCCGCGTCATGCGGGCAATTTTTCACTCAAAGGCAAACGCCGCCCGTTTGGACGCACCGCGCAGGATAATCATCGCGCTTATGCTGATCATTATCCCCTTTGCACAAACCTGCGAATGTCCCTGCCTGGCAACCGTTAAAGAGGTTTAGCCGTGTCCCGTACAATTATGTTGATCCCTACAGGCACCAGCGTTGGTCTGACCAGCGTCAGCCTGGGCGTGATCCGTGCCATGGAACAAAAAGGCGTCAGCCTGAGCATCTTCAAGCCAATCGCTCAACCGCGTGCTGGCGGCGATGCTCCTGACCAGACCACCACCATCATTCGTGCTAACTCTACCGTGACTGCAGCTGAACCGCTGAAAATGAGCCACGTTGAAACGCTGCTGAGCTCCAACCAGCAGGACGTGCTGATGGAAGAGATCATCGCGCGTTACCATGAAAATACCAAAGACGCAGAAGTGGTGCTGGTGGAAGGTTTAGTGCCAACCCGTAAACACCAGTTCGCCAACGCGCTGAACTATGAAATCGCTAAAACCCTGAACGCAGAAATCGTCTTCGTTCTGGCGCTGGGCAATGATTCTCCTGCGCAGCTCAAAGAACGTATCGAACTGGCCCGTTCAAGCTTCGGCGGCAGTAAAAATAAAAACATCACCGGCGTTATCATTAACAAACTGAATGCACCGGTTGATGATCAGGGTCGTACCCGTCCTGATCTGTCTGAAATCTTTGATGATTCAACCAAAGCCAGCGTGGCAAATATCGACCCGACTCAGCTGTTCGCCAACAGCCCGCTGCCGGTTCTGGGTTGCATTCCATGGAGCTTCGAGCTGATTGCCACCCGCGCAATCGACATGGCCAAGCACCTGAACGCCCGCATCATCAACGAAGGTGACGTCAAAACCCGCCGCGTGAAATCCGTGACCTTCTGCGCACGCAGCATTCCTCATATGCTGGAGCATTTCCGTCCGGGTTCCCTGCTGGTCACTTCTGCTGACCGTCCGGACGTGCTGGTTTCAGCCTGTCTGGCCGCCATGAATGGCGTGGAAATTGGTGCGATCCTGCTGACCGGCGGCTACGAAATTGATGAGCGCATCAACAGCCTGTGCGAACGCGCCTTCCAGACCGGCCTGCCAGTCTTCATGGTAGATACCAACACCTGGCAGACGTCCCTGAGCCTGCAAAGCTTCAACCTGGAAGTTCCTGCAGATGACCATCAGCGCGTAGAGAAACTGCAGCAGTACGTGGCGTCTCACATCAATGCTGACTGGATCAATTCCCTGAGCGCCCACTCCGAGCGTTCACGTCGTCTTTCTCCGCCAGCCTTCCGTTATCAGCTGACCGAACTGGCCCGTAAAGCCGGTAAACGCATCGTTCTGCCAGAAGGCGACGAGCCACGCACCGTGAAAGCGGCAGCGCTGTGTGCTGAACGTGGTATCGCGGAATGCGTTCTGTTGGGTAATCCTGACGAGATCAAACGCGTTGCAGCGGCTCAGGGTGTGACGCTGGGTAAAGGCATCGAAATCGTTGATCCGGTTGTTGTGCGCGAAGAATACGTGGCACGTCTGGTTGAATTGCGTAAAAGCAAAGGCATGACCGAAGTGGTTGCGCGTGAGCAACTGGAAGACAACGTGGTTCTGGGCACGCTGATGCTGGAACAAGGTAACGTTGATGGTCTGGTTTCCGGTGCGGTTCACACCACCGCAAACACCATCCGCCCACCGTTGCAGTTGATCAAAACCGCGCCGGGCAGCTCACTGGTTTCTTCTGTGTTCTTCATGCTGCTGCCTGACCAGGTTCTGGTATACGGCGACTGTGCGATCAACCCAGATCCAACCGCTGAGCAACTGTCTGAAATCGCTATCCAGTCTGCGGATTCCGCAGCGGCATTTGGTATCGAACCACGCGTTGCGATGATCTCCTACTCAACCGGTAACTCCGGCGCAGGTAGCGATGTCGAGAAAGTGCGTGAAGCGACCCGTCTGGCCCAGGAAAAACGTCCTGATCTTATCATCGATGGTCCGCTGCAATACGACGCCGCAATCATGGCTGACGTTGCAAAATCCAAAGCGCCAAACTCGCCGGTTGCGGGTAAAGCGACCGTGTTCATCTTCCCTGACCTGAACACCGGTAACACCACGTATAAAGCGGTACAGCGCTCTGCGGATCTGGTCTCTATCGGGCCGATGCTGCAAGGTATGCGTAAACCGGTTAACGACCTGTCCCGTGGCGCACTGGTAGACGATATCGTCTACACCGTGGCACTGACCGCGATTCAGTCTGCTCAGGCAGAAGCTGCGGTTCCGGCTAAATAAGCCAGAACCTCTGAGCGCAAAGCTTCTGAACGCAAAACGCCGGGCTTAATGTCCGGCGTTTTTTTTGTCTTTTTTTCGGTAAATCTCAGAGCAACCTTTTCGCGGCCTCAAGAATATGTTCAGCCGTCAGGCCATATTCCTGCTGCAAGAACTCCTGCGTCCCTACCTGACCGTAACGCTCTTTCACGCCCACACGGCGCATCGGCACCGGCTGGTTTTCCACCAGCACTTCCGCTACCGCCGATCCCAGCCCGTTGTGAATACTGTGGTTTTCACAGGTCACAATTTTGCCCGTTTTCGCGGCGTATTTGATGATAATGTCTCTATCAATCGGCTTGAGGGTGAACATGTCGATGACTGCCGCACTGACGCCTTCACGCTCCAGCATTTCTGCCGCTTTCAGCGCTTCTGCGACCATAATCCCGTTGGCGATCAGCGTAACGTCAGTACCGTCCCGCAGCAGATTAGCTTTGCCGATGGTAAACGTCGCCCCTTCCTGATAAACCTGCGTGGCCTGTTTGCGGATAGTGCGTACCCAGTAGAAACCTTTCAGATCCATCAGCTGCAACAGGATATTGCGGAACATCACCGCATCAGTCACTTCCATGACTACGGAATTCGCCAGCCCGCGCACGATGCCCATATCCTCAAATGACATATGCGTGCCACCGTTATGACAGGCGCTGACGCCCGCATCTGACGCGATAATTTTGACGTTATTCTTCTGATAATCCAGCGACATAAACAGCTGATCGAAACAGCGGCGGCTGGCGAATGCGGTAAAAGTATGCACAAACGGCACGCGACCGGTCAGCGACAAACCTGCTGCAACGCCGATCACGTTGGCTTCCATAATGCCGCAGTTAATCACATGATCAGGATGATCTTTATGCACGCCGTCCATCGCCATCGAGCTCATCAGGTCGGCTTCAAGCGCGATAATCGGCGTATTTTCCACAATCTTTTCACGCACGGTATTGGCGTAGACTTTACGCATTTCCACCGCATCTTTTTGTAATTCCAGAGAGACTTCAAACATGGGTGGCCTCCAGCTCAGCGATAGCGTTTTCGATTTCTAGTTTCACATCCGGGGTTAACCGCAGATGGTGCGAGTTCGCCAGTTGTTCGAGATACTTCACGCCCTGGCCTTTAATACTGTCGAGTATCACCACCAGCGGACGTTGCTCAGCGTGACGAACCGGCGTCACCGCCTCGCTTATCGCTACAATGTCATCGCCTTTAATAGTCTGAACATCGAAACCAAACGCACTGAATTTTCCGGCCAGATCAAAAGGTTTGATGACTTCATCCAGCGTGCCGTCGAGTTGCTGTTTGTTGTAATCGATGAACAGCGTCAGATTGTGCAAATTGTGGTGCGCAATAAACTGGAAGGCTTCCCAGCACTGGCCTTCATTGAGTTCGCCATCGCCAAGAATGCAGAATACACGGTTGCTGCGACCGGCCAGTTTATGCGAAAGCGCCATGCCTGCAGCGATGGAAACGCCCTGCCCCAGCGAACCGGTGGTAGCATCGACGCCGGTGGTGCGCAGCCTGTCCGGATGGCTCGGTAACCGGGTGCCATTCTGGTTCAGCGTTTGCAATTCACTGACCGGGAAATAGCCTTTCAGCGCCAGCGTCGCATACAGCGCCGGTCCCGCATGGCCTTTGGATAACACGAAATAATCGCGATCCTGCCAGTCTGGTTTTTTCGGGTCGATGCGCATGACATCGCCATACAGAACCGCCAGCGTTTCCACCACTGACATGCTGCCGCCATAGTGCCCGAATCCCAGACCGGTCAACATTTTCAGCGTCTCGATGCGGATATGGCGGGCCAGATCACGAACCTCCTGGACATCTTTCATCTTCATTGATCCTTATTTTAGTGAGCACTTATCCTGGCCTGTTATTTCTAACAGGCAGGACAGTGTTTCCCGGATGGTCTTACAAAACGTATTCGTTAAAAAACGGTGTGATGCAGGATTTACTTCTCTGTGACTTCTTTCTCAGCTACCGGTTTTTTACCGAGATAGTTCCAGGCAACCAGTACCGCGAAGATACCGACGATCAGCGCCATGATGCCTTCCTTCGACATGAAGCGCGCCAGATTGCCCAGCAGTATGCCGATAACGCCGAAGTCCGCGTCAGAGAACGTTGCGTTGGCAAAGCCCAGCGCACCCAGTACCGGCAACAACAGAACCGGCAGGAAGGTAATCAGAACGCCGTTAGCAAACGCCCCGACCATCGCGCCACGACGTCCGCCGGTGGCATTACCGAACACACCCGCGGTTGCACCGGTGAAGAAGTGCGGCACCACGCCCGGCAGGATCAGCACCAGATGCATTTGCCCTAACAGGAACAGGCCGACCAGACCGCCGAGGAAACTGAACAGGAAGCCAATCAGCACAGCATTCGGTGCGTACGGATAAACCACCGGACAGTCCAGCGCCGGACGGGCATTCGGCACCAGTTTTTCAGAGAAGCCGACAAATGCCGGGACAATTTCTGCGAGGATCAGACGCACACCCTGCAAAATGATGAACACACCCGCCGCAAAGGTAATAGCCATGATGATGGCGTACACCAGATAGTTCTGGCCCGCGCTGTAGGTCGCTTCAACAAAGACCTGACCAGCGAACACCGCCATGATCAGATAGATAATGATCATGGTGAGGGAGATTGAAATGGAACTGTCGCGCAGAAAGCTCAGGTTTTTCGGCAGATTCATTTCTTCCGTAGAACGTGAACCTTTGCCAACTTTACTGCCGATCCAGCCTGATAAGACGTAACCGATGGTGCCGAAATGGCCGAACGCCACGTCATCGCTGCCGGTGATTTTGCGCATATAACGCTGCGCCAGCGCCGGGAAGAACGCCATGATAAGGCCGAGCGTCAGGGAACCGGTGAAGACCAGAGCAACCCCTTCAAAACCGGCAACGGTCAGAATGACGCTGATCATACAGGCCATATAGAACGTGTGATGTCCGGTCAGGAAGACATATTTCAGTCGTGTGAAACGCGCCACAATCAGGTTTGCCACCATACCGAACGCCATGATTAAAGCAGTCGGCGCACCGAATTTCTCCAGCGCGATGGAAACAATGGCTTCGTTATTTGGAATAATACCCTGGATATTAAAGGCGTGTTCAAACATACCGCCTAATGGATTAAGAGAGCCGACTAATACCGTAGCACCACCGCCCAATACTAAAAAGCCCAGTATTGTTTTTACCGTGCCTTTGACCACATCAGAAAAGTTTTTCTTTTGCGCGACCAGGCCGATTAATGCGATGAGCCCCACCAGTACGGAAGGCACTTTTAATATATCAACCACAAACTTGAGCGTTTCCTGGATAAACATATCCACCTCGTTTGTCTATTTGTTTTATTTGTAGGGTTATTCAGTGACGTCAGGACACTGGGTGTTTTTCAAAATGCGCAATCAGTTTGGTTTCAAGTTCATTGATATCAATAATGTTAGTGATCACCACTAACTGATTTTCCGGGATGCTGGCGCTGGCAGCGATGTCTTTCGCCATCACGAACAGGTCGGCTTCACCGGGAATGGCAGAAGACAAATCAGAGTGCTGAACATCCGCCTGAATATTCAGTTTCTTCAGCACTTTTTTAATGTTCATTTCAACCATAAAGCTGCTGCCTAAACCGGAACCGCAAATCGCCATAATTTTCATTTTATTCACCTGTTCTTTATCTGTTTTGAAAGCGTAACATAGCGTATCAGTTGCCCGTATTCAGGCCTCTGACTGTTTATATTTCCTGATTGGAATGATCTTCCCTGTGACGGTATTAACTCAAATTAATAGCGGGAAATCACATCCTGTATTTCACTGATGCTTTTAGCCTGATGGATTTTCTGCATATCTTCATCACTGGAAAATAATTCAGCCAGCTCAGAAATTAGCTCAATATGACTGTGCTTATCAGGTGCGGACAACATGACGACCGTATACACCGGATCGTTATCCTCTGAATTAAATTTCACCCCCTGCGGTAACGTCAGCAGCGATAACCCCAGTCCATTAGCTCCCTCTTCCGGTCTGGCATGTGGCATGGCGATGCCCGGTGCCAGAACAAAATACGGCCCCAGCTTTTCCCGCTGCGCAAAAATTGCGGTCAGGTAATCCGGGGTAATTGTCCCTTCTTTCAGCAGTGGCACAGCGCTCACTTCCACTGCCTGCCGCCAGTCCGTGATATCCGTTCTGATCTGAATTCGTTCAGATGTCAGCCAATCATTCAGCATAGTGATGCTCCGTTATATTTTTGAAGATGGCCGGTCAAATTTCCCCCAGACCGCACCAACGATCCAGACTCTACTTCAGCGGTAGCGTTAACATCTGTGACACAACTCACAAAGATAGCGCTACCAAACTTCTATCATTGAGATCTGTGATAGCGCTATCAAAAATAATCGCGCTGCGGTATCACCGGCCAGCGGCTGGCACAAATAACGGTATACTTTGTCAGGAAATTGCCGATAATTTACCGAATTCTGCCGTAGTTCCCGTTATGCCGGTCCTGCTGCGGCCCGCTTTTTCGTTATGCCAGCAGGTATACATTGTGCGCAAGATGCGCAGTTAAGGTCAGGATCGTGAATGTCCATTAACAAGAAAAGACGCAGTACCGGAAGAGTCACACTGGCGGATGTCGCGCAGCTGGCAGGCGTAGGCAGCATGACCGTTTCCCGCGCGCTGCGAACGCCGGAGCAGGTTTCCGACAAGCTGCGGGAAAAAATCGAAGAAGCCGTCAGTCAGCTGGGTTATCTGCCTAATCAGGCCGCGAGTTCACTGGCTTCTGCCTCGTCCAATACCATTGCGATGATTGTGCCCAGCCTGTCTGAATCTGGCTGCGCGGAGATGTTTGCCGGATTGCAGAAAGTGCTGCAACCGGCGGGATACCAGATCATGCTGGCCGAGTCCCAGCACCGGATGGAGCGTGAAGAAAAACTGCTGGAAACGCTGCTGTCCTACAATCTGGCGGCGGCTATTTTGCTTTCCGTCGAGCACTCCGCGAATGTCAGGCAATGGCTTGATAATCTGACCATTCCGGTTCTGGAAATCGGTGCGCTAACCGATTCACCTATCGATATGAATATTGGTATTGATTACGTCGAGGCGATGTTTCAGCTGACGCAGACCGTGGTGGCAAAGGGTTACCAGAACATCGGCATGCTGTGCGCTAATCAGGAACAGTGGATTTTCCAGCAGCATTTACAGGGCTGGCGAAAAGCGATGCTGAAAGCGCACATGTCGCCGCACCGGGTGATTAATGCCGCGGAACCAGCCTGTTTTTCTACCGGAGCCCAGCAACTGCCTGAGTTTCTGCTGGCCTGGCCTGAACTCGACGCGCTGGTATGTGTGTCAGACGATCTCGCCTGCGGTGCGCTGTATGAATGTCAGCGCAGAAGAATCAAAGTGCCGGACGACCTGGCTGTGGTCGGTTTTGGTAATTCGGACGTCAGCAAAGTCTGTCAGCCACCGCTGACCACCATCGCTATTCCGCATAAAGAAATCGGGGTACGTGCGGCACAGGCGTTACTGGCGAGGATTAATGATGAGGAATGGGAAGAGGTGACGATCGCATCGTCATTGTGCAAGCGGGACAGTTGCTAAAAAACCGCGGGCGATAGTATATCGCCCGCGAGATGCTGATCAGATATCGTCTTCGGTCGACGAATCTTCATTAGCTTTCACACTTTCCACCGCCGGTGTTGCTTCTTCACGCGTCAGAGGCTTACCGTGTTCTTTCTCGTTATTGCGCGTCATCCACAATGAGAGTGCTTTCAGAGAATCAGGCGTAAATTCATCACAGCGGGCAGTGATTTCTTCCGGAGTCATCCAGCGCACTGCGTCGATTTCTTCTTCCTGCAACGCGAACGGGCCATGGGATACGCAACTGAACAGTGCGCCCCAGACGCGGCATTTATTCTCTTCCTCGAAATAGAACTGACCGTGCTCGGCAAAAGGCACACCGGCAATGCCTAACTCTTCTTCGGCTTCACGACGCGCTGAATCCAGAATATTTTCACCGCTTTGCACCACGCCACCTGCCGTTGCATCCAGCCAGCCCGGGTAGAAATCTTTGGTTTCAGTCCGGCGCTGAATCAAAATATTTCCCATGCCGTCATGAACCACGATATAGCTGGCACGGTGACGCAGGACCTGAGCGCGCATTTGTTGTCGGCTGGCCTGGGCAATGACTTCGTTATCTTCGTTGACGATATCAACCCACTCATCCGTACTGATGTTTTGCTCTTGTTCTGACATCCGCTGGAACCTTCTCTTTTAAGCGCTGGTCTGTGCGCAATAAGTCTGTGCGCTGTGATTTTGCAACACGTCGATAATGTCCGGAGATTCTATTGGGTCTGCTGGGTTGCTTCAATAGCTATGGGTGCGCAGATACACCGTAAAATTTATGTCAGCCCACAAAGTTCGCCATCAGACAACTCTGACATAGACAACCGTTCATATGCATTATGATAACCTATTACTCAGGATATAAAGTTTGTGATTATCAATCCCCCATTGGCGCATCCCGCCCCGCAAGTCGCGGAGTCTGATTAACACGCAGGAGGCAATATGATCGATCTCTATTACGCACCCACACCCAATGGCCATAAAATTTCTCTTTTACTTGAAGAGTGTGGCCTGCCATACCGGCTTTATCGAATTGATATGAGCGCCGGCGAGCAATTCAGGCCTGAATTCCTTGCCATTTCTCCGAACAATAAAATCCCGGCCATTGTTGATAATGAACCCGTGGATGGCGGCGCACCACTCAGTGTCTTTGAGTCTGGCGCAATTTTGCAGTATCTGGCAGAAAAAACCGGCAAATTCCTCAGCCAGGAACTGCGCGAAAGAACCATCACGCTGCAATGGCTGACCTGGCAGGTTGCCGGATTTGGCCCGATGCTGGGTCAGAATCATCATTTCACCCACTACGCTCCGCAACCTGTGCCTTATGCCATCGAACGTTTCCTGCAGGAAACCCGGCGGTTATATGGGGTGCTGAACCGTCAGCTGGAGAAAAATGCCTATATCGCGGGCGAGAATTACAGCATTGCTGATATTGCCACTTACCCGTGGGTTGTGGCGCATGAACGTCAGCGAATTGATCTGGCGGAGTTTCCTGCCGTGCGCAACTGGTTTGAGCGGGTGAAAAGCCGCCCGGCGACGCAAAAAGCCTATGCGTTAGCGCAGGCATAATCCGCCCGATGCCTCCGTACTTTGCCGGAGGTGTTTTCCCTTCTGCAAAATAAAAACACTTAATTGTGCTCCATATCGCGAGTTAATGGCGGTGATTCATCTATGATTATAGGCAGTTCATCCGCGAATTCAGACAGTTAAGGATCACGATATGAAAGTCCTGATAACCGGCGCAACCGGGCTCATCGGTCGAAAACTCACCGGGCGACTTCTTGAACAATCTCATCAGATTACCGCACTGAGCCGCGCCCCTGAACGAGCGGCGAAGCTGTTAGGCTCGCAGGTTCAGGTATGGGAAACGCTGGAAGGCAAAACCACCCTTGACGGTTTCGACGCCGTCATCAACCTTGCCGGTGAACCGATCGCTGACAAACGCTGGACGAAAGAACACAAAGCCCGGTTGTGTGAAAGCCGCTGGCAGCTCACTGAAAAACTGGCGACGCTGATTAATGCCAGTCAGACGCCGCCTTCAGTCTTCATTTCCGGTTCAGCGGTCGGGTATTACGGCGATCAGGGGCAGGCGCTGGTGCCGGAAGATGAGACGCCGAACAAGCAATTTACCTGGCAACTTTGCGCCCGCTGGGAAGCCCTGGCTATGTCCGCTCAAAGCCCGTCCACGCGAGTTTGTCTGCTGCGAACCGGGATCGTACTGGCCGAAAAAGGCGGTGCGCTGGCAAAAATAGTGCTGCCCTTCCGCGCCGGTCTCGGTGGTCCGATCGGCGATGGTCAGCAATATATGCCGTGGATCCACATCAATGACATGATTGACGGGATCCTTTTCCTCCTCGCCCACGAAACGCTCTCAGGGCCATTCAATATGGTATCGCCTTATCCGGCACGTAACGAACAGTTCAGCGCCCTGCTCGGGGAAGTCCTCCACCGACCGGCATTTATGCGCGCACCCGCGCCTGTGGTTCGTTTGCTGATGGGGGAATCAGCGGTGCTGGTGCTGGGAGGCCAGCGTGCCGTGCCACGCAGACTGGAAGCCGCAGGGTTTGAGTTTAAGCATCAGGAATTGAAGGAAGCACTGGAGGATTTGCTGGCGTGAAGGGTCTTGCAGCCCTTCACCCTGCTCAACCAGATGGGGATGTTTCGGCTTCTCATAGGTACAATGGCGCGGTACTGGCGCTTTTTAAAAACTGATCGGGGGGGGATGTTTCGGTTTCTCAATAACTGCGCTCACATAGGCTATTTCGCCGAAACCGAGCAGAGGGGAAAAGCTTTTCCCCTCTGCTCTCCCCTCGCTTTTTCACTGCGCGCTGTCGCTGGAATGAAGGACATGTTCCGGCACATTGGTGTATGGCGCAAAATGTCATCGCTCCGCGATGCCCTCATTTCAGGATTCGAGCCTCTGGTCTCGAACCATTCATTCGGTGCCATTTTTGAGCACGCCAATCAACTTATCTAAAAGATAAAAAACGGTCAGCCGTTGAATTTAAGATCTCACGGGCGAATCAGAAATCTTGCTGAACGGAGCGGCTTCGAGACCCAGGGCTCGAAGACCGAGAGAAGGAACCGCAAAGCGGCAAGATTTCCAGCCTGTCACTGTGGTTGCTGAAACATAGCCAGCGAGCGAAGCACTTGTTGAAAAGGCGAGGAGGAATCCAAAGGAGGAAAAGCACTTTCCTCCTTTGGGCGGTTTCGGCGCAGAAAATTATGTGAGCACAATTATTGAGAAACCGAAACGTCCACAATTCAATTCCCCCCCCTCAGGTTCTACTCCTTCACATCCACCTGATAAAACACATGTTTCCCAAACGGATCCACTTCATAGCCGGTCACTTCTTTGCGGACCGGTTCGAAAATGGTCGAGTGGGCGATCATCACCGCAGGGGCCTGATCGTGCATCATCTGCTGCGCCTGCTCGTAAAGCGCGACGCGTTTGGCGTGATCGGTGGTTTCTTTCGCTTCGGTAATCAGCTTGTCGAACGGTGCGTAACACCATTTGGCTGAGTTCGAACCGCCCTTCGCGGCGTTACAGGTAAACAGCGGACCGAAGAAATTATCCGGGTCACCGTTCGCCGTCGTCCAGCCCATCAGTGCCGCCATGTGCTCGCCGTTACGGATGCGGGTCTGATATTCGCCCCATTCGTAACTGACGATGTGCGCTTTCACACCGATTTTCGCCCAGTCCGCCTGAATCATCTCCGCCATACGACGGGCGTTCGGGTTATACGGACGCTGAACCGGCATCGCCCACAAGTCAATATCAAAACCGTTCGGCATTCCCGCTTCAGCCAGCAAGGCTTTGGCTTTCTCCGGTGAATAATCGTAATCCACCAGCTTGTCGTTGTAACTCCAGACACCGGTCGGCAGCAGCGTTTTGGCGACGGTTCCGGTGCCATGGAATACCGCTTCGATGATTTGCGGTTTGTTAATCGCCATGGTCAGTGCCTGCCGTACTTTCACATTATCCAGTGGCGCTTTCTGCGTGTTGAACGAGAGGAAACCGGTGTTAAGGCCAGCCTTGCTCATCAGATTGATGTCTTTATTTGCACGCATACGCTCGAGATCGGCCGGATTCGGGAATGGCATCACCTGACACTCGTTTTTCTCGAGTTTAGCAAGACGCATCGAGGCATCAGGGGTGATGGTATACACCAGACGGTCAATTTTAGATTTGCCCTGCCAGTATTCAGGGAACACCTTGTACAGCAGACGCGTGTCTTTCTGGTATTGCATCAGCTCGAACGGGCCGGTGCCGACAGGATCCTGATCGACCTTTTCCGGCGTACCGGCTTTAAGCATCTGATCGGCATATTCCGCAGAGAGAATCGATGCGAAATACCACGCCAGATCCGCCACGAATGGCGCTTCCGGACGAGTCAGATTGAAGCGGACAGTGTAGTCATCCACCTTATCGATACTGCCGATAAGGTCACCCATTTTCAGGCTGTCGAAGTTCAGGTACGTGCCGCCGGAAATTTTATGGTAAGGATTATTTTCATCTTTCTGGCGCATGAACGAGAAGATCACGTCGTCAGCATTGAAATCGCGCGTCGGCTTAAACAGTTTGTTGCTCTGGAATTTCACGCCCTTGCGCAAATGGAAGGTATAGGTTTTACCGTCCGCACTGACATCCCAGCTTTCCGCCAGGCTAGGGATCAGCTCCGTGGTACCGATTTTAAAATCCACCAGACGGTTATAAATCGGTGCCGCGCTGGCATCCACAGAGGTACCCGAGGTGTAAAGTTGCGGGTTGAATTGCTCAGGCGAACCTTCAGAACAATACACCAGCGTTTTTGCAGAAACGCCACCTGTGATGGCCAGCGCCAGTAAACCTGTGCTTATTTTTAATATGTTGTGTTTCATTATTTTCCCTTTTTCCCTGTCCGGAGAGTGTTTAAATCTTCTTCATCGTGGAACATAAAGCAAAAACAGATTAACATCTGGATAACACGTAGTAATACTTTGTTATATATGAAAATCTTATAACAGGGAACAATATTTGCGCACATTCAGAGGTCAAGATGTCGACAACAATTGCAAAACAGCTTACCGAACGTTTCTACCGCTATCTCTCCGTGACATCACAAAGTGATGCCAGCGCGACCACTCTGCCAAGTACACCAGGCCAGCACGATATGGCGCGCTTACTGGCCGATGAGCTGCACCAGCTCGGTCTGGAAAACATTCAGATCGACGAATACGCGACCGTCACCGCCGTAAAATCCGGGACTAAAAAGGGTGGTCCGCGCATCGGTTTCATCACGCATATTGATACCGTGGATGTCGGCCTGCGCCCGGACATTCACCCGCAAACCTTGCGTTTTACCGGCGAAGATGTGTGCCTCAATAGTGAAAAAGATATCTGGCTGCGCCCTGCCGAGCGCCCGGAGATCCTGCCGTACAAAGGCGAAGACATTATTTTCAGCGACGGCACCAGCGTGCTGGGCGCGGATAATAAAGCGGCGGTGACTGTCGTGATGACATTGCTGGAAAACCTGACCGCTGAGCAGGAATACGGCGATATTGTGGTGGCGTTTGTGCCGGATGAAGAAATCGGACTGCGCGGCGCCAAGGCGCTGGATCTTGCGCGCTTCGATGTGGATTTCGCTTACACCATCGACTGCTGCGAACTCGGCGAAGTAGTTTACGAAAACTTTAACGCAGCGGCTGCTGAAATCACCTTTACCGGCGTGACCGCGCATCCGATGTCAGCCAAAGGCGTGCTGGTGAATCCGCTGCTGATGGCACAGGATTTCATCCGTCATTTTGACCGTGCAGAAACGCCTGAAAATACCGAAGGCCGTGAAGGTTATGTCTGGTTCAATGGCATGAGCGCGTCGCAGCAAGGCGCGGAACTGAAAGCCTCCATTCGTGATTTCGACAGCGCCAGTTTTGCAGCACGTAAGCAAAAAATTCATGATGTCGCGAAAGAGATTGCCGCGCAGTATCCGACGGCGAAAGTCTCAGTTGATATCAGTGACACCTACAGCAATATCAGCAGCGCCATCGGTGAAGATCGCCGGGCGATTGATCTGATCTTTGCAGGTTTGAAAGAGATCGGCGTTGAGCCAAAAGTGATCCCGATGCGCGGCGGCACCGACGGTGCAGCGCTGTCAGCCAAAGGTTTACTGACGCCGAATTACTTTACCGGCGCGCATAATTTCCACTCGAAATTCGAGTTCCTGCCGGTGAATTCGTTTGTGAAATCCTATGAACTCACCGTTCAGCTTTGCCTGCTGGCGGCGAAGGGTTGATTTACTTTAGGTAAAATCATCCCAGCCTTCCCCTCGTGCGAGGGGAAGGCGCGTAAGGATGTTACTTCAACGCACCTGAAAGGAACTGTTGCAGGCGGGCACTTTTCGGGCGGCCAAAGACTTCCGACGGATCGCCCTGCTCTTCAATCACGCCCTGATGCAGGAAAATAACGTGGCTGGAGACATGACGGGCAAACTCCATTTCATGCGTCACCACCACCATGGTTTTCCCCTCTTCTGCCAGTTTTTGCATAATACGCAGCACTTCGCCGACCAGTTCAGGATCGAGCGCTGAGGTCGGTTCGTCAAACAGCAGCACTTCAGGCTCCATCGCCAGTGCGCGGGCAATAGACACGCGCTGTTGCTGACCGCCTGACAAATTCACCGGATATTTACCCTGTGCGCGGGCGTCAATGCCCACTTTATCGAGATACTTCACCGCACGTTCACGTGCTTCCGCTTTGCTTAGCCCCAGCACCTGCACCGGCGCTTCCATAACGTTTTCCAGCACCGTCATGTGGCTCCACAGGTTGAAATGCTGGAACACCATCGTCAGTTTGGTACGCAGCAGTTGCAGCTGTTTTTTATCAAACACTTTCAGCTGACCGTCGGTGTCGCGCACCATGCGGATATCCTGATTATTGACGCTGATCGAACCTTCACTTGGTTTCTCAAGAAAGTTAATGCAGCGCAGGAAGGTACTTTTTCCGGATCCTGATGAGCCGATAATACTGATCACATCACCCGCATTGGCAGACAAAGAAACGCCTTTCAGCACTTCATGGTCGCCATAGCGCTTGTGGAGATCGAGAACCGCTAATTTGTTTTCTGGCATAGTTTTTATCCGCAATAATTATTGGTTGGCTTTTTTAATGGACAGACTGAGGCTTAACATGCGCCAGCCAGCGTTTTTCCGCCTTGCGGAACAGACCAATCAGGACAAAAGAAACACAAAGATAAATCACTGCTGCGATCCCGAAAGCATAAAACGGCTGATACGTCGCCGAGTTGATGTCGCGGGCGATTTTCAGCACGTCCGGTACCGTGGCGGTAAACGCCAGCGCGGTGGAATGCAGCATCAGAATGACTTCATTACTGTATGCAGGCAGCGCTGTGCGTAATGCCGACGGCAAAATAATGCAGGTATACAGTTTAAAGCGTGAGAATCCGTAGGCATTGGCCGCTTCAATTTCACCGTGCGGAACAGAACGGATCGCACCGGCAAAAATCTCGGTGGTATACGCGCAGGTATTGAGTGTCAGTGCCAGAATCGTACAGTTCAGTCCGCTGCGGAAGAAGGCATTGAGAAAGTCTGTGCCACGCACGATTTCCAGACTGTACATCCCGGAGTAAAACACCAGCAGCTGGACATACAGCGGTGTTCCGCGGAAAACATAGGTATACAGCCAGATCGGGTAGCGGATGAATTTGTTGGAAGACACGCGCCCCACCGCCATCGGCACCGCCAGTAACCCGCCGATGACGACGGAGCTGATCAGTAACCACAGGGTGATGGCCAGACCGGTGAATCGGTAACCGTCGCTGTAGAGCAGGGACATACCGTACTGTTGTAAAATCTCGATCATAGATCAGCCCTCTTCACACCCAGCGAATAACGGCGATCAAGCCATACCAGCACGCCGTTCGACAGCGTGGTGAAAATCAGATAAACCACACCCGCCACAATCGCAAAGTAGAACGGCTGATACGTGCCTTTACCGGCCAGCTGCGTGGCTTTGACCACGTCATTCAGGCCGAGCAATGACACCAGCGCGGTGGCTTTGAGGATAACCTGCCAGTTGTTGGCAATACCCGGCAGCGCAAAACGCATCATGGCCGGGAACAGAATTCGACGGAAAATTTGTGAGCCGCTGAAACCAAATGCGGTCGCCGCTTCGATTTGCCCGCGTGGAACCGCCATAAACGCGCCACGGAACGTCTCTGTGAAATAAGCGCCGTAAATAAAGCCCAGCGTGATGATACCGGCGCTCATCGGGTCGATATCAATCTGCGACATGCCGATGGATTCGGTCAGGCTGTTGAGAGCAATCTGCAAGCCGTAAAAAATTAATAACATCAATACCAGATCAGGTACGCCGCGGATAAGCGTGGTATAGCAACCAAAAAAACCAGAAATAATCCGGCTCTTCGACAGTTTCCCACCAGCCCCGATAAGCCCTATCACCAGCGCTAAAATAACTGACGAAATCGCCAGCTCCAGTGTCACCAACGTGCCCTGGATAATTACCTGGGAATACCCATACAGCATGGTTTTTTCCTGTCTTTAATGGATCCCTGCGCAGGCAAAACGGCAACCTGCGTCAGAACCGCAGGGAGCGGCAAACCGCTCCCTTTGGCACATCTCACAGCGCAAATCAGCCGCCGTAAACGTCAAAATCGAAGTATTTTTTCGCCAGTTTGTCGTAAGTCCCGTCTTTACGCATGCTGTCAAACGCCTTGTTCAGTGCGTCTTTCAGGTCGGTTTCATTCTTGCGCAGACCCATACCGGTGCCCACGCCAAAGAATTTATCGTCTTTCACTGAAGGGCCTGCAAACGCATAGTCTTTGCCCGCAGACTGTTTCAGGAAGCCTTCGCTGCCTGCCACTTCATCCTGGAATGCTGCGTCCAGGCGACCGGAGGCCAGATCTGCATAAATCAGATCCTGGTTCTGGTAAGCCACCACGTTGATGCCTTTTGGCTGCCATTGTGCGTTGGCATAGGCTTCCTGAGTGGAACCTTGCAATACGCCAACGTTTTTGCCTTTCAGGGCATCCAGAGTGGGCAGAATTTTGGAGCCTTTAGGCGCGATAAGGCGGGCGTTAGCGGCATAAAGTTTTTCAGTGAAATCAATTTCCTGCTGACGTTTTTCGGTGATGGATAACGAGGAAATAATCGCATCAATTTTCTTGGCTTTCAGGGAAGGGATCAGTGCATCGAAATCACTTTCAACATAAGTACATTTGATGGCTGCACGTTTGCACATCTCGTTAGCCAGGTCGATATCAAAGCCAACCAGCTTGCCGCTGGAGTCTTTTGATTCAAATGGGGCGTAAGTCGGATCAGTACCGATATTAATTGCTTTAGGCGCGGCAGCAAATGCACTACCTGCACTGGCTAAGACCAGAACCAGCGGAAGAACCTTGAACAACTTTTTCATACATTAGCCTCAGTGATTATTCATCTGTTGTGGTTGTGTGTGCGTGAATGAACGTCTTTTTATAGTTTGCTGAACGATGCAAATGGCTTTTTGCCAGATTTTCTCATGCACTTTTCGTGCCGTTTCTCAGCACAGCCACTTTCCGCTGTGAGAGAACGAAAACCGGTCAAAAAAGCATCGGGATAATGAAAGTTTTCAAAGGTCTGAAGGAAGAATAGCTGAAGGGGCGGCGAACACTGCACCTTAATGAATCAAATTGTGATCATTGTTGGTGCAATGTAACTGAACTGCGCGAAATGAGTGCGGATTGGGAGAAGAAAGATTAACGACTGCCCTGCCATCGAACAAATAAGTCTTCAGGGAGCTCAATATCAAACTGATCAATTACCCGGTTTACAGTCTGATCGATAATATCTTCGACAGATGTCGGACGGTGATAAAACGCCGGAACCGGCGGCATAATAATAGCGCCGAGCTCAGCGGCCTGGGTCATGAGTCGCAAATGCCCGAGATGCAGCGGTGTTTCACGCACGCATAACACCAGACGGCGGCGTTCTTTCAGCACCACGTCCGCTGCACGGGTCAGCAGGCCGTCGGTGTAACTGTTCACGATACCGGAAAGCGTTTTGATCGAGCAGGGTAAAATCACCATACCTGCTGTTTTGAATGAGCCTGAAGAAATGCTGGCAGCGATATCACGTGAATCATGCACCACATCCGCCAGTGCCTGAACATCACGCAGCGTCAGATCCGTTTCCAGGGTCAGCGTCTGGCGGGCGGCATTGCTCATCACCAGATGAGTTTCGATATCAGGCACGCTCTGCAATACCTGCAAAAGCCTGACACCATAAATTGCGCCGCTGGCGCCGGAAATACCGACAATAAGTCGTTTCATGAACACTGCCTTAGAAAAATGTAACCAGACCTGATGCTGCCAATACTGACATAAATCCAGACATAAAAAAACGCGCCCGCCCGGTTGTTCACCGGAGGGACACGTTTATGCGGATGTCAGCAACCGGCTAATCAGCCTTCGTTGTGCATCTCAAGGTTTTCAGCTTCCTGCTGACCACGTAATGCCTGAGCATCGTCGTTACGCAGGGCTTCGAGGTATTCCAGATAGTTCTGGTCAACGTCTTTAGTGACGTAAACACCGTCGAAGACTGAACATTCAAATTTCTCGATGTCGGTATTGTCTTCTTTAACTGCGGCGATCAGGTCGCTCAGATCCTGGAAGATCAATGCATCAGCACCAATCATCTGATTGATTTCACTGACTTCACGGCCATGCGCAATCAGTTCATTGGCACTTGGCATATCGATACCGTAGACGTTCGGGAAACGAATTTCCGGCGCAGCTGACGCCAGATAAACACGTCTCGCACCCGCTTCACGCGCCATCTCAACAATCTGCTGAGAGGTGGTGCCGCGCACGATGGAGTCATCCACCAGCAACACGTTTTTATCGCGGAATTCAGCACGGTTGGCATTCAGTTTACGGCGTACCGATTTACGACGTTCCTGCTGACCCGGCATGATAAAGGTACGGCCCACGTAGCGGTTTTTCACAAACCCCTGACGGTACGGTTTATTCAGGATACGGGCGATTTCCAGCGCGATATCGCAGGAGGTTTCCGGGATAGGAATGACCACGTCGATATCCAGATCTTCCCATTCACGGGCAATTTTCGCGCCCAGCTTTTCACCCATACGAACACGGGCGCTGTAGACGGAAATCTTGTCGATGAAGGAGTCAGGACGCGCGAAATACACGTACTCGAACAGGCACGGATTGTACTGAGGATTTTCAGCACACATGCGGGTGTAGAGCTGGCCTTTTTCGGTGATGTACACCGCTTCGCCTGGCGCAACGTCACGCAGGAACTCAAAACCTAATGTATCGAGTGCCACACTTTCAGATGCCACCATGTACTCATTACGGCCACCTTCCAGCGTGCGCTTACCGATAACCAGCGGACGGATACCGTGCGGGTCACGGAACGCCAGCATGCCGTGACCGATGATCATCGCCACACAGGCGTAAGCGCCACGGATTTTCAAATTCACCGCGGCAACCGCAGCGAAAATGTTATCGGCTTCCAGCGGGTAATGCTGGAAACGATCCAGTTCACTCGCCAGGATATTGAGCAGAATTTCAGAATCGGAAGTGGTGTTCACATGGCGGCGCTGACCTTCGAACAGGTTGCTTCGCAATTCGTGAGCATTGGTCAGGTTACCGTTATGCGCAAGGGTGATGCCGAACGGAGAGTTGACGTAAAAAGGTTGAGCTTCTGAAGCGCTGGAACTGCCAGCCGTTGGGTAGCGCACATGGCCAATACCCATGTTGCCCTGTAAGCGTTGCATATGGCGGGCTTCGAAAACATCCTTCACCAGGCCATTCGCTTTCCGTAAACGGAAGTTATTATTGGCATCAATGGTGACGATGCCTGCGGCATCCTGCCCACGGTGTTGTAACACCGTTAACGCGTCATAAATCGACTGGTTTACCGGCATGAAACCGGCGATACCGACAATACCGCACATGTTGTCTTTTCCTCTTCAGCGCTGCCAGAACTAAATATGTTTTGGCAAGAAACTCGACGTGCTCTGCAGGTAGTCAAAGAACCACCTGATGATATAACTGAATTGTGGGATCAACTGGGATTGTTTCCAGTCTTCACTTTGTGAAAAACTGGTGAAGGTATCCAGGAAGAACAGCATCGCAGAGACGATTAACACCCCGCGCAGTGCGCCGAAGCACACACCTAACACCCTGTCAGTGCCGGACAACCCGGTTTTTTCCACCAGTGAACTGATCACATAGTTGACAATTGCACCTACGATCAACGTCGCGATGAACAAGATGGCAATTGCGATCCCGTTTCGAACTAACTCATCTTCGAAACGCGTGAAGTAGATGGCGAGATAAGGGTAATAATGGCTGGCAACAAAGAAGGCGCAAGCCCAGGTTACCAGCGATAAAGCCTCGCGAACAAAACCACGGATCAAACTGACTAAAGCAGAAAATCCGATAACCGCAATAATGACGTAATCAATCCAGACCATTAACTATTCCAGTGTCTAATCCAGTCACGTCTACCCCGGCATCCAGTTCGCGGCGAATTCTAACAGAAAAAGAAAACGTTTGCGTAGGGGAAATCTGCCGGTCAGACAAATTAATAATAGCGATTAAAAAAACCTCAATCGCAGCATAAACCTATAAAAACCCAGCCAGAGGATCTTATAGAAAAAGGGCACAAATCGCTTGTGCCCTCCGTGGTATTTATCATTATCAGAGCCAAGCAATTGGAGTTGCAGCAAGGCAGCAAATGAGAGGATCCCGATGAGCTGACATTAGTCAGTGATTCGGGTCCTCGATTGCAGCGAACACAGCTGCGGCGTCAAGTGCGCAGGGTCAGTGAGCGCTGTATGCCCGAACCTGCCCACCCAATCCGCTCAGCTGTTGTAACTGAGGCAATGACGCTTCAAGTTTCTGCTTCGATGCATCCGGCCCGACGTACAGACGCGTGATCTGCCCCTGAACCGGCGTTGCTGGCACGGTATAGGCGCGGAAACCGGACAACCGCAGATTGGCCACAATCTCATTGGCTTTCGCGGCGTTCTTCAGCGCACCCAACTGCACAACATACGACTGCCCTGCCGGTGCTTTCTCTTCCGCCGCAGGTTTTGGCTGCTCGGCAACCGCTTTAGGCTGTTCAACCGGCTTCGGCTGTTCAACAGGTTTAGGTTTCACCGTCGGTTTTGCTTCCACCATCGGCTTAGGCTCAATCGTTTTCGGCTTCTGCTGAACGGGTTTGACCGGAGCCGTCTGCACCGGTTTTTTCTGCTCAGGCATCGTGGTGACCGGCGGCTGGGATTCCACCGTGGTATTGCCCGGTGCCACATTGCCATGATTTGCGGCGTTAGTGTTGTTGGCGGAACTGTCAGTATTCTGCCCGCCCGTCATGGACTGATCTGCCCCTTCCGGTGGCTGAGCAGGCAGCGATTGTGTGACCGGAGGCACCGAATCCTGTTCCTCAACATCACCCGGTTTTGGCACCAGGGGAATCGACGCAAATTCGTCTTCGTAATGCTTTTTCTTGCCGTCGAGTAAACCGGGCAGAATGATGACGCCCAGCGCCACCAGAATAATGGTCCCGACCAGACGATTTTGAAACTTACTTGCCACTGGTTTTCCCCGTGTCTATAGCATCCATTACGTGAGCTACGGTATGAAACGAGCCGCAGACAATCACAATATCCTGAGGAGCCGCCTCCTGCATAGCCTGTTTCCAGGCAGACTCCACATCATCAAATGGGCGTGCCTGCGGTAAATGTACCGTCAGTTCGGCAACGCTGGCACCACGCGGGCCTTCCAGCGGTGCGCAATACCATTCATCGACCTGAGGCGACAGACAAGCCAGCGTACCGGCAATATCTTTGTCTTTCAACATTCCGACGACGGCGCGCACTTTGCCGCCATTACGTGGCTGTTCAGCCAGGCGTCCGGCCAGATAAGCTGCGGCATGCGGGTTGTGGGCGACATCCAGTATGAGTCGCGGCGACTCACTCACCGTCTGGAAACGCCCCGGCAATGCGGCGCGCTGTAAGCCGCTGCGGAGCGCCGCTTCAGGAACATTCAGACCGGAATAATGCAGTGCGGCCAGCGCGGTGGCCGCATTCGCCAGCGGCACATTAGGCAACGGCAATGCATCCAGAATATTCACTTCTTTACCGGCGTCGAGCGCCGCCCAGCGCCAGTATCCTGCATCAGCAGAAAAATGCCAGTTCACATCGCGGCGGTATAAATCAGACTGTTTTTCCTGTGCGACGTCAGCAATGGACTGAGGCATATCCGGCTCACCGACTACCGCAGGTTTACCCGCACGGAAAATTCCGGCCTTTTCGCGACCAATGCTTTCACGGTCAGAACCCAGCCAGTCAGTGTGATCGAGGGCAATACTTGTGACGACAGACACGCTGGCATCAACAATATTGGTCGCATCCAGACGCCCGCCCAGACCGACTTCAAGGATAACCACATCCAGCTTAGCCTGTTTAAACAGATGCAATGCCGACAATGTGCCGTATTCGAAATAGGTCAGCGAAATATCGCCCCGCCCGGCTTCGAGTACTGCAAAAGATTCGCAGTGCGCAGATTCCGGCAACTCTTCGCCCTGAATACGCACACGCTCGGTATAACGCACCAGATGCGGGGAACTGTAAACACCCACACGGTATCCGGCAGCCATCAGGACTGATTCAAGTGTCGCGCAGGTCGTGCCTTTACCGTTGGTTCCGGCTACGGTGAAAACACGCGGCGCAGGAGTCAGTAAATCGAGTTTTTCGGCAACCGCTCTGACCCGATCAAGGCCAAGCTCTATGGCCTGAGAATGGAGATGTTCGAGATAATAAAGCCACGTGGCCAAAGGCGACGTGGCTTGGGGAATAAGTTGATTTTGCATGAGTCCCGTTCAACCTTATCAGGTTCACTTCGACACTACATCACCAGACTGTGAAAGCAGGCAATGCCCTCTTTGTCAGAATTCACCGACAGAGTAAAAGCACGGGCTGCCTGTTTTGCAGAGAAACAGCGGGCGGCACAACATCAGATGGCCGCCCGACTTACTGACCGGCTTTTACCCTGTTCGATCAGGCGTCCTGGTTGTCAGCGGCAGAACCGTTGACAGGAACATGGACGTCAACCACGTTCGGCTCCGGTTGCCCGGTCAGCTTCGCCAGAACGCTGCCCAGTTTGGCGCGCATATCCGGACGACGTACGATCATATCAATCGCACCTTTCTCGATCAGGAACTCACTGCGCTGGAAGCCCGGCGGCAGTTTTTCACGTACGGTTTGCTCGATAACACGTGGACCGGCGAAACCGATCAATGCTTTCGGCTCAGCGACGTTAATGTCACCCAACATCGCCAGACTGGCAGAAACACCGCCCATGGTCGGGTCAGTCAGTACAGAAATGTACGGCAGGCCGCGTTCCTGTAATTTCGCCAATGCTGCACTGGTTTTCGCCATCTGCATCAGCGACATCAGCGCTTCCTGCATACGTGCGCCACCACTGGCAGAGAAACACACCAGAGGACAGTTATCTTCCAGCGCCTGTTCGACGGCACGTACAAAACGCGCACCCACAACAGAAGCCATTGAACCACCCATGAAAGCAAATTCAAAAGATGCCACCACAATTGGCATACCGTACAGGGTGCCTTTCATGACGATCAGTGCATCTTTCTCGTTGGTTTCTTTCTGAGCAGCCACCAGACGATCTTTATATTTCTTGGAATCTTTAAACTTCAGAACATCTTTAGGCTCAAGCTCGCTGCCTAATTCAACCTCACTGCCCTCGTCCATGAAAGTGGACAGACGCATACGCGCGGTAAGACGCATATGGTGGTCGCACTTAGGGCACACCATGAGGTTGCGCTCAAGCTCGGCGCGGTAAAGAACCTGCCCGCAGCTGTCGCATTTAGTCCAGACTCCCTCAGGAATGCTTGCCTTACGGGTTTGCGAGTCAGTGCTCTTACTAAGAATTCGTTCAATCCAGCTCATCGATAACCTTTCTGTTTGAACCCGGCCGAAGCCAGTCCGCTGTTCATGCTGTAACAAGTCCCCTGAAACCTACCCAAAATCGCCTGTGTGCGGGGTGATAAAAAATCTCACATACCGCGCCACAGAAGGGTTGTTCGCAGGAACAGACCATAAATTGTCGCTCATTAAACCATAACGGCCAGACACTGTGGATAAAAAACTGGTCTTACCCTCAGGTTTAATGCCTTAAATTTTAAAGCGCTCGCACAAAAAAACGTCAGAGATTAATCCTGCTGACGCTTTTCTTTCGCCGCTGCGCGTTTGTGCCGCCAGATTTCAACCACACCTGGCAGGATTGACACTACGATGATAGCGACGATCAGTAATTTCAGATTTTCCTGAACAATCGGCAGATCGCCGAAAAGGTAGCCAGCATAGGTAAATAACAGCACCCAAACCAGCGCACCAATCACGTTATACGCAGCAAAATGACGGTAGGACATATGTCCCATACCGGCCACGAACGGCGCAAACGTGCGGACGATCGGCACGAAGCGCGCAAGAATAATCGTTTTGCCGCCATGTTTCTCGTAAAACTTGTGCGTCTTGTCCAAATAACTGCGACGGAAAATCTTTGAGTCCGGATTACTGAACAGACGTTCACCAAATACCCGACCGATAGTGTAATTCACCGCATCACCCACGATCGCCGCAATCGCCATCAGTGCGACCATCACGTGAACATTGAGATCATTGCTGGGTAATGCCGCCAGCGCACCCGCCACAAACAGCAGCGAATCACCCGGCAGGAACGGCGTGACAACCAGACCCGTTTCGCAGAATAAAATCAGGAATAAAATGCCGTATACCCAGATGCCATACTGCGCAACCAGTTCCGCTAAATGCACATCAATATGCAAAATGAAATCAATGACAAAGTGAATAAAGCCCATTAGATCCTCCACCTCTTCCTGGTCAAAAACGCTGTATTGATAAACGTTAATGCGATAAACGTTAAAAGTGTCCCTTAATCTTCCAGGAACAGTGGCCCCATATTCACCTGAGGTAATGCAAATTTCTCAGGATAATCAACAGACACCAGATACAAACCTTCAGGCTTGCCCGTAGCCGCCGCGAGATTACGATCTTTCGCCGCCAGCAATTCAGACATCCAGCCCACCGGCTGATTGCCCGCACCAATCTCAACCAGGCTGCCGACAATATTGCGCACCATATGATGCACAAAGGCATTCGCTTTGATGTCCACCACCACATAATTCCCGTGACGGCTGACGTTGACATGCATGACGTAACGCCACGGCGTACGCGACTGGCATTGAGACGCGCGGAAAGACGTGAAATCGTTTTCGCCCAGTAACGCCTGCCCGGCCAGCTGCATTTTTTCCACGTCCAGCGGCATATGCACATGGGTCACCCCAGTGTGCAAAATAGCTGAACGGTAGCGGTTATTGTAAATAACGTAACGATACCGGCGGGCGGTCGCACTGAAACGGGCGTGGAAATCCTCGCTCACGTTTGCGCACCAGCGAACCGCAATGTCCTTTGGCAGATGGGTATTTACACCCATCGTCCAGGCGGCATCTTTACGCAGAACCGGCGTATCAAAATGCACCACCTGTCCGGTGGCACTGACACCGGCGTCAGTTCGCCCGGCGCAGAACACCACAATCGGCGTATTGGCCACGCGGCTCAGCGCTTTCTCCAGACATTCCTGTACACTGGCCGAGCCCTGCTGACGCTGCCAGCCAAAATACGCACTGCCATTATATTCAACGCCTAACGCCACACGTCCGGCGACCGGAGCCGCACCGACGTCAGCGATAACTTCATCGGACATAATCAGTACCAGTATTCGTTAATCAGCTTCTCTGCAGTTTCCACCGCCATCAGCGCGCCGCCGAAACGAACGTTGTCAGCCACAGACCAGAATTGCAGCAACTCAGGAATGCCGTAATCATTACGAATACAACCAATGCTCAGATTGGCGTTGCCGGAGGCGTCGCTGACCTGAGTCGGGAAATCATCTTCATCGCTGAGATTAATGTCATCAATACGCTCAAGTTCAGCACGCGCTTCTTCCGCCGACAGCGGACGCAGACCTTCGAGATGCACCACCTGCGCGTGACCGTAGAATACCGGCGACTGCACACAGCTGACGGAAATCGGCAGCCCCTCGTCCTGCAACACTTTACGCACCTGATCAACCAGACGACGTTCCTGACGCACGCTGCCCTCTTCATCGCTCACCAGCGGTAAGAGGTTGAAAGCCAGCTGCTTGCTGAAAATGCCTTCTTCTGCCGGAATACCGTTCAGCAGACGCGCGCTCTGACCGGCCAGATCGTCAACCGCGGCTTTACCCAGCGCTGAAACGGAAAGCAGAGAAGTAACATGCAGACGGGACAAACCGGCCTGTTCGGTCAGCGGTTTAATGGCAGTCAGCAACTGGCTGGTCAGGCTGTCAGCCACGGCCACGATGTTGCGGTTGCGATAGTGTGAAAGTGCATCCGGGTTAACGCCCGGCACCACCAGAGGAATGTCGTGTTCAAGGGAGAACAGACCGCTGCTGTCGATCACCAGACAGCCCTGATTTGCCGCTTCTTCGGCGTAAAGCGCAGAGGCTTCAGAACCGGCAACAAAAAATGCCAGCTGAACCTGCGACCAGTCGAATTCAGATGCCTGCTGCACGCGCAGGCTTTTGCCGTTAAAACGCACGGTCTGACCGGCGCTGCGCTCACTTGCCAGCGGGAAGATCTCACCAACCGGGAACTGACGATCAGCCAATAATTCCAGTAACGCATCACCGACTGCGCCCGTTGCGCCAAGCAGCGCAATATTCCAGCCATCAGACATGTTGGTATTCTCCAGATATAAAAGTACAAAATACAAAGGGGCGATGAATATTCACCGCCCGGCTATTCAAAATATTTATCGCATCACTGCAGGCGAAAAAGCGTAAGGCTGTGTTAAGTCGTCGCTCAACTCAACCTAACTGGCTGTTGAAACCCAGTTTTTTCAGCACATCAGCGGTGGCTGCATCGTCGCAAATCACCCGTAAAGATGACCACTCACGACGTTCTTCATAAAACTTACGCAGCTTGTCGAATTCACCCGGTTTCCCGGCGACACGGCGCAAAGGCCGGTCATCGCGGCGCACATCATACACTAAGTGAATAAGACGCATCAGTTTGGCTTCGCTCAGCGCGCCACTCAGCGTCACTTCGGCAAATTCCGGCGCCGGAAGTAAGGATTCCAGCGGCACGGTTTGTGGCTGACCGATAAACTGGCTGAATGCTTCAAACACCTGCGTGGTGCCGCGCGCTTTGCCTTCCAGGCTGTAACCGGCAATATGAGCGGTACCGATGGCGACTTTATCCAGCAGCGCCAGCGATAAATCTGGTTCCGGTTCCCAGACATCCAGCACGGCGGTCAGTTTTTTATTGCCGCTCAGCGCATCGAGCAGTGCCGCGTTATCCACCACTTCGCCGCGACAGGCGTTGATCAGAATGCGATCAGCGGGCAGACGCGCCAGCAAATCCGCATCCACCAGATGATGCGTCGCATAAGGGCCGGACATATTCAGCGGCGTATGGAAAGTCAGGATATCCGCTTCTGCCACCAGTTTTTCCAGCGGCCAGAACTCACCGGCATCGCCACGGTCAGCACGCGGCGGATCGCACAATAACGTGCGCACACCCAGCGCTTCGAGGCGGGCATTCAGGCGTGATCCCACGTTACCGACGCCGATAATTCCGACCGTTTTGTCGCGCAGCTGGAAACCGTCGCGCTGGGCAAGGATCAGCAAGGATGAGAAAACATATTCCACAACGGCAATGGCATTACAGCCCGGTGCCGCAGAGAAACCAATCCCGGCGCTGGCCAGCCATGCATCATCAACGTGATCGGTGCCCGCGGTGGCGGTCCCCACAAATTTCACCGGTTTTCCCGCCAGCAAACTCTCGTTCACTTTCGTCACAGAACGCACCATCAGCGCATCGGCATCATTCAGGGCGTCTTGCGGGATGGGACGGCCAGGAACGGCCTGCACGTTCCCCAGTCGGCTAAAAAGCTCGACGGCATACGGCATATTTTCATCAACCAGGATTTTCACGTTTGTCTCCGGCAGCATGGCCTAAAGAAAGAATAGAAAATAAAGAGGGCATTGATTTTGCCACGATACGGGGGCAGATCCCAACTTTCAGGGCACAGCTTTACCTGTCGTTACGAAAACGCTGCGGCGTCGTGCCGGAAATCTGCTGGAACATGGCGATAAACGCCGAAGACGAGCTGTAACCCAGATCGAGCGAGACGTCGTGCACCGTTTTACCCTGCTCGAGCAGAGAGATCGAATGCAGAAAACGCAACCGCTGACGCCACTGTGCAAAGCTCATCCCCAGTTCCTGCTGACAGCGCCGCGAGAGAGTGCGTTCGGTGGTATAGACCTGCTTTGCCCACTGCGCCAGCGACGTATTATCCGCCGGGTTTTTCTCCAGCGCATTCAGAACCGGTGCCAGCAGCTTATTTTCGGACGTCGGTAAATAGGTATTCTGTCGCGGTGCCAGACTGATTTGATCCAGCAAAACACGGCACATGCGCAGGTCCGCTTCAGTTTGCGGCTCGGTCATATTTCGCGAGAAACAATCATCGGCAATGGCATTAAAAATGGCCGTCGGTGTCAGCAAACAAGGCTCAGCGGGCAAATCCGTATCGAGTTCCGGCGCAATATCGATGGCACAAAAACGCGTGGTCTTGCGGTTATAGCTTGAATGCTCAACCCCGGCAGGTACCCAGATGGCGAATTCACGCGGAGCCAGATAGCGCTGGCCGTTGACCAGCATAGCGAGAACGCCGGATTTCACGCAGATAATCTGGCTCCACGGATGTGAATGACGCACATATTCGGAATTCCCTTCCACAATCTCGCCGCGAAAAAGCAGCGTGACCGGCATTTTCTCGGGCAGTGGCGGATAATAACGGGGAGGCGCTGTACGGGGAGAAAGCATAAAAACCTTTTGTCTGTGACACGCGCGAGGGTTGTCTGAATTGCGCGATGTGTTGTCTGATTATCGTTATATCTAAGAAATAAGACAACCGTACACTAGCGTGACGATTTACTCAGGGATAATAATCAATGAATGCGCTGTTTCCTCTTTTTGCTGTACTCATCTGGTCGCTGAATGCGGTGGTGAGTAAAGCCTCGGCTTCCGCGATCGATCCGGCGGCCATTTCGTTCTACCGCTGGCTGCTGGCTTTATTAACGCTGACCCCTTTTGTGCTGCCCGGCTTGCTGCGTAATCTGCAGGCGGTAAAACAATATTGGTGGAAACTGCTGATCCTCGGTCTGCTGGGTATGGTGCTGTACCAGAGTCTGGCGTATTACGCCGCCCACAGCGTCAGCGCGCTGTTTATGGGGATCCTCAATTCGCTGATCCCTTTACTGACCGTGCTGATTGGTCTGGTGGTGCTGCGCATCGTCCCTACCGTCGGCGTGGCACTGGGCAGTATTATTTCACTCGGTGGCTTATTGTGGCTGGTGAGCGCGGGTGATCCGTCGCAGCTGTTGCAGCATGGCATCGGCAAGGGAGAACTGATGATGTTCGCCGCGTCTGCGTCTTATGCGTTGTACGGCGTATTAACCAAGCGCTGGGCGATACCGCTGCCGAACTGGCAATCGTTGTACGTGCAGATCATTTTCGGCGTGTTGCTGCTGTTGCCCAACTTCCTGCTCGCCAGTGATGTCAGCCTGAACGCGCATAATATTCCGCTGGTGCTGTTCGCGGGGATCCCGGCGTCGATTATTGCGCCCTTCCTGTGGATCCAGGGCGTTATCCGCCTTGGTGCCAATAAAGCGTCTATTTTCATGAACCTGTCGCCAATTTTCACGGCGGTGATCGCCGTGTTGTTCCTGCACGAACAGCTGCACAGCTATCATCTGATCGGCGGCGGTATCACGCTTGCCGGTGTGATCCTCGCGCAGCGTTTACGTAAACCGCTGTACTCCCGCAAGCCGCCTGCGACACAAAAAGACCTCGGTTAAACTATTGCGCCATCCGGAAAAAGGATGGCGTTTCTTGCTGCTTTTTGCTTTCGCGCCCCGCAATACGTTTTCGCCCACTGTTTTAAGCAAAAATATCTTCAGGAATCTCCGCCAGTCAGCTTTTCACGGTGTCGGTGAAAACACTTTGCAGGTATGATGAGGCGCTTCCGCGCTCTGCGCCGTACTTGTTACTTTTAACCTGAGTTTATTAACCTTAAGTTTAAGTGACGTTTTTAATTTCCAGCGAAGGACGGTGATATGCAACCTTTGAGCGGCCCGGGTATGCCGGTTGGCGACAACAGAACACAACCACAGGGTCAAACCGTTCCTGCAAAAACAGGCGCTGAGCTGCCATTAACGCCGGTACAGCGCACGACGCTGGAAAAACTGATCGTCAAGCTCATGGCACTGATGCCGGTCAAATCCGCTGAAATCTGGGCCAGCCTGCGCCACGAGCTTTCGCTGCCGCATGGCGCAGAAATCACCTCACAGCAGTTCCCGCAGGCTGAAAGCCTGTTACAGGGAAAGCTGACTCAGGCGCAGGACAGCCACGCCTCGCGCCAGCTGATGGTACAACTGACCGAACTGTTGCCGCAGGGCAATAACCGTCAGGCAGTCAGTGATTTTATCCGCCAGAATTTCGGGCACACCGTGCTGAGCCAGCTGACGCATCCGCAGCTGCAACAGGTGCTGGACCTGATCCAGACCCGTCAGATGAATATCCCGCAACCGCAGCAGACGCCGGTCACAGACCGTCCTTTACTGCCTGCCGAGCACAACAGCCTGCAGCAGCTGGTAACCCGTCTCAGTGCAGCGACCGGCGAAGCACCGGTCAAAGTCTGGCAAACGCTGTTTACACTGGTGGGCGTTAAAGTCGGTGAACCTATCCCGGCAAAACATTTCCAGGTGCTGAGCCAGTTCTTGCAGGTGAAAGCCTCACTCAGCCAGCAGACCACGGCTCCGACGCTGACCACGCTGCTCAGCGTGCTCAAGCAACCGGCCAGTACGCATGAAATCCATCAGCTGACCGAATATGCCGATAACCGCTTCAGTGCGACGTCGTCTACACCGCTCAATCAGGCGCAGATCAGCGACCTGATCGGTGTGCTGTTCAGCCAGCGTGTTGACCGCTCACCGCGTGCGGACGAGACCGACGATGTATTCACGACCGTTTCGCGCACCGATCCGCAGCCGATCATGAATCCGCTGATTGCTATGTTGCCGCCTTCCATGCAGGCGATTGGCGGCAAACCGCTGCTGTTTATTGCGTTCGTGGTCGTCGCGATCCTGCTGTGGATCGTGTTCTAAACGCAGCCGCAATCATCAGGGGCCTGTGCCTTTGAATAGTTTCCGCGTTCTTCACCTGTTGCCAGCGGGTGCTGATCGCGGATCCAAAAATCCAGCCCGCCAATCATTTCCTTTACCCTGAATCCCAGCGTCGCCAGTTTGTACGCGCCCTGTGTTGAACCGTTGCATCCGATCCCGTCGCAATACGTCACATACACCTGCTCTTTACTGAGTTCGCGGGTGCTTTCTGCCGTCATCAGTTTATGCGGAAAGCTGACCGCACCCGGTACATGACCGCGCGCATAATGTTCAGCAGAACGGGTATCAATAACCACAATCCCGCTGACTCCATTTTGCAAATCCGCAGCGACATCAGCGGCATCGGTATAAAAGCTCAGTTTCGACAACAGATACGCCGCGCTGATTTCCGGCGACGGGGGTGCAAAATCCAAAACATAAGACTCTTGTTGCATAAACGCTTCCTTATAAAGTGATAGGACTAAAAACAGTTCCATCATCGCTGTTTTTGGTCTTATGATTAATGCCAATTTATGATCAACAATAAGACCGATTATGCCCGCGTCCCCTCAGCCATCCGCACTGATTACGCTTTTCGAAAACACGGCAGCCACAGCGTCAGGAACCCCCGCGGGTTTACGCGACAGGCTGTGTGCAGCGTTGCGGCAGGCAATGATTACCGGTGCTCTCGCGAGCGGAGAAAGACTGCCCTCTTCCCGGATGCTGGCGGCCGACCTCAAACTGTCACGCGTCACCGTGGAAGCCGCTTATGCACAAGTTGAAGCCGAGGGATATTTACAACGTCAGACCGGCAGGGGCACATTCGTCAGCGCATCGCTGCCGGAAACTCGCGTGTCGCGCAAAAACAAAACCGCCATTTCGGGGCTTTCAAGGCTGTCAGCACGGGGGCACAACATGGTGGCTACCGGCGGATGCCGTGATCCGCTGTCATCGGTTCCCTTCGCCGCCGGTTCCCCTGATCTGCGTGCTTTTCCGCTGAAGATCTGGAAGCAAATCACCGCCAGACAGCTACGGGCGCAGGGCGAACGGTTGCTGGGGTATGGGGATCCGCAGGGGTATCAGCCTCTGCGTGAGGCGGTCGCCAGCTATCTGCAGCAATCGCGGGGCGTTTTGTGCAGCCCGGAGCAAATCCTGATTACCACTAGTTCGCAGCAGGCGCTCCAGCTGCTGGCCATGTTGCTTGTCGACTCTGGTGATACTGTCTGGCTGGAACAACCCGGATACTTAGGCGCACGAAATGCCTTTGCCAGCGCAGGAGCCGACATTCGCGCTATTCCTGTTGATGGTCAGGGAATGGCGCCGGAACCAGATTTACCCGTACCGCGCCTGATCTATCTGACGCCGTCGCATCATTATCCGACGGGCGTAAGTCTGAGTTTGCCACGCCGTCTGCACCTGCTCAATTATGCAAAACGTCACGCCAGCTGGATTATAGAAGACGATTACGACAGCGAATTGCATTACGACGGGCGACCACTGCCTGCTATGCAGGGGCTGGATAAACATCAGCAGGTCATTTATCTCGGCACTTTCTCAAAAGTATTATTCCCGTCTTTGCGGCTGGCCTACGTCGTATTACCACCCGCCCTCGTTGGACCGATGGTGACACTGCGTACGGTGAATGACGGTCATTCTTCGCAGCTGATGCAGGCCGTTACTGCGGAATTTATGCACGCCGGACATTTCGCCTCGCACCTGCGTTTCACCCGCCAGCTTTACCACAGCCGCCGTGATCATCTGCTTCAACAAATCAGACAGAAAATTGAATGGCTCCGTCCGCAAATAGCGGCGGGCGGATTACAACTCGCTGCCCGTCTTCCTGCCGGACAGGAACAGTATTTCAGCGAACTTGCCGCGCGGGCTGGCATTGAAACACCGCGTCTTTCACCGTTATTTTTCGGCAATACCGGCCAGCACCAGGACGGCTGGCTGCTGGGGTTTTCAGCATTAACGCCTGCTGAAATCACCGCTGCCGTAAACCGCCTGGCCTCGCTGAAAGTGGCCGTTATTTAGCGAACTGCGCCAGCAAAAACCAACCCGCAACACCGCTGAATAGCAGGAACGGGAAGGAATAATAGTGAAATCTGAGCCAGATTTTTTTGTCATTCGCCATGCGCAGCGCGATGAGATTTGCCAGCGACCCGATCGCCAGCCCGAAACCACCCGCATTCACGGCGTAGGCCAGCAATGCGCCGGAAGGCAGATAGTTGATCATCAAAATCGTCGCCGGTACATTGCTGATCACCTGAGAAAGTCCGATGCTGAGCAGATAATGCGCGTAATCCGGCAGGCCGTGGATCTGCGTAAATGCCGGCTGTAGAACCGGTAGGCCTACGATCAGGCGTACATCGATAAACATCACGATGAAAACCAAAATCAGCGGCCAGTCAATGCGCAGCAGAACCCCGCGTGCCAGCAGCAGGAAACATAAAACCACCGCCAGCAAGCCATACAGCGCCAGCCCCAGATCCACACAGGCGATAAATACTACGTACAACGCCACGCAGCAAACCAGTAATCGTTTCTGGAACGGGTAGCCCTGATTGCTTTCCAGCTTTTTCAGGCGGTGTGAAGGAAAACAGAACCAGGTGACCGCCAGCAGCGCGACCAGCGTGATCAACGCCAGCGGTGCCATCTGCCCGATGAAATGCAAAAACGATAAACCGGACTTATTCCATAACAGAATGTTTTGCGGATTTCCTATCGGCGTGAGCAGCGAACCGGCATTCACCGCCAGCGCCTCAAATATGATCAACCGCGTCACCGGCAACGACGTCATTTTTTTCAGTGTGATCGTCAGCGGAATAACGATAAACAACGCCACATCGTTGGTCATAAACGTGGAAAGCACCGCCGCCGCCATCACCAGAAACAGCGCCAGCCTGCGTTCATTATCGATGGCGTTGATCATCTTGCGGCCAACAAAATCAAAATAACCGCTGACCTCAACGCCTTTGGTCAGCATCAGTAATCCCAGCAAAGTGACGATGGTGTCCCAGTCAACAAACTGCGGGAACTGGAGGATTTTTGCAGGCTGAAACAGGGTCAGTGCGATACCCAGCACAATCAGAAGATGCAAAAATCTGTCCCGTAAAAAAGGTTTCAATACAGTGCCAAACGCAGCTATCAACATGGTTATTCTTCGCTGAACAAGATGCGCTGACGTTACCCGAAGAATCAAACCTCTGCCACTGCAAAAATGATTTCTCCGCGACATCGCGCAAAAAAAAAACGAGGCTCATACAGAGCCCCGTCATGATGTTGCGGCACGTCCCGCAAATTGTTTATTTCACGTCACGTCCGCGCAGGTTTAACCGACCGCAGACTGGACTTTCACTGCACGCCTGTTTCTCTGCCAGCGAAAAACATCTATCAGCAGAAAAATCACCAGACTCGCCCCCATCACCGGCAGTGAAATCGCCAGCCCGAGAGTGATGACGAAAATCGGGCATTGCAGACTGAATGGCACGGATCTCCAGGTTTTCAGCAGCGTAACAGCCGGATTACCGCCGTCATTGCTGACCGTTTTGCGCAGCCACCACAGGCGATATCCCCAGGCAATCATCACGCAAAGCCCGAGACCAAAAATCACCAGAATGGCCTGATTCCAGATACCGAAGAGAATCCCCATATGTGCATCCACACCCCAGCGGGTCAGTTTGGCGAGCAGAGGAAAATCAGCAAAACGGGTGTGATCGACAATCTTCATCGAACGGGGATCGACTGAAACCGCATCAACCTGCGTTGGCCAGCTGCGGTCGACTTCCGTCACCGTCCAGGCTTTACCGGCTGAATAAGCCGGGCGAATTTCGATTTTATGCGCCTCAATCCCCGAATCACGCGCCGCCTGAACAACGGCATCAAAAACCGGAGAAGAAACTGTGACAGCCTGCGGCACAGCAGGCATTGCGTGTTCTGACATGTCCATTCCCGGCATATCAGGCATGTCTGCCATTTGCGCATGATGCTCCGCATGTTCATCGGCCGGTACAGCCTCTGCCAGCGGATCCAGACTGGTTTTCACGGCAGGCGTCATCCAGCCCATATAAGCGCGCAGTACGCCAATATTGTCTCCAGCCCATTGTGACCACGTCAGACCGGTAGCGGAGAAGAATAGCAAGCCCGCCAGTAATATCAGACCGAGCGAGCTGTGCCAGCGGCGGCTGTTCTGCTGTTTCTCGATTTTCTCACTCAGCTTGCGCGGCATACGGGATTTGCGGCGGCTGCTCAACCACAGGACGACTCCGCCAAGCGCGGCAACCCACAGCCATGAAGCGGCGAGCTCGCTGTAAATGCGCCCTGCATCGCCCAGCAACAGGCCACGATGTAAATCATCCAGCCAGGTACGGAAAGGCAAAATGCCGCTGGTGCCGTACACCGTCATGTCGCCTTTCACCGCCAGCGTGATGGGATCGATAAAAATCGCACGGCTTTTGGATGCCCCGAGTTGCGGATCAGAAAACATCACCCGCGTCGTTTCCCCCTCGGACGGTGCCGGTCTGACCGCATAAATCTTTTTATCCTGACCGGTTACGTTTAGTGCCGCATCAATCTGTCGCGAAAGGGGCTGTGGTGCGCCCTGCGAGGACGTAAAGAGCGCATCAGAATAGAGATAATTTTCGAACTGAGGGGTGAGTACATATAACGTGCCGGTCAGTGCCGCGACAAAAATGAACGGGCCCACGAACAGGCCAATGTAAAAATGCACACGGCGCAGCAACGCCATAAAGGCCGCTTGCGCAGGCATTTTTTTACCCGCGCCGGAAGGCAGGTTTGCTGGTTGATTCATAAATCTGATTTCCTAAATTTCAAATAGCACGCCGTCAACAGCGACAAAAATCGCGGTTAACTTGAAAGAAATTATTCAGAGGCAGTTACAGAAAAACAGGCGGTGCGCGGGGTTGGGAATCCGTGAAGAACAATGAAGGGATCAGACGTTGTATGACAGCGCGCGGTGGGGCACGACTGGAGAAATCCAGCGACCACTGCATCGGCATGGCCTGTAAATCGAGCATCGGTAAATGCACCAGCAGCACGCAATAACCGCACGCGGCATCGCTCATGTCACCGGAAAGCATCGCTTTCACCGCATCCTGTGGCGCTGATTTACAGGTTTGCTTCTGACAATGTTCCATAGATGAGGCGTGATGGTCTGACAACGCCATGTCAGCCATCTCTGCGTCCGGCATATCCATGTCCATATCGGACATCATCATGCCGGGCATCATCATATGCTGCGCACCCTCAGCCACCAGTGATTTGGAAATCACCGGAGCAATAAACAACATCAGGATCGTCACAATTCCGAGCCAGGCCGGAATATGCAGATGTCGATGATGGAGGTGTCTGAGTGAGAGCATTATGTCAACAAGGTGAAAATAAGAAGCGGCGAAATTGTACCTGAATTGTTGAGAAACATATCCAAAATCATTCGAGTTGCATCAAGGCGGCGAGAGAATAAATCCTCAGGAGCTTACAAAAGTAAGTGACTGAGGTGAATGAACGAAGACAACGCAGAGGCGGTTCGAAGGATGATGGATGTAAAAAAGCCCGCTCGGAAGCAGGCTTTTATTCAGACATCAACGACGGGAATTATTTGTCGTTTTTCAGCTTACGCATGACCAGCGTGGCGTTGGTGCCGCCGAAGCCGAAGCTGTTAGACATCACTGTCGTCAGCTCGCGCTGAGTCGGTTTAGTGATGATGTCCATGCCTTCTGCCTGCTCATCGAGGTTATCGATGTTGATGCTTGGCGCGATGAAGCCGTGTTCAGCCATCAGCAAGGTGTAAATGGCTTCCTGAACGCCAGCGGCACCCAGAGAGTGACCGGTCATGGCTTTGGTAGAAGACAGCGCCGGGGTTTTATCGCCGAACACTTCACGGATAGCACCCAGTTCTTTCACGTCGCCGACCGGAGTAGATGTCCCGTGCACGTTAACGTAATCGATTGGAGTATCCACGCCGTTCATTGCCATTTTCATGCAACGTACTGCACCTTCGCCAGATGGAGCCACCATGTCTGCGCCGTCAGACGTCGCGCCGTAGCCAACGATTTCTGCGTAGATGTGTGCGCCACGTGCCAGAGCATGTTCCAGCTCTTCGACAACAACCATACCGCCGCCGCCAGCGATAACGAAACCGTCACGCGCTTTGTCGTAGGTACGGGAAGCTTTGTCTGGTGTTTCGTTGTAGCTGGTGGACAGTGCGCCCATCGCGTCGAATTCACACGCCATTTCCCAGCACAGTTCTTCACCGCCGCCTGCAAACACAACGTCCTGTTTGCCCAGCTGGATCATTTCTACCGCGTTACCGATGCAGTGAGCAGAGGTGGCGCAGGCAGAACTGATGGAATAGTTCACACCGCGAATTTTGAACGGCGTCGCGAGGCAGGCAGAAACGCCGGAGGCCATCGCTTTGGTCACCATATATGGGCCAACGCCGCGCAGGCCTTTGGCACGCATACCGTCGGAGCCCGCAACCTGGTTGCGTGGTGAACCGCCGCCGGAACCTGCAATCAGGCCGGTACGTTCGTTGGAGACCATTTCAGGAGTCAGACCGGAGTCTTCAATCGCCTGTTGCATGGACAGGTAAGCGTAGATCGAGGCATCACTCATGAAACGCACAATCTTACGATCGATAAGGCCTGCGGTGTCTAATTTGACATCACCCCAGACGTGACTACGCATCCCGGCATCTTTCAGCTCTTGCGAGAAGGTGATCCCAGAGCGACCTTCCTGCAGAGATGCAAGAACTTCCTGCTTGTTGTTACCGATGCTCGAGATGATACCCAGGCCAGTAATCACTGCACGTTTCATTTAATACCTCTTGTACTATTCACCATTTGGGATTTCGTCACGCACTCTAGCGTACAGTTGTACGCCGAACAAGTCCGATCAGCAATTCCTTGTGTAAATCGTGGTAAATTTGCGCAGGGTCAAACGCAGCGTTAAACTCCGGCATCGCCTTGAACTGAGAGAGTTTCACGTGAGCCATAACCCGATCACGCCCGCCGAATTAAGCTGGAACGAACAGGGTACACCTGTTTCCCGACATTTTGATGACGTCTATTTTTCCAACCAGAACGGCCTGCTGGAAACCCGTCATGTTTTTCTCAACGGCAACCATTTTCCGGCGCGTTTTGCCGCGCACCCTCGCCCGCTGTGTATCATCGCGGAGACCGGTTTTGGCACCGGTTTGAACTTTCTGTCGCTGTGGCAGGCCTTCGATGCGTTTCACGCCGAAAACCCTGACGCCACGCTGCAACGTCTGCATTTCATCAGTTACGAAAAATTCCCGCTGTCTGCCCGTGATCTCGCGACTGCGCACACGCAGTGGCCCGAACTCGCTGCGTATTCCGCACAGCTTTGCGAACAATGGCCGATGGCCTTTTCCGGCTGCCACCGCCTGCTGCTGGCGGGCGGACGTATCACGCTCGACCTGTGGTTCGGCGATGTGACTACCCTGCTGCCCGCATGTGACACCAGTATGAATCAGCAGGTCGATGCCTGGTTTCTTGACGGCTTCGCGCCTTCCAAAAACCCCGACATGTGGACCGAAGACTTATTCCGTTCGATGGCGATAATGACCCGTCCGCAAGGCACCTTCGCGACATTTACCGTGGCCGGTTTCGTGCGCCGCGGATTGCAGGACGCAGGTTTTGACATCAGCAAGGTGCCGGGATTCGGCGAAAAGCGGCATATGTTAGCCGGTGTGCTGCCGGCAAAAATTGATGTACCGCATCCCGCGCCATGGTATGTGCGTCCCGCAGCAAAAAATGCCACAGAGTTTGCGGTGTCAGGCGGCGGTGTGGCCAGTGCCGTGTTGTCGCTGGCGTTACTTCGCCGTGGATTTGCCGTCACGCTGTATTGCGCCGATGAAAAACCAGCACTCGGCGCTTCCGGCAACCGTCAGGGCGCGGTCTATCCGCTGCTCAATGGCCGTGGTGATACGCTGGAAAACTTCTTTGCTCACGCCTTCACCTTCGCCCGCCGTCAGTATGCGCAGCTTAAAAAACGGGATGTGCCTTTCGATCACGGCTGGAGCGGCGTGACGCAACTCGGTTATGACGAAAAAAGTCAGGGCAAAATCGACGGGATCCTCAAAGGCGGCTGGCCGGAAGAACTGGCAAAAGGACTGAGTGAAGAAGACGTAGAAGCGTTGTGCGGATTACCGTGCGGCAGCGGCGGCATCACCTATCCGCTCGGTGCCTGGCTATGCCCGGCCGAACTGACCGCCTCACTGATTTCACTTGCCGAAACACAAGGCTTAACCGTGCATTACGGTCATCGCGTGACCGCATTAGAATCTGACGCGGATTCGCAGTGGACGCTGACCTTCGCCGGCGGCCATACAACCCGTCATCAGGCTGTCGTACTGGCAAACGGCGCGGACATTACAGATTTCAGCCAGACGGAAAAACTGCCGGTTTACGCGGTCAGCGGTCAGGTTTCGCATATTCCAACCACACCGGCGCTGAGCAAACTGAAGCAGGTGCTGTGTTACGACGGCTATATGACGCCGGTCAGCCCGCAAAATCAGCATCATTGCATCGGTGCAAGCTATCACCGCGCAGACAAATGCACGGATTACCGCGACGACGATCAGCAGGAAAACCGCCAGCGTCTGATCAGTTGTCTGCCGGAACAGCAATGGCCGCATGACGTGGATGTCAGTGAAGGTGAAGCGCGTAACGGTGTGCGTTGTGCGACGCGGGATCACCTGCCGATGATCGGCTCCGTATCGGATTACGATGCGTTACTGGAAAGTTATAAAAAGCTGGATCTGGATGTTAAGCGCCATCGCCCTGTTGCAGAAGCACCGGTCTATGAAAACTTGTTCCTGTTTGGTGCGCTGGGCTCACGCGGGCTAAGTTCCGCACCGCTGGGTGCAGAAATACTGGCCGCGCAGATTGCCGGTGAACCGATACCTATGGACAGCGAAACGCTGGCAGCATTGAACCCGAACCGCATGTGGGTCAGAAAACTGCTGAAAGGCCGCCCGGTCGAATAGCATTAACCCGTCCCTTCTCAGGCAATAAAAAAGCGCAGCCGGTTAATCCGTCGCTGCGCTTTTTTTTACTGAAAAGAGATTACTGAGGGAGAGATGCCTGATATAAATTTTCCCACATCCCCTGCACCAGAAGCTGATCGCGCGGTGAAAGTTCACCGGCTCTGATGGCTTTGTCCAGACCATCCTGAACACGAATTTTCAACGCTTCAGCGGTGTGTTCACCGTTCTCTTCCGCTTCTGCCACGGCAACGGTCAGGTGGCCTCGCAGATAGCCACTGGCAAATAACTCATCGTCGCTGGCGCTTTCGACCATATCGTCGATCAGCGTTAAAATCCGCGTTTCAAATTCTGCGATCATTACTCTTCCTCTCGTGTTCAGTTCTTATTCGATCGGCTGCAATGCAGGGAAATCTGCAGGCGTCAAAGGGGCTGTATTGTAAAACGATTGTAACGCTTTAATAAAGCGCGCCGGTCTTTCAGGGATGCCCTGCTCCAGCATACGCAACACTTCTTCACGGACTTTATTCTGGAAACCCACGCGGTCCGGCTCGCAATCGCCGCTCAGGTTGTCACAACTGACGTTGAAATTAAAACCCGCCGCCGCGCAGAACAGCCATTCGTAAGATTGTGGTTTGATTTCCACTTTCTCAAATTCACTTTGCGTTTGTGCGTCACGACCGTCCGGGCAATACCAGTAGCCGAAATCCACCAGTTTATGGCGCTCAGCACCGGCCACGCACCAGTGAGAAATTTCATGCATGCCGCTGGCGTAATAACCGTGTGCGAACACAATGCGGTTAAACGGTTGTTGTTCATCAGCAGGCAGATAGATCGGTTCGTCGTCGCCTTTCACTAAGCGAACGTTAAATTCCTCAAAAAAGCAGGAATCAAAAATGTCGATCAATTGATGATAGTTATGTGTTGTAGTCGAATCAGACATAATTGCAGTGAAACTCGTTAAAGTAAGATCAGGGGCGACAATATACCCCTGTTTAAACGCGTGTTTTCATGACTTCGGGCAAGCATTCTGCTGCTCCGGACATTATAAATGCAGGCTTAACCACTGATGAATTTCGGCACCATGATTGTCGTAAATCAGCTTGCAGCTCATGACGACGGAAACAGCGACCACCATCGGGCGGATCATCTTCTGCCCCTTACTAAGCACCATACGTGCGCCCAGTCTTGCGCCGATAAACTGTCCGGCGGCCATCACAAATCCCAGCACCCAAATCACTTTGCCGCCCAGTATAAAGAAGATCAGGCCGCCCAGGTTTGAAGTGAAATTCAGGACTTTCGCATGTGCCGTGGCTTTTGCCAGGTTAAACCCGCATAACGTCACGAAGGCCAGCGCGTAGAAAGAACCGGCACCGGGACCAAAAAATCCATCATAGAAACCAACACAACCGCCGCCCACCAGCGCATAAGGCAGTGCATTTAGGCGTCTTGCCCGGTCACTTTCGCCCAGCCGTGGCGTCAGTAAAAAATATAAACCGATGCAGATGATCAGCAGCGGTAACACCTGACGCAACATGTCCGCGCGAAGGTGCTGGATAAGGATCGCGCCAATCACCGAACCGGCAAAGGTACAGGCAATATTCAGCTTCTGATCGTTAAGATCCACCACGCCACGCCGCACAAAGTACAGACTGGCAGAAAAGGATCCCCCTATAGACGATAGCTTATTGGTCGCAATCGCCTGAGCTGGCGGAACCCCCGCCGCGAGCAGCGCTGGCAGGCTGATCAGCCCGCCGCCGCCCGCGATGGAATCTATGAAACCGGCAAACAGTGCAACGAAAAATAAAACGACTAAAACCCACGGGGCAACAATCAACCAGTCCATTTTTCTGTCAGCTCGCTATGCGTGGCGGAGAGTAAGTGAAACCTGTTAAAGAACGTGTTTATCCAGCAGCGCCTGACATGATGGCGGCAACGGAGGCGGCTCTTTTTTCACAGAGGTTCCGCTGCCCGGTTTAGGCGGCAGGAACCAGCTTTGCAGCTCAGCGCCACAACCATCACCCGGAGGTGGCGGTGCCTGATTCTCACACTCGAGATTACCGACCGGACAACGCAGGCGAACATGCATGTGTGCGCGATGACCAAACCACGGACGCACTTTATGCAGCCACTCACGATCCGTTCCGGCATCCAGACATAATTGCTGTTTAATGGCCGGATTGACGAAGATCCGCACGACGTCTTTATCCTGCGCGGCCATTTTGATCAGCGTTTCAATCCGTGGCTGCCACTGGCTCTTCACAATGGATTTACCGTTAGCACTGACCAGATCGATAGGCTGCGGTTTGAGCAGCATCTGCTCGCTCCAGCGCTGGCGCGGCAGTTGCAGCCAGATATCCACATCCAGCCCTGACTGATGGCTGGCGTGACCGCTGCTGAAACGACCACCGGCTGGCATCGCCATATCACCGACCAGCATTGTGCCCAGGCCTTTTTGCTGCGCCTGAGTGCCGAGACGGGTAATAAAGGCCAGTAAATCCGGCTGCCCGAAATAACGGCGCTGATCGGTGCGCATGACCTGATAAGCAGGCGAGTTCAGCGGCAATGGCTGAGCGCCAACCTGACAACCATTGGCATAGCTGCCGATCGCTTCAGGCGTGCCTGCAACAGGATGGGTGATTTTCTGCCACGGCGTTGCTGCCATCGCAGGTGCGCAAAGCGCCAGCGCCAGAAGACCGGCGCTGACGGCTTTTATCGCTGCAAATGTGCGTAAGGTTTTCATCAATGGATTACCAGCGTGGCACGGAAGAATGAACGTCGCCATTCTGGGCGCGCTGACGCAATAAGTGATCCATCAGCACGATCGCCATCATCGCTTCGGCAATTGGCACGGCGCGGATACCCACGCAAGGATCATGACGACCTTTGGTGATCATCTCGACCTGCTCGCCTTCGCGGTTAATCGTGCGTCCCGGAACGGTGATGCTGGAGGTCGGTTTCAGCGCCAGATGAGCAACAACCGGCTGACCGCTGCTGATCCCGCCAAGAATGCCGCCCGCGTGGTTGCTTTCGAAACCGTTCGGTGTGATTTCATCACGGTTTTCACTGCCGCGTTTATTCACCACCGCAAAGCCGTCACCGATTTCGACGCCTTTAACCGCATTGATGCTCATCAGCGCGTGCGCCAGATCGGCATCCAGACGGTCAAACACCGGCTCACCAAGACCGACCGGCACGTGATCTGCTACGACGGTGATTTTAGCGCCGATGGAATCGCCTTCTTTTTTCAGCGCGCGCATCAGTTCATCCAGCGCTTCGAGCTTGCTTTCATCCGGGCAGAAGAACGGGTTGGTTTCGACCAGGTCCCAGTCTTTCAGTTCACAGGTGATATCGCCCATCTGGGACATATAACCGCGCACTTTAACGCCAAATTTTTCCAGCAGATATTTCTTGGCAACCGCGCCAGCAGCAACGCGCATCGCCGTTTCACGGGCAGAAGAACGGCCGCCGCCACGGTAATCACGCACGCCGTATTTTTGTTCGTAGGTGTAATCCGCATGTCCCGGACGGAACACATCTTTGATCGCGCTGTAATCCTGAGAACGCTGATCGGTATTCTGGATAATCAGACCGATGCTGGTGCCGGTGGTCACGCCTTCAAAAACGCCGGAAAGAATTTTAACTTCATCGGCTTCGCGGCGCTGCGTGGTGTAACGCGAGGTGCCCGGACGACGACGGTCGAGATCGTGTTGCAGGTCTGCTTCGGTCAGCGCAATACCCGGCGGCACGCCGTCAATAATACAGCCCAGTGCCACACCGTGGGATTCGCCAAAAGTAGTGACGCGGAAAAACTGCCCAATACTGTTCCCTGCCATCACGGCTCCTTAACCATTATGTTGATTGTTTTCTGAATGACCGGTGATGAACCGGCCATTATTTTTTAGTCGATCAAGCGCAATTTTTTTGATCAGTCGCGGTACGCTTTGAAATGTTCAGCACAATCTATCAGCTGCTGCCTGGTCAGCATGAATACGCCGTCGCCGCCATTTTCAAATTCCAGCCAGGTGAACGGAATATCAGGATACTGGTCCATCAGATGCACCATGCTGTTACCCACTTCGCACACCAGCACGCCGTTATCGGTCAGGTAATCCGGCGCACAAGCCAGAATGCGGCGGGTCAGTTTCAGGCCATCGCTGCCGGAAGCCAGACCCAGTACGGGCTCGTGGCGATATTCCTGCGGCAGGTCAGACATATCTTCTTCATCCACATACGGCGGATTGGTCACAATCAGGTCGTACTGCAACGCAGGCAATTCGCGGAACAGGTCAGAGCGGATTGGGGTCACCCAGTTCTCGATGCCGTGCGTGTCGATATTGCGCTCGGCCACTGCCAGCGCGTCGGCAGAAATATCTACCGCATCCACTTCGGTTTCCGGGAACGCGTAAGCGCACGCGATAGCGATACAGCCGCTGCCGGTACACATATCGAGAATGTGCTGCGGTTTATCCTGCAGGATCCCGGCGAAACGGTTGTTGATAAGTTCACCAATCGGCGAACGCGGCACCAGCACGCGTTCATCGACATAAAACTCCATGTCGCAGAACCAGGCTTTGTTAGTCAGATAAGCGACCGGTACGCGTTCGTTAACACGGCGGATCACGCGCTCAACAATACGGTGGCGCTCGCTGGAAGTCAGACGCGCGGTGTGCATATCTTCAGGAATGTCGAGCGGCAAAAACACGCTTGGCAACACCAGCTGCACTGCTTCGTCCCACGGGTTATCGGTGCCGTGACCGTAATAGACATTGGCCGCGTTCAGGCGGCTGACGGTCCAGCGCAGCATATCCTGAATGGTATGCAGTTCACTGACAGCTTCGTCGACGAAAATTTTGTCCAATTTTATTCTCCAGGCAGTGCACGGGTTTTTAACAGACGTTTAACCCATTATTTGCCGCATAGTTTGCCACGAAGCCCGCCACAAATCAGCAGCTAGTCAACGCACTTGCGCGATGTCTCGAAGAATTTAACCCTGAGTTTTCTTTAAACCGCAGGGCGACGGAAGGTACACTGTGTGGATTGAGCGAAAATGACGATGAAATGATGAAGAAAAAGCACCTGCTCAGCCCGGAAGAAACGGCGTTATTCCGCGAGGCTGTACCGGGCGTCAAGCGCCTGAAAAACGATACAATTACGCACCGCCCGCCACGAAAAAAGGGGGCAGAACTGTCACCTAAAAAGCTGATTCAGGAGCAGGTGGACGCGAGTTATTATTTTTCTGATGAATTCCAGCCGATGTTGCAGGAAGAAGGTCCGGTTCGCCATATCCGGCCAGACGTCAGTCATTTTGAATTGAAAAAATTACGCCGCGGGGATTATTCGCCAGAGTTGTTTCTTGATTTACACGGCTTAACGCAGAAAGAAGCCAAGCAGGAATTAGGTGCGCTGATCGCCGCCTGCCGCCGCGAGCACGTCCATTGCGCCTGCGTGATGCACGGTCACGGCAAACATATTCTCAAACAACAAACGCCTTTATGGCTGGCGCAACATCCTGACGTCGAAGCCTTCCACCAGGCGCCTAAAGAACTCGGTGGCACCGCCGCCCTGCTGGTGCTGGTAGAACTGGACGACAAAATCAGCTGACCCATCCCGACGTTCAGAAACGAGAAAGGCACAGCCAAAGCTGTGCCTTTCTTTTGTCTGTCGCTGAACTGTCTGTCTCAGAACAGATCCCCTAAATAATTCGGATTGCAGCAAGGCGGCAAGTGAACGCATCCCCGGGAGCATAGATAACTATGTGACCGGGGTAAGTGAGCGCAGCCAACGCATCTGCAATGCGAAGTATGACGGGGATTATACCTTAGCCATTACCTGGCATGGGCTGAACTGCCAGTCAAAGCTGCCCTGCCCGGTTTCACCGTTTAACTCGATGCTGGCCATGGCTGACGTGGCGAACATCGGCGGGCAAACGCCAGGACAGAGTTCTGCAACCAGATAACCGACCAGCGGCAGGTGAGACACCACCAGCACGGCACTGACGCCGGTCAGCGCCAGATGTTGCAGTTCACTGGCGACCAGAGCAGGATCACCGCCCGGCGTCAGTTCCTTGAGAATATCAATTTCTACGTTTTCAGGCAGAGACAGACACTGGCGAACTTTTTCAAGCGTCTGCTGCGCACGCAGATACGGACTGACCAGAACACGATCAATTTTGACGCCACGACCATTCAGCCAGGCCGCCATATGTACTGATTCGTCACATCCGCATTCGCTTAACGGGCGAACAGAGTCGCTTGCAGCTTCGAGCACTGCATCACCGTGACGCATAATTACAACTTGCATATTGCACCGCTTTTGTTAACAAAAATAGCGCTATACAGAAACGCCGTGCGTGCTGTATTACCCATTGCCCAGCTGTTTTTCATCATATTTCAAATGACCTTTCTCATTACAAGATAGCTGTAAGGCAGTACATCCACTTAACCGGCTGTGCCCACATGCTTTGCATGGTAAGTATCAGCGGTCGGGCATTTTGCCTGAAAGTTCACGTAAAGAAAACGCTGTTTTTTACACCAACACTTACTGCTTGTAAACTGCTCAGGCGATTATTTAACCACTTGGGTTGTAGATCAATCGTTTGGGATTGTTTCTGTACAAAGTCAGTCTCACCATAAAAAAGATCCCGCAGGCCTTCGGCTGGCCACAAGCAGGATCTATTCCAGATTCCCGCGAAACTCAGTAATAAGCAGTGACAGCGGTCACACTTTACTGACCTTTTCGCCGGGGCCGTCTGTCAAAAAACAGGGCTCGCCCTGCTCCGCCCTGCGCACCAGCCCTTCGCATGGCCGGAAATGCTCGCCATAGCGTTGCGCCAGCTGATCCAGCGTTTTCACCACGTTCGCTGCACCGAGCGTGTCTATGTAACGGAACGGACCACCACGGAATGGCGGGAAGCCAATGCCGAACACTGCCCCCAGGTCACCATCCCGCGCACTGCGGATCACCTGTTCATCCAGACAACGTACCGCTTCGTTAAGCATCAGCATCACACAGCGCTGCGCAATCTCTTCTTCCGACTGCTGCGCTTTCGGCGTGACATTCAGCAGCCGGTAAATCGCAGGATCGACCTGTTTCTTCTTCGCCGTCCGGCCTTTTTGCCCGTAGAGATAGAAACCTTTGCCGTTCTTACGCCCTTTGCGATCGTCTTTCAGCACAGCATCAAAACCCGATGGCGCAGCAAAACGCTCACCAAATGCATCCACCAGAATCGGACCTATTTTAGTGCCGACATCAATACCGACTTCATCCAGCAACTGTATCGGGCCGACCGGAAAACCAAAATTCACCAGCGCTTTATCGATGTGATCGACGGGTTCGCCCGCCAGCAAACAGCGGGCAGCTTCATTGATGTACGGCGCAAGAATACGGTTTACATAGAACCCGGCGCTGTCACCGACCACAATCGCTGTTTTCCCCTGTTTCTTCGCCAGGGAAACTGTGGTCGAAATCGTCTGCGCACTGGTTCCTGCATGGGGTATCACTTCCACCAGCGGCATCTTATCCACCGGACTAAAATAGTGCAGGCCGATCACCTGCTCAGGCCGGCTGGCCTGCTCTGCAATCTTATGGATAGGCAGTGAAGATGTGTTTGAAGCAAATATTGTGCGCGGAGCGGCGTTATTCTCGATTTCCGCCACCATCGACTGTTTGAGAGACAAATCCTCAAACACCGCTTCCACCACGATATCAATCTGCGCAAAACCGCTGTAATCGGTGGTGCCGGAAATCAGCATCATCTGGCGTTGCTGTTCATTACGGGTCAGCCTGCGGCTGCGCACCTTTTTCTCCAGCAAATCCCAGCTGTATTTCAGCGCATGACGGATGCCTTCCTGATTAATATCTTTGATGCGTACCGGCAGTCCGGCTTTGGTGGCAGTGACGTTGGCGATACCACCGCCCATCAGGCCGCCGCCCAGAATGCCCACACGGCGTACCGGCAAGGGTTCGGCATCGCCACCCTTCTCTTTTTTCAGCGCAGTGGATGCGAAAAACAGGCCGCGCAATGCCGCCGATTCCGGCGTCATGACCAGTTCGCCAAAGGCTTTCGCTTCAGCCTGATAGCCGTTGCCGCTGCCCTGATCGAGACCGGTTTTCACCACATCAATAATTTTTTCGGTCGCAGGGTAATTGCCGTGCGTTTTGGCACGGGTTTGTTTGCGTACAAAATGGAACAGCACACTTTTGCCCAACGGGCCACCGGCCAGCCGCGCCTGCCACGGCAATGGCGGACGTGACTGACGCCCTTTCGCCACGCGCTCAAGTGCCGTTTGCAGCAAAATTGAATAAGGTACCGCGTCATCCACCAATCCTATTCTCAGCGCCTGTTTCGCGCGAATGCTGCGACCGGTAAGCATCATATCCAGTGCTTTCGGCGCACCGATTAAACGCGGAAGACGCTGTGTGCCGCCGGAGCCCGGCAGCAGGCCAAGCTGCACTTCCGGGAGGCCGAGTTGCGTTTTATCATCGAGGGAACAGACGCGTGAATGACACGCCAGCGCCAGTTCAAGTCCGCCGCCCAGACAGGCACCGTGGATGGCCGCAACAACGGGCACCGGAAACGAAGCGATCTGCGACATCACCGTCTGCCCTTTTCGCGCCAGATTGCTGGCCTCATCGGCGCTCTTACAACCCGATATCATGGTGATATCCGCACCGGCAATAAATGAGTCGGATTTACCGGAAACCAGCACCAGCCCCTTCAGACTGGGATATTGCTGGGCTTTTTGCAGAATGGTACAAATTTGTTGAGCGAATTCAGCCTTTAAGGTATTCACCTTTTCGCCGGGAACGTCGATGGTGATAATCCCGATGTGCTCCGCGGTGAACATCAGTGAAAAAGCAGAAACCGGTTCTGCCGGAGTGATTTCCGGAATGTTTGGGTTTTCCATATTATCCCTCATTGCGCTGCCTCCAGAATCATTGCTGCGCCTAAGCCACCGGCGGCACAGGCCGTCGTCAGCCCGTATTTTCCGCCACGACGGCGTAATTCATGCAAAGTCTGGGTGATCATTCGTGCGCCAGTCGCGGCAAAAGGATGGCCGTAAGCCAGTGATCCGCCCAGAACGTTAAATTTATCCCAGTCTATTTCGCCAACTGCCTGACTGCGGCCAAGTTTCTCACGGGCAAATTCATCACTGGCTAACATTTTGATATTCGCCAGGGTCTGCGCGGCAAATGCTTCGTGCATATCAATCAGGTCAAGATCACCGAGCGTCAGACCGGCACGATCCAGCGCCAGCGGCGTGGCATAAGCCGGACCAAGCAGCATGTCTTCCCACACGTCGATGGCGGCAAACGCAAAACTTTTCAGATAACCGAGAGGCTGCAAACCGAGTTCACGCGCCCGCGATTCGCTCATCATCAGTACCGCGGCCGCGCCGTCGGTCAGCGGCGTACTGGTCGCGGCGGTCACGGTGCCGTGTTTGCGATCAAACGCCGGACGCAATTTGGCGTATTGCCCGATTTCAGAATTCAGGCGGATGTTATTGTCTTTTTGCAGCACTTCACGGTAAGGCGGAACCTGCGCGGCCATCACCTGAGAATTCAGATAGCCCTGCTCCCACGCCTGTGCCGCCAGCGTGTGAGAACGGTGCGCGAGTTCATCCTGCTGTTCGCGGGAAATATTATGACTTTTCGCCATCTGTTCCGCAGTATCGCCCATGCGCAGACCGGTGGAATATTCTGCTACGGCAGGCGGCACCGGCATCAGGTCGCGCAGTTTAAGTTTGCTGAAAATGGACAGACGCTGCGACAGCGTGCGCGCTTTGTTGACGTCCACCAGGGCGCGGGCGAGACGTTTGCTGACGCCAATCGGCAGAACCGAAGACGAATCGGCTCCGCCTGCAATCCCGACGCTGATCGTGCCGCTCATAATGCTTTCCGCGACGTTGGCGACCGCCTGAAAACTGGTGGCGCAGGCACGCGAAACGCTGTAGGCGTCAGTCGACACATTCATGCCGGTGCCGAGGACGATTTCGCGCGCAATATTTGGTGCTTCCGGCATCTGCACGACTTGCCCGAATACCAGCTGATCGATGATCTTCGGGTCGATCCCACTTTTCGCCAGTAACTCACTGACCACTATTTTGCCGAGGTCTACGGCGGGTATGCCGTGATAGGCGGTGGCCTGTTTGGCAAACGGCGTACGCAAACCATCGACAATCGCAATGCGATCGCCTTCACGTGTCACCAGTGGAATGACTTTATTCATACAAGCTCCTGAGAAAAAATAGGGTCTTAAGAGGTCAGACCTGATAACTCAGTTTTAACTATGTATTTACATTTGGCAAAGTGAAAGGCAATGAAGTGCGAGCAACAGCAAATTTTTCTGAAATAAGAATGAGAAGAAAGGCAGCGGGCAGAAATAGCGGACAAAAAAATACCGCTTATATAAGCGGTATTACAATTTAAAACTTCCCCTAAATAATTTGAGTCTCAGAAAGGCGGCAATCGAAGTAATCCCGATGAGCTGACATAAGTCAGTGATTCGGGTTACTGAGTGCAGCCAACGCATCTGCGGCTCAAAGTATGACGGGGATCAGCGTAAGGCTAACTGGAAGATCATGGTTTCTGCCTGGCAGCTGAAAGTGAAATCGATATTCAGCTCAACGCCGCCTTCCACTTTTTCGATACGGCTCTTGATTTCGCAAGGCTCGGATTCGACGCCACGTGCGCGTTCGGTCAGGGCTTCCAGCGTTTCTTTAGCCTGTGCTTCATTTTCAAAAACGCGGCTGTAAGATGCGGTGCAATCGGTGTTATCCATGATGGTGCCCACATCAACACAGCAGCAGGCTGCGGTTTCTTCTGCGCCGCATTTGTTGATGGAGTGCAGAGGTTGGGTGGATTTAGAGGACATGGTTACGTCAGACATAATTTTCTCCCCGGCATCAACGGCAACGTCCACCGTCTGGCCTGTTTGCGAATAAAGTTTTATTTCCAGCCTGTATTTTACGCCACCGTTCTGGCAACACACTAGCACTTACTTATTATGTGCCTTTGAAGTGATCCAGATCACGTATATGTAAGTAATCGATTAAAACTACGTCATCGTTCTCACTTTAACGTTTCTTAATTGAACTTTTATTGTTGGTTTTTTGTTAAGTGGATCCAATTTCTTGCATCATTTCTTAAATATCAATGAAACATTATTGCAACTACACCACAGGTCAGACCTATACTTCGCTCACTGGTCTGATTTGTCAGACTGATAACGAACCCTACAATCCCGCGCTCATTGTTACTTGATGTAACATTGTTTGATAAAAAACATAATATTGAGGTTTTGGTCATGAACCAGAAAAACCTGTTTAAAAGATCAGCTCTGGCAGCTGCAGTGGCAATTGTTTCCTCCAACGTATACGCGGCAGGTTTTCAGTTAAATGAATATACTGCTGCGGGTTTAGGTCGTTCATTCTCAGGCGAAGGTGCTATTGCTGACACCGCCGCATCCGGTAGCCGTAACCCGGCAACCATGACCATGTTTAATCGTCCGGCGTTTTCTATGGGCGCGATTTATGTCGACCCGGACGTCAGCGTGACGGGGAAATCCCCGGTCACCGGTGCCAGCACCAGTGATGATAATATTGCGCCAAATCAGTGGGTGCCGAATATCCACTTTATTATGCCGCTGGATGATCAATGGGCGGTTGGCGCATCTGCGACGTCTAACTACGGTCTGGCGACAGAGTTTAGCGATAACTATCCGGCAGGCCCGATTGGCGGTGAAACAGATCTCACCACCATAAACACTAACTTAAGTGTTGCTTACCGTTTGAACCAGAATTTCAGCTTCGGTTTGGGCTTTGATGCCGTCTACGCGAAAGCAAAAATCCGTCGTACTGCCGGTGAACTGGTGCCGATTAAAACCGGCGGCTTACTGCCAGCAGATACTGAAGCCGCCAAGCTGAAAGGCGACGAGTGGGGCTACGGCTGGAACGCCGGTATTCTTTATGAAGTCGATGACAATAACCGTTACGGCTTTACTTATCGCTCAGAAGTTAAAATCGACTTTGACGGCGAGTACCGCAACGGCATTCCTCAGGCGTTAGGCGGCACAGGCGGTCACACCGTTCCGGGTTCCCTGACCCTGAACCTGCCAGAAATGTGGGAAGTGTCCGGTTATAACAAAGTGGCACCGAAATGGGCGATTCACTACAGCCTGGCTTACACCAGCTGGAGCCAGTTCCAGGAGCTGAAAGCTACCGGTTCTAACGGCCAGACCCTGTTCCAGAAAGAAGAAGGCTACCATGATGCTTATCGCATCGCGTTAGGTACCACGTATTACTACGATGATAACTGGACGTTCCGTACCGGTATCGCCTTCGATGACAGTCCGGTTCCGGCTGATAACCGCACCATTTCTATCCCGGATCAGGACCGCTTCTGGGTTTCTGCGGGTACCACGTATGCCTTCAATAAAGATGCATCCGTCGATGTGGGTGTGTCTTACATGCATGGCCAGACGGTGAATATCAGCGAGAAAGTGGCTGACGGCGTGCCGAACTATGAATTCCAGGCTAAAGGCACCGCTATGCTGTACGGCGCTAACTTTAACTATAGCTTCTGATGAACCACAGCTTCTGATGAACTGAATGTTACGTCAGATATGAAAAAAGCGCCGAAAGGCGCTTTTTTTGTATTTCCGGAACCGTTATTCCGAGTCGATATCTTTCAGGTCACCCTGAATCAATGCCGCGTTCGGGTTTTCCTGTGGCGTCAGCTGACCGCCTCTTGCCAGGAAGTCGTGACGCTGGAAGTAAGCTTCACGGATAAACAGATACGGATCAGAAGAGTTACGGATCAGACCATCTGAATCGAGAAGTTCTGCACGGGTTTCGACGCCTTCCAGTACCCATTTACCGGCTGACATCCAGAATGTCAGATAGCTGAGCATCGGATACAAATCATCCACCAGATCGCCACCTTCGTCACGCACAGTCGCGCTGCCGTAACCAGGCAGAACCACGTACGGACCGTAACCGACACCATAATGACCGAGCGTGCTACCGAAGCCCTGGGCTTCTTCGCGTGCCAGTTTCGGGTTCGCCATACCGGCCACGTCAATCAGACCGCCCATCCCCAGAAGCGTGTTCAGGAAGAAACGGTTGAAGTGGATTGCAGCACGGTACGGATCGCCTTTCAGCAAGGAGTTGACCATGCTGGCGGGTTCATCGAGGTTGCTGAGGAAGTTACTGGTCCCGTTACGCGCCGGTTGTGGCACGTAATCACGCCATGCGACGGCAACAGGCCGCACAAGGTAAGGATCCATATAGTTATAGTTGAAGTCGAACATCACCCGGTTGAAACCTTCGAGCGGATCAGAACGTCCCTGCTGTTCGCTGTCCGAAGATCCGGATGTACCGGCACAACCGACCAGTAAAACTGTCGCAAACGCCAGCCCAGTCAGGCGTAAGTTCATGGATATCTCCCTGTTTTTGATCGTCGGTTCCTGATTAAGGAACCTGCTGATTAATCTCAATGCTGACCTGACCGTTGCCGGAAAAATCAGTCAGCGGACTGTCGCCGTACCAGTCACCTGAGGCTGGCGTTGCCAGACCATTCTGTGAAATACGAACGCGTACTTTTAATTGATGCAGCGAAGAAAGCAAGCGTTCCGGCATCATTGCGTTACTGTCATCGACAGTAATCGCCAGCGGGAAGCGGCTCAGCGGCAGCTTTTTCACCGCAACCGGTACCGGACTGCTGCCATCTGTCACGGAAATAAAGACCGTGCCATTCTGCGGAAGTTTCTGCTGCGCATCCGCAGAAAGCGTCACGTTTACCGCCAGTTTAACCTGATCAAGACCGGCTTTTTGTTTTGCCTGCGCAATACTGGCGTTAACCATCTCAAGGCGTTTATCACCGGCTGGCAGGATTTTCTGCATAACTTCCCACGCGCCAATGGCTTGCGGATAATGCCCCTGCTCATATTCATTATAGGCCAGCAGACTTAACACACGCAGATCACCCTGAGATTTTTCCAGCATACTGCGTAAAAGATTGCCGCCGGTAAGGTTATCTTGCGGATCAGAAGAACGGGTCAGCACTTCGGCATAACCCAGTTTCACTGACATGTCGTTCGGCGCAAGCTGATACGCATGAGCATAAGCCTGTGTCGCGGTGGCGGCATTATTGAGCGCCATCCCCACGCGACCAAGCATCACCCAGTCCTGCACATTATCCGGATTTGCCTGTAAATCGGTACGCAATCCGAGCCCTAAATCCTGCACATCCGCAGCGGTCAGCGGCGCACCATGATCATCGGCAATACGATGGCGCAAATCCGGCATGTGCTGCATGACCTGATTCCACGCACTCACCTGGCCCAGACCTCCGGCATAGAGATATAAACCCAGCGTGATGATCACCAGCAGGATAGCGCCGGGCACCAGCGTCCAGCGGCCAATCGGCTGAATGGCAGCAGGCGCCTGACCCGCCGGAATATCGGTCAGTAAGTTTTCCTGCAATTCCTGAATATGCGCCGGACGCTCGTCTACCACGCCCTGCGCTTCGTCTTCTTCCAGCTCAGTCAGACGGTGATGATAAAACGCTTTATTCAGCGCATCGCGGGACGTGTGTTCCGCGCGGTCGCCGCGAATAACCGGCACAATAAACAGCGCCAGTGCAACAACCAGCATCACTACAATGCACAGCCAAAAAATACTCATGATCCTTTCCTGTCGCTGTCTTTAAGTAACTGCGCCAGGCGCTGTCTCTCTTGTTCTGACATTTCTTCGGTCGTATTTTGCAAACGCACTTCGCCCCGGCGGGAACGCATAAAAATCATGGCTGCGCCGATAATGACCACCAGCACCGGCCCGAGCCACAATATAAAGGTGGATGGCGTCACCGGCGGTTCGTAGGTCACAAAGTTGCCGTAACGTGCGACCATGTAATCCACGATTTGCTTTTTGTTCTGCCCCTGCTGAAGCAGCTGGAAAACTTTGGTGCGCATATCCGCCGCGATAATAGAATCCGACGCTGCAATATTGGTGTTCTGACATTTCGGACAGCGCAGCTGCGCTGTGATATCACGGTATTCCTGCTCCTGAGCCGGAGAGGAAAACTGATAAGTATCAATGGCCGCAAAGGCGCTGATACTCAGCATCATGCCCAGCAGCAACGCAGGTAAGGAGGAAATCAGCTTCATGCATTGCCTCCGTATTTTTTGTACAGCGGCAATACTTCGTTCTGCCAGACTTTCTCATTCAAATCACCGGCATGGCGATAACGAATAATACCCTTTCCGTCGATCAGGAAGGTTTCCGGCGCACCATACACACCGAGGTCGAGTCCTAACATACCGTCGCCGTCGTACAGACTCAGCATGTAAGGATTGCCCAGTGTATTGAGCCAGCTGACCGCTTTCTGCCGGTCGTCTTTGTAGTTCAGGCCAACCACGCGTACACCTTTCGCCGCCAGCGTATTCAGATAATCATGCTCGGCGCGGCAGGTCGGGCACCAGGTCGCCCAGACGTTGAGCAACATGGGTTTGCCGTCGCGCAATACCGACTGATCGTAGGTTTTACCGGCCTGCGCCAGTGATTCCAGTTTGAACACCGGCACCGGTTTGCCGATCAGCGCAGATTCCAGCAGTGTCGGATCGTCGCCGTTGGCATTGCGCGTCAGTTGCACCAGAAAAGCCGCAGCCAGCGCCAGGAACAAGATCAGCGGAATAAAGAGGAGTTTACGGTTCATGCTTCTTCAGCCTCCGCCAGACCTTGTTTCTTGAGTTTTTTACTCATGCGATAACGCGGATCGAGAATACACAGTACGCCGCCGGCCGCCATAAACAGGCCGCCCAGCCAGATCCAGCGGACAAACGGTTTGTAGTACAAACGCACTGCCCACGAGCCGTCGTCCATCTCCTCACCCAGCGCTGCATACAGATCACGCGCCAGATTGCCGTCGATCGCCGCTTCAGTCATCATGCTGCGCGCCACACTGTAGAAGCGTTTTTCAGCATGCAGCGTGGTGACTTTCTTGCCGTTCTGCGTCACATCGATATTCGCCTCACCGCCGGTATAGTTCGGGCCGGTGATGTCGCGAACGTCGCGGAAGATAAAGTGATAATCATGAATATCCACGGTATCGCCGGACTTCATGCGCACATCACGTTCAACACTGTAATTCTGGCTAAAGGCGATGCCGATAACGGTCACCGCTACGCCGAGATGGCCGAGCACCATGCCCCAGTGGCTGCGGGAAAGTTTGGTCAGGCCGCGCCAGAACGAATGACGGTGCGTCGCGCGCTCGTGCAGTTCCATCAGCGTGAGTACAATCACCCACACCGACATCAGCAGACCGACCACGGTCATGCCAACAATTTTGTCCTGCAACAACCACGGCAGAAGAATCGACAAGACAAGCGTGACGACCAGCGCAACACCCAGACGACGCCACAGTTTGCTGGGCTCATCACGACGCCAGCGCACCAGCGGGCCGATCCCCAGCAGCAATGCCAGTGGAGCCATCAGCCAGGTAAACATCGTATTAAAGAAAGGTTCGCCGATAGAAATACTGCCCAGTCCGAGCTGTTTGTGGATAAGCGGCAACAATGTTCCGAGCAATACCACCAGCATCGCCGCCACCAGCAGCACGTTATTACCCAGCAGATAGCTTTCGCGAGAGTGCAATTCGTGCCGGCTTGGCGCACGCACCGAGTTGCCTTTGAAGGCATACAGCAGCAGCGAGCCGCCGATCACAATCACCAGATACGCGAGAATAAACATGCCGCGCGCTGGATCTGAGGCAAACGAGTGAACTGAAACCAGCACGCCGGAACGCACCAGGAACGTCCCGAGCAGACACAGTGAAAAGGCGGTGATCGCCAGCAACACCGTCCAGGCTTTAAACGTCCCGCGTTTTTCGGTCACGGCCAGCGAGTGGATCAGCGCTGTCCCGGCGAGCCATGGCATAAAGGAGGCGTTCTCAACCGGATCCCAGAACCACCAGCCGCCCCAGCCTAATTCGTAATACGCCCAGGCAGAACCGAGCACGATACCGATGGTCAGAAATACCCACGCAGCTTGTGTCCACGGACGCGACCAGCGCGCCCACGCGGTGTCCAGACGTCCGGCCATCAGCGAGGCAATGGCAAACGCGAACGCCACTGAGAAACCGACGTACCCCATGTACAGCAATGGCGGATGGAAAATCAGCCCGATATCCTGCAACACCGGATTCAGATCACTGCCATCTACCGGGAAATTCGGCAGCGAGCGGATAAACGGATTCGACGTCAGCAAAATAAACAGCAGGAATCCGCCGGTGATCATGCCCATCACTGCCAGCACGCGCGACACTGCATCCTGCGGCATACGGCGGCTGAACAATGCCACGGCGAGCGTCCAGCAACTGAGCAATAACACCCACAGCAGCAGTGAACCTTCGTGTGCGCCCCAGGTCGCCGCCACGCGGTAATACACCGGCAGACGGGTATTGGAGTTATTGGCGACATACGCGACGGTGAAATCATTCACCACAAACGCATGGACCAAAATGGCAAACGCCAGCACGATGCAGGCAAACATCCCGTAAGACAACGGACGCGCCATCGCCATCATCCGGTTATCCTGCCGCGCCGCGCCCCATTGCGGGTAAATACTCAGTAACACCGCCAGACCTAACGCCAGACAGAGTGCAAATGTTCCCAGTTCCGGCATCATGAGCGGTCATTTCCTTTATCGTTACCCACATAAGCCGAAGCTGGCCCTTTGTGGTTTTCTTTCATGGCGTCGGCAACTTCCGGCGGCACATATTTTTCGTCGTGTTTCGCCAGAACCTGAATGGCATTCACTACATTTCCCGGCTCCATCACGCCCTGCGCCACCACGCCCTGCCCTTCGCGGAACAGATCCGGAAGGATGCCGTTATAAGTCACGGCAATCGCGCCGCGCGCATCATAAATTTTAAAACTCACCTGCAGGCTTTTCGGATCACGCTTCACCGAACCGGGCATCACCATGCCGCCGATACGCAGGCGCTGGCCGACCGTCGGCATCTCGTGGTTTTCGCCTTTACCTTGCAGAATTTCACTGGGTGTATAGAACAAATCAATATTCGAGCGCAGCGCGTACATCACCAGTGAAATGCTCAGACCAAGGCCAATCAGCACCACCAGCGCCAGCGACAAACGCTTTTTACGACGTGGATTCACAATAACTTCTCCGGGGAAGTGTCCGGTTCCAGCGGTGACGTCTGCGCGCCTTGCTGTTTTTTAGACTGAGACTGACTAATACGTTTTTCGCGTGCCTGACGGCGGCGAACTTCATCGAGGATCTGACGGCGCTGAATAAAGGTATGCGCCACCAGCGCAATCAGGGAAATCAGCGTCGCCGCGACCGACAGCCACACATAAAATGCATAGCCGCCCATCGCAAAGAAATCATGCCAGCTGGAGAATGCAGGGCTCATCCGCGGCGCTCCTTATTCACAAGACCGGCCACCCACGGACGCAGACGCTCCTGAACCAAAATCAGGTTACGTAAACGCATCAGCGTCAGGGTAATAAAGAAGAAGAGATAACCGAAAATCGCCCAGCGCAGCGGATAACGCATACTCGGGTCGATGGTCTGCTGCATGTTGGTCGAGCCCTGATGCAGCGTGTTCCACCACTGTACGGAGTAATGGATGATGGGAATGTTCACCACGCCGACCAGAACCAGAATACCGGCGGCACGGCCAGCCAGACGGCGGTCGTCGAAGGCGTTATACAACGCAATCACGCCAAGATAGAGGAACAGTAACACCAGTTCGGACGTCAGGCGTGCATCCCACACCCACCAGGTGCCCCACATCGGTTTGCCCCATGCGGAGCCGGTGACCAGTGCGATAAACGTGAAAACAGCGCCAACGGGTGCCATCGCGGATACCACCATGTCGGACATTTTCATCTGCCACACCAGCCCGATAAAGGCCGCAATCGCCATCGAACTGTAAATGCCCATCGACCAGATCGCCGCCGGAACATGGATATACATAATCCGGTAACTGTTCCCTTGCTGGTAATCTGGCGGTGCATAACCAAAGCCCCACACCCAGCCAATCAGCAGGCAGGCAATACCCAAAATTCCGAGCCAGGGAATGAACCGGCCACAGACGTGGTAAAGCCGTTCAGGCCTTGCGAGTTGATGTAACCATTTCCACATTGTTATCGTTGCTCACTATAAAATGTCACTGTGTGATGCCGTGGAGCCTCACCGGGCTCTTATGCGGTCAGTTAAAAATCATCCGCAGTTATTATCGGCGTCTCTATTGTTCACTATAGAGAAGTGTGATGTTAGTCAAAGGTTGCGATTTTTCTTCTCTATTGTAACGACAAGTAAAAAAATTCTGTGTTAAGGCCAGCGTAAAAGTTAACCCTAAATACTTCGAGTTGCAGGAAGGCGGCAAACGACGCCATCCCGATGAGCTTACACGAGTAAGTGATTCGGGTGGCGAAGAGCAGCCAACGCATCTGCGGCTCGAAGTATGACGGGTTAGTGAACGCTGACTCGCAAGGCGGCGGCTGTGGCAAAAGGAGTCAGAGTGGCACTGCCCGCCAGCATCGCGCCAAGGATCGCCAGATAACCGCTGATGGGCATCGACATCGACGCCGCATCAATCGCGCCGGTGGCAAAAATCAGCACCGGAATATACAACGGCAGCACCAGCAAACTCAGCAGAACGCCGCCCTTGCGCAGTCCGACGGTCAGCGCCACGCCAATCGCACCGATAAAACTCAGCGTCGGCGTCCCCAGTAAAATCGTCAGCGCGACGGCTTTCCAGGTTTCAAAATCCAGAGAAAGCAGCAAGGCAATCAGCGGGGAAAGGATCAGCAATGGCAAACCGGTTACCACCCAGTGAGCACATACTTTCCCCAGAACCGTGAGCGCCAGCGGCGATGGCAATAACAACAGCTGCTCAAGCGTGCCATCGAGATAGTCATCACGGAACAACCTTTCCAGCGCCAGCAAAGAAGAAAGCAGCGCCGCGACCCAGACGATACCGGGTGCAATCCGCGCCAGCAGTTTCGGCTCAGGACCAATCCCCAGCGGGAACAGCGTAATGACAATCAGGAAGAACCACAGCGGGTTAATGATTTCGGCACTTTTGCGAAAGGCAATTTTCAGCTCGCGGCGCAGAACCTTAGTAAACATTCTGTTTATTTTCCTTTCGCGTCACGCCAGCTCAGCGCTGGTCAGACGAATTTTTCGCACATCGCGGTTAACGCCCTGTAAATCCTGATGCGTGGTCAGCAATACCATTCCGCCCCGCTGCGCGTGTTGTTCAAACAGTTCAATCAGCGTGGACACGCCCTGTTTATCAATGGCGGTCAGCGGTTCATCGAGGATCCACAGCGGTGCGTCACTCAGCCACAAACGCGCCAGCGCCACACGCCGTTGCTGCCCGGCGGACATCTGCGCCACCGTGACATCTTCATAACCCAGCAGGCCGACATTTTCTAACGCCTGATAAATAGCATCAGCGCTGGCAGTTCCGTTCACGGACTGATAGAAGGCAAGGTTTTCATACGCAGTAAGCACTGACTTAACGCCAGGCTGATGACCGAGATACAACAGTTGCTGATGGAAAACATCGCGCTGGCGGCGGGTATTCACGCCCTGCCAGCGGACCTCACCGGCCTCCGGAGAAGACAATCCGGCAAGAATTCGCAGTAAACTGGTTTTACCGGCGCCGTTGCGGCCTTCGATTTGCACCATTTCACCCGGTTCGATCGTGAAACTTAAGCCGCTAAACAAGGTTCGCTCATCGCGTACACAGCTCAGGTTAAGGGCTTCAAACATGGTGATGTCTCTTATTTTTCACAAGCGCGCATCATATCACAGGCGTCAGGCGCGACGCAGCTTAGGGGGCCACAGTTTACAGGGTTGAAAACCCTGAAATCCAGCAAACAATCCGCAAAATGTCCCATAAGGTTCATGGGTTAATGGTTTGTAACTTTTCTGTATATCTCTTCATAATCTCGCAGCCTCGCCTATGCTTATCTCGGAACACATTGAAAACCACTTTGACGTACTTTTGGGGAATTACCATGACCGCCGAGAAACAACACCCTGACCACAAAGATGTCGACAGCGACGAACATTCTCAGGGCAAAGAGATCGAAACCGGAGAAGAGAATTTACCGTCGAAAGCGGCTGCTGTGCATGAAGTCATCCGCATGGAGGGTGAGAAAGAACTTGAGCGCGACGGACAGGCATTGCTGTGGTCGGCGATTGCCGCCGGGCTTTCCATCAGCGCCTCGCTGATGGCTAAAGGCATTCTTCACGCCCGCCTGCCCGACAGCCCCGAACGTTTCTTTATCGAAAATATCGGTTATACCGTCGGGTTCATAATTGTCATCATGGCGCGCCAGCAGTTATTTACCGAGAACACGGTCACCGCCGTATTGCCCGTCATGCAAAAAACGACGGGCAAAAACATTCTGCTGCTGTTGCGGTTGTGGGGCATCGTGCTGGCCGGTAACGTCATCGGCGGCGGACTGGCCGCACTGGTGTTTCATCTGGTGCCGTTCTTCGATTCCGCCACGGACGAGGCTTTTCGCACCATCAGTCTGGAGATTATGGAAAAAGACCCCGAGGGCATGTTCGTCGGCGGCATGGTGTCCGGCTGGCTGATTGCCACCATGGTCTGGATGATCCCGTCCGCAGGCACTGCCAAATTATGGGTGATTATGCTGATGACCTACATGGTGGCAATTGGCGACCTGACGCACATCGTGGTCGGATCGGTAGAAGTGCTGTATCTGGTGTTCTCGGGCGCCATTCCCTGGTACGAATTTATCTGGCCATTCGCGCTGCCGACGCTTGCCGGAAACATCTTTGGCGGCACCTTTATCTTCGCACTGATCAGCCACGCGCAAATCCGTAACGACATGAGTAATCAGAAGAAAGCCAAAGCGAAGAAAGAGGAAATGGAAGCGGCGAAGAAAGAAGCGTCAAAACCCTGACTGGCGACTAAACGACCAAACAGACCCCTGACGCCTTATTATTGCGAGAAAAACGAGTATACTACGCGGGCGCTTTCCACAGGCGCCCGTGTCTCCTTAGTTAAACGGATATAACAAGCCCCTCCTAAGGGCTAGTTACAGGTTCGATTCCTGTAGGGGACACCATTTTCATTTCCCACTGCGTCTCTTAAAGTCTAAAAATCTATATATTTCAAACAAATAATCTAAAACCACGTCTCAGCACATCTAAGAAAATGCAGTAGAAGCTCGCACAATTGTGTATATAATTGCGTATAACTCAGGTTCGATGTAGAGAGCTATACACATGCCACTCAGTGATATCCAAATAAAACGCGCCAAACCAGCCGAAAAACCCTTCACCCTCAATGATGGTAATGGGCTTTCTTTACTCGTCGAAACCTCCGGTGCGAAGGGCTGGCGGTTCAGATATCGCTTCGCAGGTAAACCAAAAATGATTTCTTTTGGTGTGTATCCCGCAGTTTCTTTAGCAGATGCACGTGCCAGACGTGAAGAAGCCAAATCCCAACTAGCCAAAGGTATTAATCCTAGTGACGCCCGCAAAGCCGGTAAACTTGCTCAGCTGTCCGCTGCTGGCAATACCTTCAAAGCTATTGCTCTGGAATGGCATGCCGCTAAGAAAGCATCCTGGACAGAGAATTACGCTCAGTCAGTGATCCGCCTTCTTGAGCTGAATGTATTTCCTTTCCTGGGTGAAAGGGCTATTGATGGGATCCAACCTTTAGAGTTACTGCTTGTACTTCAGAAAATTGAAGGTCGGGGAGCGGTAGAATTAGCCAGTAAAGTACGCCAGCGCTGTGGAGAGGTATTCCGCTACGCTGTTATTACTGGCCGCGCCACGTATAACCCAGCTCCAGACCTGGCCAGCGCCTTACAGACACCAAAAAGAAACCACTACCCCTTCCTGATGGCGGATGAACTCCCTGCATTTATAAAAGCCCTGAATTCCTATTCAGGCAGCATCGTCACAAAATTGGCCACGCAGTTGCTGATGCTAACTGGCACCCGAACAATTGAACTAAGAGCAGCAAAATGGGAGGAGTTTGATTTAGAAAATGCTCTGTGGGAGATCCCTGCGGAACGCATGAAAATGAAGCGCCCTCACCTAGTTCCATTATCAACCCAGGCAGTGGAGATCCTACGCCAGTTAGAGACGCTAACAGGACGTTACCAGCTCGTGTTCCCTGGGCGCAATGATGCCAGTAAGCCGATGAGTGAAGGTAGCATTAATAAGGTACTCAAACTGATTGGATATCATGGAAAAGCAACGGGGCATGGATTCAGGCATACCATGAGCACCATTTTGCATGAACAAGGTTTTGATAGTGCTTGGATTGAAATGCAGCTTGCGCATGTAGATAAAAACTCCATACGTGGAACCTATAATCATGCGCAATATTTAGAGGGGCGAAGAAAAATGTTACAGGATTATGCACTTTGCATTTTAAACAACTCAAAATCCTGTTAGTAATTGTTTTAAACAACATAATCATTCTTATTGCGGGAAATGATATTTTCGCCATTTTCAGAGGCTAGGGAATACACCTTTAAGCACTTGGGAGTCAACCAAATTCATATCTTCAATTATCTTCCGCAATACACTTTTTCGTTCATCTGAAAAAATAGATGAATCAAAATTAGACTGAATTAACTCACTTGACTGATTCAGCAAAAAAAGTGGGGTAGCATACATAGAATGGTCTTCTAAAAAACAGTATGAACTGAATTCATCTGTGATATACCTCATTGACAAACCATCAAAATTCACACTATCACTAATCAGAGTAGGCAACACATCATACCCATGCTCTGGCTCAATGAAAGATTTTATACGATAATGAACCAACTCCCTATAGCTCATAATCCATTCTAGGACATGCTGTTCATCAATTTTATTAGTATTTATAATAGCAGCATCAGCGAACAACATTTTATAAGCCCTAATAGTAGCCTTATGATCGCCTTTATTCTTGTCATTACTAACTTTAAAAGGAGAAGATCCCGCTTCTAGTTTTAAACAAAAAATCTCGCTCGTACCATTTTTCAAAAAAACATGACCAGAGCACATCATTATAACTCTTAACGAATAAAATAAAGAGTAATATAGCTTAACTATGGCCCAAGAAGTACGCCCATTGATAATTCCATGCGTTGCCTCAAGAAAGCTAAGAGAAGCTTTGAAAAAAATATCTTTTGCATCTGACCTAGCATTTTCCCTCAATATAGCTAGCTTATCCTCCTTTAGCACATAGGCTTTAAAGTCATCCTTGTACTCTTTCATAATGAGATAATTAGTGCAACCTATCTCATTTTCTATGAACCTTTGGCACTCAAATCTCTCAAAATTCATATTCATCCTGTGAAGGCAAGGCTGACATCACATTCTCCTCAAGGAGTTCTTTAACTTTTTTCCTTGCAGTTTTACCATCATGGTTTTTTAATTCATCCCATGTAATTAAACTTGAACCTTTCAAAGAGATTATACTTTTTATTGTAGCTATTGTGAATGATCTCTTTTCAACGCATTTAGATATTAAATGTTCAGTAAGGAAATCTATAGCCCCACCAAAACCTGCCGCCTTCACAAACGGATTTTTAGTTTTACTTAACCAAATATTCTGTTCTTCATAATAAAACTTAATACTATTAAAATAATTTTCAAGTAAATTCTTCTGGTTATCGTAAGTTTTTATCTTAAACTTATTGAAGGTTCCTCCAGGTTTAATATGTTCTTTCAAAGCTTGTGTGAAAGTTGATAGCTCAATACTTCCGACACCACGAGGATTACCCGGGAATTTAATAAGTTTGTAAAAAGGAGATTCAGGATTATCGTTAAGATCTCTTGCGATATCAGTTATTCTATTTACAGCATGTGTTTCATCATCCTCGATCTCTCCAAACAAATCATACATTAGACTTTTGGGAACTGGTTTTTGTTCAGTGTTTATATTTAAAAATATTTTAGCCGCTTCACGAGTTGTCAGTCTTGTACATAGTGTAACTAATATTTCACGTTCACCAACATCTTCATTTTCCTTTATTGCAGCTTCAAATCCAGCAAGTCTATGCTGACCATCAATTACTTGCACTGAGTTAAAAACCACAGGAATTATTATTTCATCACCATCATAAGAAATACTACTGTTTTGTTCAGTCCAGTTAAGAATAAATGAACTAAAGAAAGTATTGTCATCGAGGATGTAATTTTTGATAGCAGAAATTCGTCTACTGTTAAGAACTCTCTGGACTGAACCTTCCTCACTATCTTGACCTCTGACAGCCACATAATACATTGGCATCAATTCCTTTACCTTCATAGAGAAGGTTGAAGCAGGAATTCCGCCAAACTCAGTTCTTAAGCAAGTGTATCTCAAAATAGCCATCAGTTATTCCATATGAATTATCTAGATAATTTTTTTACATACTAAAGATGGAAATTGTTTTTTTCCACAAATACTTATTAATTTAACAAAAATTTTGATCTGTACCCGCTTGACATAGCAAGTTCCACAGTAAGGTTTTTTCTAATGTATCTCGTTTAGTGGGTAAGCTCTTTATTCATGAATGTCTAAACTTTTGGCTAATATTTGGCTGTTTGTTATAAGGCACCATCTGCTAAGAAGTTAAGTAGACAAAAATTGCACTACACCGCACCCGCCTGCGGTTTTTGTAATGCATAATTTTTTCAGTTTTCATTTTCTACAAACCGATACGCCAGCCCGCGCCGAGCCTGGGGTTATCTCGTAAATCCCAAACTGAAAAGATTGAAATGAATTTCAGTATTTTTCAGTTTTAGAGTTCTGTCCATCTTGCTGAATAGTTGCTAACGTCATGTTTGAAAAGGGATTTTCTATTTTACGTGAAAATGAGTCAGCGAAAAGGGAGTGATATGTGGCTTCGATAAAACGTGAGAACCCTTGCGCCACGTGCCTTGGCAGCACAAGGGATGAAAATCAAAACTGAAAAAAATGTACACCTAAAAATGTTCAGCAAATTGACCTAATAGTTCATTCATATGTTTTTCTTCTACGCACGATAGGCATTCTTGCCTCCCTACTGAGCTGCTCAGCTTTACGGGATGCCATGACAGATGCCTGGAGATATTTGACCATTTCTTCTTGTTCATCTGTTTGTATGCTCCCCACCAAATTTTTAACCGTGTCGAAGTGAGTTTTAGCACTCGGGCTTAACGTGTGGGAGTAAGCCAAAGTGAGAACAAACGTATGCCCGCACTCAAGATCGCCACATGCACAATACACGTCTGAAAGGAGCTTATGTTTTCTGTTGGTTTTTTTGATCGTGGCGTTCGCCTCACACTCTGGGCAAACTACTTTTAATATGCGCATCCTGTTTTATCCTTCTTAACCCCAGCCAGCCAGAAAAAAGCCTCAAGCCGGAGGTTTCATGTTTACTTTATCGTTTTTGACTGGTAACAGAGGTAACACTGGTTACATCATTGTTTTGTATATAGATATTCTGTTACCTCGTCCTGTTTATTACTGGTAACCACTGGTAACGCTCTGCACTTTGTTACCAGTGTTACCAGTGACCCTTTTTTACTGGTAACAGGCCGAGACCTTGCTATGAGGGGTTGTAACCAGTGTTACCTCTGTTACCAGTTATAAATAAGACTCGCGCGAGAGTATTACCCTAAGACGGTGCTGTTGAGCTGATAGACCCGTTTAACCCCCATCTCTGGCAGGCGGAGGCTTTTCTGGGTTCTGGCTTCATCTTCCGGCACGTCGAGATAGCCCGCCGTCGCGCACAGCCTGGCTACCTTCTTGGCGTCAAAGCCTTTGGTGACCTCCTTCCAGCCGGTAGGCAACACGTAGAAGGTCGTGATCGTTTCCTCATGACCGCTGCCCTTCTCTACGCGGCGAAAGCCCACCATGTTGGCTGGGCGGCTGTGTGAATCATGCCAGTCGGCAAAGCGGCTGTACTGGTTGCGCGTCATGAAGTCCCTGACCTGCTCCAGCGCGGCGGCGTCTTCCTGGTTCGCCGTGTGGCCACGGTCATACATCCACGCATCCAGACAGCTTTTGGCCGCGTTGTAGGCCTCTCCGGGTTGCCAGCCGGTGATCCCTGCCTCGGTGGCCAACTCGCCCGCCATCGCCACCAGCGCAAAGCGCGTCACCGCACGTCCGACCTGGTTCCCGGCGTTGTCGGGCGTCAGCCTGCGGGTAAACTCTTTCAACATGGCCTTGGCCTTGCTGGTCATACCCGGAAGATCGGCTGTTAAGCAGCGCAGCCACTCCCTGAACGGCGCGCCGTGGCTCAGCATCACGGACTGCTCAAGGTGTTCGGCCAGCGCCTTACCGCCTGCAAAACCGTGCAACTCCTCAAACACGCCGTGCTTGCCGGTGTCGCTGGGGATTTGGATCATCCGCACCTCAACCCCGGCGTAGGTCTTTTCCCCCACGTTGGCGGCATGTTCGACCAGGGAAAGCTCGCCGGTGGACAGGAACAGCAGGCACCAGCGGTTAGTTTCCCGCACGCTGCCGTCCGTTCTCGCCCGTGCTTTACCCTGGCCGTTCGCCAGCATGTAGGCAATGTTACCCGCCTCTCTGCCGTCTACTTCACGAATTTCATCCAACATTAGCGTGGCGTCGTTTCGGCGGCTGGCGGTGCCTTCCAGCGCGTTGCCGGTGGCACGCCAGGTATGCCAGAAGTCAGCCCCGCCGCACACCGACGCGGCCACCTTCATGGTGGTGGTTTTGCCGTCGGTAGATTCACCCTTGAGGTGATATCCGCCCCCGCCAACGCCCACCAGTTTCAGCAGCGGCGCGGCAAACGCCAGGCTCACGGCAAAAGCCACCCGCCCGTTGCCGACGCAGTAGCGTGAAACCTGTTCCCGCCAGTCTTCCAGCGTGCCCGCTGTTCTAAAATCCCGCCCCTGAACGCTTGAGGTCTGCAAAATAACGGACTCCGAACCGACGCCGATCACTTCATCCTGGAGAACGTACACCGAACCGTGCCACCCGGTTTTGGTCACGCAGGTGACTTTTCGCTCGGGCTTGCACAGAGAAATGTATTCCATCAGGTGCGCACGCGCCTGGCCGTTAATATTGATGTACGACAGCCCGTTAACCAGCAGCGTGCGGCGCAGCTCTTCCCCGGCACTGGCCAGCATTTCCATCGGCATTGCCCATTTTCGGCTGATCCCGTTGGTATCCTCCCACTCCAGCAGGCGGCCGTAGTTGCTGCCGTCTTCGTCGCAGGTGATGGCCGTGACGCGCACCGGGCTGCACAGCTTGATGTTGCGGATTTCCGTGTCACCGTCGGATTTCTGCACCTGTTTGTCGTACCACAGGTATTCCTGCGTCAGGCGGAACCCCTGCGGCAACTTGGTTTTCCCTTTGCCAAACAGCACGAGTTCTTCTTTAAACGCCTCTTTAGCGCGATCCATGCCGTGCTCCTGGCGGAAATCGTCCCAGTCGGCCTTATGCCGTGTGGGCGGCACCGTCACCCACCCGTTGACCGCTTTAGCCGCCTTCTGCGCGCACAGCTTGCCGGTGTTTTCCTTGCCGTCGTCAAAGTCGTTGTCCCCGGCAATGATGATCCGCGCCTCCGGCCACTTTTCACGCACGGCCTGCGCCACGTTAAGCAGGTTATTTGCCGAGACAGCCGCCACGCAAACCCCGTCCGTCAGCCTGGACACGGTGAGCGCCGTCGCAAACCCTTCGGTGATCGTCACCTGCTCAGGGGCGATATCGCCCGGTTCAACCACGCTGATGAATGAACCGGCCAGCGCAGAATGGGGTAACAGTCGTTTTTCACCGTTGGGGTGAATAAGCTGCGCACCGGTTTGCTGCCCCTGCGCGTTGGTTAAGGGCAACAAAAGAGATCCGGGGATAAACTCCACGCCCCCGAACAGTTTCATGACCTGCGTAAGCATTCCCTCGGCATTGTCTAGCCCCTTCGCTTTCAGATACTCACTTTCGCCCTGAATACACTGTTCCAGCAGCGCACGATACGCTTTCAGGGACATCGCTTGTTTTTGCTCCGGGGAGGCTTCTTTCCTGGCGGGCGTGTTTGTCGGTAATGACGCTGAGGCCATCGCCAACGCCGCCGCCACTTCTTTGGCGGCTTCCGCCGCAGTCATCCCGCTGACCAGCCGCACTAAATCCAGGCCGTCACCGTGTTCACACTGCGAACAAATCCAGGTGCCGCGCCCGCCCTTATCATCAAAGCGAAAGCGATCCTTCCCACCGCATTTTGGACAGGCTCCGTGCTGGCCGTTGGCGGGAACGGTAATACCCAGCGCGGGGAGTATGTGTGGCCAGCGGCCTTTCGCGGCGCTGATCGCCTCTGATACCGGCTTGTGACTCATAACGTTGCCTCCCCGTCCTGTTCATTCACAATGCAACTGCCTGCGGGAAATTCACCGTCCGGCGCACCGTAAATAATGTCCTGATAAACCCGGCACAGGCGCATCGTGCCGTAACAAGAAAGCTGCATGGCTTCGCTCATAAATCCTGGCTTGAGCATCTTATTTAATTCCTGCGCGGCTAAACGCCCGCCCTCAATTGCGCCCAGTTTTTGAATAAGGGGATGCTCAATATGACAAATAATATTGGCTGCAACCTTATCTAGGCTAAGAGGAATAATTTCACCGTCAGCAATAAATACCGGGTTGCCATTTTTAGAAGCCATCAGGGAAATAAAAGCCTGAGAAATATAATGGCGCAATAAGGCCGCACGAAACTCAGCCGAAGTTAACCGCGTTTTATTCAGCATCATTTTTCCCCGCATAGACTTCTTCCTTAAACAGTTCACTGCATCCGATCGCCCCGTCCAACTGATCCGCCAGGCTCTCAAAAAGGGCGGCCATGCCTTGCAGGGAAATGCTCGACTGTGTGTTATTTGCTGCCAGTGACAGCAGTTCCGCCAAACAGGCGGAAGCCAGATGTGCTCTAAGGATTTTGTCATGACCTTCATTTGAGAAGGCATAAGGGAAAGCGTTTTGAGTTTTATTGCTCATGGGCGCGCCTCCTGCGTTGTACAGGGCAGGCGACCAGCGAAGGCCAGCACAAAGTCTTTGGCAAGCGCACGCCGGGCATACCGTTCAGAAGATGCTGTGATTTTGAGGCGGCAAGGTACGGCGCAAAGGTCAGCGCGGCGAACGGCCAGGAACAGATAAGTGAATTGCGGGCAAACAAACTGAGGGGCAGAAGCCATAAGGCAACCTCCAATAAGTATTGGTTGTTGCTACCACCTAAGTTCCTACACTTACTGGTGGTAGCCCAAACGGGGGTAGGAATACCGGCCTTATTGGAAACCGGCCAGCCCGAAGGCTGCCCCGCCTGAGCTACCATTACTCTATATGCACAAAGGCTCAAAAACCACTGTGCTAAAGACAGTTGCGCAAAGGCAACGACATAAAAAAACACGCTAGGCGCGTGTCGTGTCGCCAATAAGTGACTCGGGTTCCTACGCCCGGCTGTCGATTTTGCGACAGCGGGAAAACTATAACTTGAGATGTTCTCTATGAGCAATCTCTTTTTTTTGAAAATAGGATTATCGCAAACGCCATCTGTATTATTAATAAACGAATATTTACGCATAAATATATCCTTTTGCCATTTCAGGAAAATAGGTATCCAACCCGGTGTTATTCAACCGGGTGAGAGGATATTTAAAATTGGATTAATTGCCTGAGATAGCAGAAACCCAGCCTTTCCCGGCCATAGAAAGACTGTCAGCCAAAGAAAAAGCAATAGGGTTGCTGATGCGCGTCTTTGAACCTTTTCGGGCAAAGTAGCGTTTGTTCACGCTAAACTTAAGGCGGTCTGTCCCAATACTTGCAGGGCTGTCAGTGACGGCAAGCCCACCAAGATAAAAGCGTCCGCTGTCTCGAAAATCATCTTCCACTTCGATAGAGCAAAACAGCTTTTGCCCGCGCTCGTTATAGCTCATAAGCTTAGAAGTAGGACGAAGACGAACATAAAGCTTCATCAACCCCTCGGAGTTTTCACAACGCGCTTCGAGAACTTCGCCCAGGTTATCTAAATCACGATTGTGCTCTTCCCAAATAAGCGCGGTATACAATTTAGGGTTATAGGTTTCGGCTAAATCGACGATCCAACAGCGCTCAATTTTACGCCCATCAATGGTGGTTCCCTCTGTTGCCACACATACCCAGCCCGTCGCAATTGGCGAATATTCCATGCTTGGCTCCTACAGTAGCGTAACGGCGTTTTCATCCGCCGCCGCATACAAGAACCCATTTCCCAGCGCATAGCCTTCATTGCGTAAATAGGCGTGCTGATACTCACCCGCATCATCCACAAATTCAGCGCGGAATCGACGTGATCCTTTCTGGGTGTAGATATGAAGATTTTCCAGCGTGGTAATGGCCAGACGTTTACCCGGCATGAATGGCGGAACAAATGCAAATCGGCCTGCAACAGAGCTGGTCAACAGCTGCGCCGCAGCAGTATCAGAAAGTGAACGGTCTGCGGCGTTAAATAAGCGCAGGCGTTCGTGTGCTGCAAGTTCAGCGCCGACCAAAACCACCAGACGCGGATCTTCCCGGAAGGCTTCAGGGATTTTATCTTTGATAAGCTGATTAGCCAGAGCATCCAGATGCGGATAATCACCCCCTTCGCCCAGGCTGAATTTTTCAGTAATGACCTGGGAACCTTTGTTAAACTCTCGTGCGATAGCATGCCAACCGGTATTAATATCCTCACCTTTCGGGTTCTCAATGGGATTAGTAGGCAGTCCGGCATATTCACCGTTAAACCCAACCCGCAGCATATCCAAAGATACTGCACGGCCGAAAAAGTCAGAGATCAGAGCGACAAATTTATCAAAACCATTAATGTTAGCGAGTTGTCCCAGTTGTTCGTAAGATAATGAGGCACACGAATCTGTTTCAACCAATTCAAAAGGCGTACCATTAACAGACAATTTCTTTTTGAAACGTCCTGATAATGCACGTCCTGAGTGCAATGTATTATCGCCAATTTCAATTGCCTGACCGGAAGGTCTATCAATATCACGCAGGGTAATATTCCCCATCATCCAGCCTGATTCTAACATGGCTATTTGCAATGAGTTTTCAGAGGGATCAGAGATGGTGAAATCGCCCTTTTTGTTGCTACTAAAATAGTCTGCACCACGTGTAAAAAGCTGATGAAACTGTTTTGCCATTTCAGGAATAGCATGTACTTCCATATGTAAGTCCTTTTAGAGTGATGAATTCATCATTCTGATTTTATTGCTAAAACTTTGATCATGCTGATACTTACTGGATACATAATCAATAGCTGTCATTCTTTGACGTAATTCAGCACCTTGAACACTGTAATACTCACGATAATAGTGTGCTTTCTTTTCACCTCCGTGATTTAGTTCGTATTTATTTGTAGGTATCGTACATAAGAAAACAATCCTTTGAATTGCTGCTTCAAGAGCATCAAGTTCTTTCCATGCAAAGAAAATTGGGCTAGCTGACTTATCGAAAAAAGTCTCTTTAATAGGGCATCCTGTAAGATACTCAGTAGGTATTCGCGTTAGAATAACCGGCATCAAACCAGGCGCATTGCTGGCAGATAATATTTCAGCCTGCTGGCGTAACATGCCTAACAGCTCTCGACGTTCAGTTAACAGTTTGTGGGCTGATTCAATATGTCTCTCGACACGGTCTTTTCTGTATTCGAGATCCTGCAAATAAGCGCGTAAGCTTTCATAGCCACCAAATCCGCTACGTTTACCTTTATGAGCCTGGGCAATGTCATTCTCAACACGTTTCGCATCAGCCAAAGCTTCTTCATAAGCTTTATAAGCCGCATCAACAACACTCAAACCGCGCTCTACTAATAGGTTCATTTCTGATGATTCACATTCAGTGTAAGGAACCTCATAACCGGTCAATAGTTTAAATTTCTGACATAGTGATTTTATTTTATTAAAGCGTTTAATTTCAATTGTACGAATTGCATAACCACCATCAGAGTGCCCCTCACCGAAGGTGATGGATTTATAGTTAAGCACTTGATCAATGTTGCTATCTTTGCAAAAATTTAAATCTTCACTAACCATTATTTCTAACTCCTTCTTTTAATATTCTCTTTGATCCAATCTTCAATTTCACTTTCAACCCACGCAACAGAGCGTTCTCCAATCATTACGTTCTTTGGGAATTTTTCACACTTCATCATTTTGTAGAGTGTTGACCTTGGCAAGCCTGTAGCACTAATTACAGAAGCGAGCCTTATTAATCTTAATGAGTTAGATTGAAGTTCGTTTCCAGTATTTATAGACATGACTCTCCCTAGTTAGAAGATAAATTAATAATGGACATTCTCAGATGTTGTCGGATGCGCTAAGACTGCCATCTTAAGTTTGAGTTGTAAATATGGGAGGGGATTGGGAATGAGAGCCATATGATATTGACCTTTAAGTAATGAGGAATGGTGTTGAGCACTGGTGAAGGGTGCTCAGTAATATTCATTCGTATTCCTTAATATTCGTTCGTAGCTTTTAGTATTTTCTGATCGATGAGGAATGGTGGTGAGTGGGGGTTAAGGGAAAAATTACTTATGTAAATATTTGTAAACTACCAAACGCAGGATAAAAACGCCTTATTTATCCATCTTTTATTCAAAACCTTTAGCTTCTAATGGAGCTACAAAAAAAGTGCATAGGAATGTGTATAAGATAAAATTAAGAATTAAATATAGTTATTTAAAAACAATATCTTAAATAAAACAAAACATTCCTGTAGGGGACACCATACATACCTCATCTGAAGTCTATCGAAATCAATAAAACCCCCTTGTAATCAGCACGAAACCTCCAATGTCGACAATTCTATGTCAACTGGCATCTACCCATTTCAACGTAAATCAATACGTCTATGGGGGCCTTATAGGGGGCTTATTCTGTTCAACGAAAAATGAGGCCCCTAATGCCCCTTAATGCAAGTCAGGTAGATACAGTCAAACCCAGGGAAAAAGTCTTTAAACTCGCTGATGGCGGTGGGTTATATCTCCAGGTCAACCCTAACGGTTCAAAGTACTGGCGGATGACATATCGATTCGCGGGAAAAGAGAAAAAGTTGTCATTTGGGATCTATCACGACATATCACTTGCAGAAGCTCGCACTAAACGAGATGAGGCAAGAAAGGTATTGGCGAATGATAAGGATCCCGGCAACGAATGGAAAAGCGAGGAGCGCCTGAGCTCGCCAGCAAAGTACGCCAGCGTTGTAGTGAGGTTTTTCGATACGAGATTGTGACAGGTCGTGCCGAACACAACCCAGCAGCTGATCTTGGTAGCGCTTTGCAAGGCTATGATAAACAGCACTACCCCTTTCTTACCGCCGCTGAGCTGCCTAAGTTTTTGCACAAGCTATCAAGTTAATCTGGAAGTCTTATCACCCTTCTCGCAACCCGGTTGCTCATGCTGACAGGTTTGAGAACAGTAGAATTACGTCTGGCTGAATGGAGTGAAATAGACTTCGATAATCGTATCTGGGAAATGCCCAAAACCAGAATGAAAATGAAACGTCCTCACATTGTCCCATTATCGACTCAATCCTTGAGCGCCCTTCGTCAATTGGAAGAACTAACTGGAACCTACCAGCTTATTTTTGCTGGACGAAACGATGTTAACAAAGCGATGAGTGCAGCTAGCATTAATATGGTTCTAAAGAGAGTTGGCTACGATAAGAGAGCGACTGGGCCACACCATGAGTACTATTTTGTATGAGCAGGGATTCAACTCGGCGTGGTTCGAAATGCAACTAGCTCACGTAGATAAGAACTCAATTCACGGAACGTACAACCATGCACAATATATTAATGGGAGGCGGGAAATGATGCAGTGGTACGCTGACTACATCGAAAACCTGGAAAGTGTAACTACAACAGCATAAAAAGCTCAGCCCATAACGGGCTGAGCTTTGCCACATCCCTTAATTTTTGCAAACTGCCGAAAATAATTGAAAAATAGACTGACTCAAACAAATGAGCCCAATATCCAGTCGAATCCTTCCCAAAGCAGTAAGCGCCGTCCAAGCGATGGATTTAAAAACCAAAGAACAGCTTGCTGATGAAATATTCCGCAATCAACCTAATAGCTGGCTTCGGTTGTGGTGCTGGATAGGTTTGGGGTAACAATGGAAAAATTAATTTTGCAGTCAACATCCTGCTTATTTGTTTCACTGCGAGGAAGATTTCCGGTCTTATCTGGTCTTTAATTACAGAGGTTTAGTTCACCACTGGTACTGCCGAAATCTATTCTGTTCACGCAAAATATTTGCCGAATCTTTGCACCCTTTTGCTGGTCCGCGACAGCGGGTTTCGCAGTCACTGCAAAAATTACAGTATCAACTGGGAGTGATTGGGATCACAGCTGTGCCCGCACTTCAAATTCCTCTTTTTTGAAAGAAATCTACGAAAAAACCATTATCATAGAAGGAAGCTAACACTCTTCCCATTCACTAAACCTATATTGAGGTAATTTTAATATGATTAGTTTTTTTAAAGTAAAAATAAATATTCACTCTGATAATTTACAAAGTGCCATTAATAAAAAAACAAATAATACATCGCTATCTAGTAAGTCGTTGGAAAAATTAGTGAGCATAGCAAATACTCAGTATGAATTCAAAAATGGAGAGGCTGAATTTATAATCAGAGGCACCCCTTGTAGTACTAATGTGAATTATGGAAAGGTTTCAAAATTAATCAAAGAAATAAAAACTATTAAATCCTTCAAAGATGATTCATTTATCAACTCTCGAATTCACTCGTGGGAAGTTAATGCTAAAAAACTGTTAAAAACAAATTACAACCCTGATGAGGAGAAACAATTATTGGGTAAGGGATCAAGAGGAACTGTATATAAAGATGGTGAATCTATTCTAAAGAAAACGAAAAATTTAACACTAAATGAAATTTTGCATGAAGCAAATATGTGCAATGAATATCATATAAAAACACAGAGTTTTAAAAAACCACCCACTATAGTAGAAAAATGTATTAAAATGCCATTCATCAACGGCAAGACTCCAAATTTCAAAGACACACTAATAGGAGTTAACGACCTATTTAAAAATGGTTTTTTTATGGGTGATGCAAAACCATCTAACTTTTTGAAAACTCCAGAAGGCAGCGTGGAACCCATAGATTTCGGACTTGTATTTAAGCATGATACATTAGAATCTATTGATCATGAAGTGAAAAAAAACATAATCTCTGACTATCTTAAAGGTGGGTTTAGATACATTCCAAATGAAATTAAGAATGAATATCATTCATGCATTGTAAAATTGGATGATATTCTTGGGAAAGATAGCCCCACAAGAAAGATAAATCTTAAAATACTATCAAAAGCAGGACTTTAAATTATACTCAAGAAAATCCTCATATTTTCACCCATAAGCGCCTTCAAAATAAAATGATGGCATAATCATGAAAAAAAATTATTCCTTGCAGCGTCAATATATCTATAGAGGGTGGATTTTGCCCCCCCATGACTTCACATATCTGTGAGACAGTATTTTTTTCATCATACAACCGAACGGCCAACGCCTGTTAACCCTTATTCAGCACCTTTGGCCGCCAACCTTTACGCTCTCTTGCCCGGGCAGCCTGAAGCCCGGCGGGAGTTCTTTCCGACGTCAAGTTACGTTCAAATTCCGCCAGTGCACCAAACAGATGAAATATTTGCATGCCGGAACTGGAAGTGATGTCGATGGATTCCTGAAGACTTTTTAACCAGCAGTAAAGCCGCATACCGCTTTATGGGAAAACTTCTGAATAATAAGATGCACTGGCACATTCCTCGGCTGATTAATACCGGTAAGACCCCAACATACGGGAGGCCGCTTGCTCAACTTAAGCGCTAAGGAAAATGTCCGCCGGATGTTGAGCACTGGCAGATTAAGTAGCCAGGAAAACTATTTTTTTGTGCTATTGATGTCTTACCGTAACAATGAGGAGGCTAAGAAATATATTATACACCGACAGCTACACCATGAATTTCCTCTGAGAATACAAGCCAACTCGTAATGAGTACAACCATGAGCACAAAATGATATATTAAATAAAATTAAGAATGGTTAACTCAAATCACGGTTAAACGTCAAACTAAACCTTAACATCATGCAAGAATCCACGAACCGGCGTGGATTCTTTTATAAATGCGGCGGATTTTACAATTACGTGTCCGGAAGAATTGCCGGTAATACAGTCTCCCAGGCTTGAAGAATACAGTGTAGCGTGTTGGTATTTTTCACTCCTAGCTTATGTAACCCTCTTATCGTATGCGAGCTAACGGTCTTTTCGCTGATGCTAAACATCTGGGCAAGATGCTTACGGTTAGGGACTTTGTATAATTCCTTAATTACCATCTCTTCTCTGCAGGTCAAAATGGCCATTGTCTCGTCATCTAAGTCCTTTTCAAGACTCGTTTGAAGGCGACTAGCATATGCTTTGAGAGTGGCATTTTTACCTAAAAAGGCATGGCTGCAATATACCAGTGCGCTGAATGAATCATTGATATCTGCATGGCGTAATTTATCACCATGGAAAATATAGACGTACTCGCTGCCCGCATCAAAAACTATCATTCCGGAGGTATCACTAATATTAAGCTTTTCGATTAATGAACGTACGCCAAGAATAAAATAATTATCGTAGGAATAAATCTGCACAACACCATCCGATTTCTAGCTGAAATATTTAGTTAAAGGCCTGCTAAGCAGGCCTTGAGTATGCTGACAAAGCGGGGAGGTTAGCAGGAGCGCATAAAGACCGGTTTTGGCGGCACGCCCGGAGGGCAATGGTCCAACAGGGCCGTAAATGCTGTCAATGCCTCATCTTTTTCTTTGTTACGCATCGCTATCTCTGCTGGGGTTGTGGCAAGCATTAGATTTACATCCAAATCAAATGTTTGTGCGATACCCATAATCCCAACAACGCTAGGGTCGTGTTGACGGCTCTCCATATTGATGTTTGCTAGAGATATTTCTTTATATGAACGCATGGCAGAAAGTAGCGAAATAAATTTATCTTTATTCTCACGTGCGTTAGCATCAGATGAATTGAATTTATTTTCAAAAATTTTATTTACTTCTGCTTTATTGTCTTTATTGGCCACCAGCGCTCTGCGCTCTTCTGGGGAAAATTTATTTTCCGCCAGCGTTTCCCCCATCCATTTTTTTATCAAAAAACTTGCTTCAACATTATTAATTTCATTAGTTTTGATCGCATCCAGAAATGCAGTCTGGTCGGTCAAGCGTTGATTAAATTCGCTAAGTTTGATCGTTGGACTCTGTCGGAACATACCATTTATAGAGCTAGGGTCAGCTTCCATTTTCCGTATTAACTCCTGACAGAATATCCTCGTGTCGGCTCCCGAGATAGGATTAAGCGTAGTCACAGGCGGCGTTGACACAGGCGATGTTGACGCAGGAGCTTCAGCAGCCGAGGGACTCATCCTCTCACTAAGGCGATGGAAACCTGCAACGACCGCGTCTTTCATCGTTACCAGTGAGTTGTATACTTTTGTCACGCAAGAAAGAAATCCCTGCTGGACGCTATTCATGGCATTCCCTGCGGCCGTGGCGGCTTTGGCGCTGGCGCTTGCCATCGCCTGGTACAGTTCAGCAGGCGGAATCTGCATTGTAATCATTACATAGTTTCCTTATTAATTTACTGTCGCCCTCCCTATGTTCAGGCGACATTGAACGAACTGCGTTATGCACTTTCCTGCACGCGCTGGATAATATCCGCAACGGTCAGGCTGCTACTGATATCGGACTCTGGTATCGTTACGCCTATTTCTTCGAGCCGCATAAGGAGGTCTATAAGCTCAACGGAGTCCATTGCCAGGTCAGTAATTAAACTATCCTTCAGGTTAATATTTTTTGGTAGAACGCCGTTTACCTGATAAATGAGATTAGCCACCAGCGAAGCTACCGTTTTATCAATCACTGATTCATTCATAGTGAATAACCTATTGCTCGCGTCGGCGTATGAACTCAGCTAACTTTTCCTGAAAAGGAAGTTTTTCTTTGTCCTGCTCAACACTCTTATTTTCCAGAGCCCCGAATTTAGATTGATCTCGTGGCTTTAACCTCGACAGCACCGCATCCAGTTCAGCTGAGTCAGATTGGGAACCCTTAGGAACGAAACTCACCGGCTTCGACTCCCTGTTCCAGGAATTCACAGTGCGTACCGTTGTGTAAACCTGGTCGTTGCCAGACCTATTCCCGGGCATATTTACGGCCGCAGCATTAATTCGCGTTGGCTGGAAACCATCAGCTGCAGATTTACGGCTAACCTCTTCACCATCCTTGCGAAGCATTCCGTTATCAGTCGAATCCATGCCTGGATTGGCAGTTTTGACATTTGCGGGTGCCCTGTTCGCTGCCGAACCGTCACTCTGCACCTGAGGATTTAGTGGGGGTTCAGGTTCAGGCCTTATCAGGCTATCCGTTAAGTTCTTCTCAACATTATGCTCCACGGTTGGTTTTGCCTTTTCCCCTTCAGAAGCCAAGGCACCGTTTTTTTCCAGGTGAGCGAAGGCTGAAGGAGCCCTTTGCTTCAAAGCTTCAAACTTATCCGCCAGCGTCACGACTTTTCCGCTTGCCCGCTCAGGTTTAGTCTCTGGCCCAGGAGGGATAAAATGCGTCGGCGTTGAAGATCTGCGATTCAAAGGATCAATGTTGCGCGAGGTGGTGTAAATAAAATCACCGTTTGATAAAGAGGTGCGGCCGGACGGCTCCTTTTTTTCGCGCAGTACGACGCCATCGACGTTGTCCGCTTCCAAATTTTGCGCATTCTGCGTTTTGGACGCCTCGCCATCGAACGCCGTCTTCAGCATGTTTTGTTCAACCACAATGGTTGGCTGTTGCTGAACTTTGGGCTCAGGGCCAAGGCTCGAATCGTGAACAGTTTCCGTTTCAGTCGCCCCCTCAGTTTGAGTAGCGATGCTCTTTAATTCAGGCTTTGGTGTCTGGGTTTCAATTTCCCGCCTGGCAACGTTTTGCTGCGGAGTGTCGACAGCCAGCTCTTGCTTGTAGCCCTTTACGCCAGCCAGATTTCCAAGGAAGTTGCTACCGCCTCCAATGCCAGCATTAAACAGGTCTTTGATGAGACCCACCTTTTCAATATTGGTAAGCCCTGAATCCAGAATGTGCTTAACAATCGTAGAGTTAGAGTCCGCAGGCGAAGTATTCGCCGCACCAACTGAATGGGTAATATCGCCAACACTCCCCCCTTGGCTGGTGATATTCAGAGTAATGCCGCCCTGCCCTGGCCCGGTTGGAATAAATACTCTTTGGTTATCTGCACCACCGTCGGGGTTAGGATTCAGCATCTCCGGGCCTTGTGGTGCAGGGGTCACCGGTTCCGCATCATAAAATGTCAGCGTTTTCGAAATAGCGGCACAGTCATTGACGAAAAAGTTCAGCTTCTGGGCCATCGTTTCCCATGGCTGATTGGGCTGTGTCAGACCTTCTACGTCGTGCTTCAGGGTAGATTTGCAAACATCCAGACATTGCTTGAAGATGGCCTTGTCGTGAGTATCCACTGACTTCGCCTGGTGATGATCTTCCCAGGCTTCCATACAGTGTTCAATATACTTGTTGATCACCTTCTCAAAAGCGCCCGCACTGTATTTTGAAACCAGGCCTGAGAGTTCTTTTGCTACCTTCTGCTCTTTATTTTCATTGCCGTTAGCTTCGGCAAGTTTCTTACAAACTTTATCAAGCTTGGCTAGATCTTCTGGATTACCGCTATCTTGCACATCCTTATAGATAACACCGATAAGCGTCCTGATCTTATTTCCTTCAGGGCTTAATTCTTTTTGAAGAAAATCGGCTGGGAGATTTTTTTGCGCCTCATGACAAACAAGCTGTTTTGCATTAACGGTCTGATGCGGCTGTTGTCTAAATAGGGCTATCGGATCGTTTCTACCTTCTGTAATCAGATTGATAAAAGCGGGTCTCTCGGTCGCGCATGCAGAGCTATCCATGCCTCTGGCATAGATAGATTGAATATCCTGTCTGACTGCACCATTAATAGATCCAGGCATAATAATAACTCCTCAACTGTCCTATGTTTTGACTTTGATGCAGGGCATAAAGCACCGGGTTAGGAAATTTAACAGCCGCTGAAAGACCGTTTTTTTTGGTTTATCACTCGTTTCTCGATAGCGACTGGATATTTCAGGCTGCGCGATTAAAGCTTGATCGGCACGGTCATTATTGTGCGAAGTAGCCTGATTTAGGGTATCTGCTCGCATATGAAAATAATAACGTTGTGCGGCGCAAACCCCTTCACCTGGCAATGAATGATGCTCTTCTGATGCAGAAGCATAGCCAAAATGTTCTTTAAAACTCCCCTGCGAGCTGTTAGACGACCCACTGTTCATACGTCTTAAAAAAGTGTCTGGTTCCGCAAATTTCACCTGCAAACCCGAAACGCGGCAGGCGAATGCACCATAGGTTTCATTTACTCCCTGAGTCAGATAAATATCTTGTCTTAAACTTTCTTGCGATGCGAACCTGTAGATGCTGTTCATATAACCCACCCAGCAAATTTTTAACCTAAGGCTTTAAGAACGTCTTTTGCACTTTCCGCAAGGGACGCGATCGCACCACTCAATACTTTATTTAAATTATCGAAGGTGCTGTTTGCCTGGCTATAACGTTGGGCAAAAGCCTGCATATTACTTTGCAGGGCGCTGCCGCCTGCATTAAAGGAGGCAAGCCACGCCTGGTAGCTGGCCGTAGAAACTTTGCCACCGCTAATACCTGATGGATAATTAGGTGCAGCGCTGTACTGATCGAGGTTGAATTCGATTTTACCGCTACCGTTTACTTTAAAGGCAGGCGCAAGCGTGGTTTCCATACTTTTACGCTCTTCCGGCGTCATTTTATCCCAGTTTTTTACACTGCCCAGGTCGATACCGTTAACTTCATTCCTGAAGTCGTCATACCCTTTTTTCATGACGGATGTATCGAACTTAACATTATTACCGTCATCACCTGTGGAAACGGCTTTGGATGCCGCTCCCTGCACGTGCGTATTATAAGCTTCGTACATTTCCGTATACTTCTGCATCAAATCGGCATAGAAATCTACGTAATCGCCTTTGATTTCTTTAATGGCGAGGGCCATTCTGGCCCACAGCTCGGCATAGCTGGTGTGGGTGGAAATTTCGTCATCACCGCTCTTTGGCTCCGATGCAGGTTCCTGCGCCGCTCTTTGTTTCTCAGCCGAAAACTGGCTTAACGAATAGTTCGCCTTAGTACGATTTGTTACGATCTCGCGTTGGATATCCGATAACGCCTGAGCGCTACTCTTTACACGCTGTTCCTGATTGGCGACCATCTCAGCAACGTCATCCGACGGTTGCGCGCCGTCATTGGCCGTTTTGAGACACTCTAATGCGGCAAGCAGTTTGCTGTTGTTAAAATCTTCGCCGCTGGTATCCAAACCATACTGACCAAGTAGTGCCCTAATTTCATCAAACTTATCCGCCTTATTAGGGGTATCCAACTGAGCAATAAGCTCTTTTATTAGTTTCGTAGTCAGTTCCGAAGTTGAACCTGCGTGGGTTTCAGCCATCGGCGCAGCCTGGGTAGCGTTGGTATCAGAGGAATAATAACTAACGGGGTTGGGTACAGCATTATTTACGTTAAGCATGGCGATATTCCTTTTGAGCAACGTATGCAGGGTATCCCTGCATACGTTGCTTATTCTTCAGATTTAGCGTGTACGTTCCGCGATGGAAGATACTGCGCTGTTATTAGCGTTGAGTATGGTGTCGGTCATACTTCTGATGGCCGCATTGGTCTCAGCGGCCTTCTTGGCCGTTTGACTTTGGGTATTGGCCAGTTCGCTGTTAACATCGCGGTCGGCGCGGGCCAGCTCTGCCTCTTTCTGCTTCTCAGCGGCTGATACGCCAAATGCCCCTTCAACAGCCCCCTGCCCGGAACGAATACCCTGGTTGGCGTACTCGGCGGTAACACGGCTCTTCTGCGTCGCGAGCTGTACCGAATTGTGGGTATCGCGCTTAAGCGCGCTGGCGTGCATATCAGCAGCCTGCGGATGTGTCATGGTGGCCTCAACATCGCCGGACAGCTTTTTGTTCTGATGAACCATGGTGTCCTTGCCACTCTTAATCGCGGTCTGATGCTCGCGAACGCCAAGCTCAAGGTTGCGGGCCGGTTTCAGATTCTTGGTGATGGAAGTGCCTTCTTTATTTAGCGCCTTCATCTGGGTCGCGGTCGTTGCTCCCTGTCCTGCAATACCCAGCGCGCCGGAGGTGATCGCCCCGTTGAGATTCTGTCGAGCAGCCTCAATGGTTTTATTACCTGCGCGAGCCGCCGCATCTACGCTGCGGTTTGTTGCCGCCGCCGCCGCTTTGTTGGCATCTCGTTCAGCATTTAACATTACGGTGGTGATGGTATTGCTCACCTCGAGCTGCTTCATGGAACCCACAACGTTGATGAACCGTGGGCCCGTGGCATCTGTGGCGGTGATATCAGTGCCGCCTTCCACAGCGGGCTGCGAACGAGCTTGACCAGCGGAAGACGAAGCGTTGCTCACGGATGACTGACTGTCACTTTTCCCGATATCTGCCGATTTATTATTTGGCTGCGTAATATTGATCTGTGAAGTTAATACGCCAGGCACTGAGGCTGCCAGGCGCTCTGCTTTATTTGCATCCCCTTCCCCTGCGACTGATAATTTCACAGTTTTAGCCGGGGTATCAGTTTCAATATCTCCCCCTTTGCGTTTCTGTGCCGCAGATGATGCCTGAGTCATATCGGTACGCAGACTCTGCTTTTCCATCATCAACGACAGCATGCCCTCTTTTTTTGCGAGATCGGACATGTCCTGGACATTTCTTTTCTCTTCCTGAATAACAACAGTTTTTGTTTCGGTCTGAACGTCCTGCACGCGTAAATAACGCTCGGACGCACCAGCACCAATAATTGGATCGGACATAATTGAAAACTCCTTTATATTATTGCGGGTAAAAATAGTCCCGCCGTTTATCCGGCAACTGCACTCATCTGTTTAGTAATATATTTACCGGCCTGCGCCTGGTTTTCCGCAACCGTTGAGATATTGCGTACAATCTCATTGACCGATTCCATTCGATGGGTATGGCTATCGATGGCGCGATCCATCATTTTGTTAAGCAAGTCCTGAAGCGCTGGATTTTTTATTAATTTAGCCATGATCTTCGAGGCTTCCAGCAGCATACTGGCCGTAACGATGCCGACCGCCGCCTGGCTTGAGTTGTTGACCACGCTCAGACCCACCACAGCCTTTTGGCTGTAATTAGAAACCTTGGCCATTTGCAGCTCGTCTGCACCCAATGAACGGCCAAAACCTTTGCTTAGCCGCTTAATAACCTGGCCGATGGCACTGTCCATCAATTTTTGCATGGTAGATTTTGTGGCTTTTTCAGCCACTTCTTGCGCTACCTCTTCCGCAACTTCCTTCACCGCGGTGCGCACCACGTTTTTGGTGACGTCTTTAACGACCTCTTTTTCCACTTCAACAGCAACATTTTTGGCCATGGTCTTGCTGGCTTCTTCTGCCACGTCGACACCAATCTTTTTCATCACCGTGCCAAAAACTTTGCTCATCACGCTACCCGCCACCATTACACCGGCGACAAGTACCGCCGCCGCCGCGATCGCGCCCAGGATTTGTCCCACCATATCTGCCGTGTCTTTATCGACGCCGAAGGATTGAAGAATGGCTGAGAATATTTTGCCCATCATCTCCATCAGCGGTTTCACGATCGCATCCATCAGCGGCTGCATCGCGTCGGCCATAAACGAACGGCCGGTCACGGCCTGGCTTATCTCGTCACCAATCGCCAGCGCTAGCCCAACGGCCGCCAGTGCCAAAGAAGCGCCACCGGTGAATGCCGCAGCGGCAAAGCTGACGGCCGTAACAATCCAGCCCAAAACCTTGCCAATGCAGCCCATCGTCTTCTGCATTTCTTCAGCTTTACGCACTTCCTCTTCGTATTCCTTGGCCTTTTTCTCCGCGTCCTTGGCCGCTGCTTCCGCCAATTTCTGCTTCAGCTCCGCCGACGCCTGAAGATCGTCACTGGAACTTTTGTTAATCAGCTGCGCCATCAGGGCCATGAGGAATGTCAGGGTTTTAGACTCTGCGTCAGCCTCCTTACGCCGCTGTTCAATGGTGCTTTGCTGCTGCGGGTTGAACGACTCAACCATCCTCTGCGACTTAGCCTGCGTCGCATCTAATGCCGATCGGGAGCTTTTCTCCGCAGCGATTGCAGGATTCAACGTCTTATTAGCAAAGTTGTTATAGGCGGTTGTGGCCTGGGTGAGGTTAGCCTGCGCAGCGTTCACCGCCGTTTTAGCAGCATCAACCTTGTCCTGTAGTTCTTCAGAAACCGGGTCTTGTTTTGCGGCCTCGGCCTCAAGGGCCGCTAATTTTCTTTGCGCGTCATCAAGCGCAGATTGGGCCTTTCCGACATCCTGTGAAAGCGCATCCGCCTGCTGTTGCGCAGCTTTAAGCGCGTCAGCATCGCTGGCCCATTGCGTCCCCTGCAGCTCTAACTGGGCTGCCATCTCGGAATAGGCACTCGCGGCGCCATCCATCATGGCGTTGATGCCCTGCAGCTGGGCGAGCAGGTTACTCATCGACGTTTCATTCGTGAGCTGCATGACTTTCCCGAGCAATGCCGTCGCCCAGGCCGAAGCAGAAAGCTTCGCTTCGCTGCCGCTTTTTGCCGTGGCGGGCTCGCGGCTCGCCGGAGACTTAAGCTGAGGAATGTCCTGGTTATCTAAGTTCGTCCTTGGGGTATTCCCGTTGACGGTATTGATAGTCGATTTCAACAGCTTGAGCAGCTGATCGGGCTGCAGGGTTTGCAGCGCACCCTTGACAGAATTCAGCTGCGGATGATCTTTTAACTCCGCATTGCCGAGGCGTTTTGCCTGTGCGGTTTGTTTTTTTAACTCAACATCGCCCGCTTCCATCCCCGCCTGATGTTGGTCTACCGGCTCTTGGGTCGCTTGCTCCAGAATGACTGGTCGCGCCACCTGCCTGATTATCTCCATTATTATTCCTCATTAAGTTTCTCCTCTTCAGGAGTATCGGTCTTGTCATTATTTATTTTATTAAGCGCGGAAATATAGGCTTTCGCCTTTTCACTTAATAACGCGTCTTTACACCTGCTAATAACAATATCGAAGCATTTACGAGCCTGCACACTCTGTCGCAGCATCAGGTTACATTGACCGGCATAAAACATTGGCCTGAAGTCATCTTTAGATAAGGAATAAGCAAGTGCATAAAATTCGATAGCTTTGGCATAGTTCTTTTTAAGCTGATAGACCGCCGCAAGACCCATTGCATATTCAGGGTTATAGAAATCATAAATGCACAAAAAACGGAACAGAGACTCGGCATCGTCCAACTTTCCATGATGATAAAAATCGTACGCCAGCTTATAAACGTCCTGCATGGTGTCATTAGGTACGGCATAGACATCCTTAAGCGTCGCCCCGTTTTGAATGGCATCCAGCAGGCTTTCAGCATAAGCATCGAGTTGCTCATCACTTTTAAATTCTTCTTCATCGTTGAGTAATTCCAACATATTTTTATTAGCCATTGCAGCCTCTTTCCTTATTAGTTGTTAACATCTAAAAACAGCCAATTAACCCAAAGGCGAACAGTGAAGAAGATATAATCATCATACTGTTGCGCCCCGGTAGTTAATACAAAAAAACCGCACAGGTGTCCGCTACGAATGGCCCGTTGGCGGTTGCTGACTTTCCGGCAATGTAGATTCGGCCTCCTCGTCGGCCGCCGCCATTTGGGTCATGCCCGCGGCTTCGACCTGACGCAGCCAGATAAGAATGTCCATAACGTCAATCAGCACATCATCATTTAGCGAAATGAAGCTGTACTGGCTATAGGTGCGATACAGCCTGCGGGTAAGCGGAATATTGCGTACTACCGGCACGCCGATTTTTTCCGCATAGGCAATCGCCGCTTTGGCTTTCATGTTGGTGCAACGCAGAGCAATAAAGGGCAACGATGCCACTTCCGGGTTAAAATAGATCGCCATCGCGATATGCGTTGGGTTCGCCATCACCACCTCAGAATTTCTGACCGCGGCCATTTCCTCCCCGGAAAGTATCTCCTGGTGCGCTCGCCGTCTGGCACTTTTAATCTGTGGATTGCCGTCGCTCTCTTTACGCTCCTGTTTGACCTCATGTTTATCCATTTTGAGATCTTTGAAATGGAGAAAATATTCAACGATAAAATCTGCAATCAGCACAAAAACCGACCAGCCAATAAACACCAGCACGGCCTTCAGCGTCAGCGAAACCCAACAAGCAATAAGCCCGGCTATATCGGTCCGATAAAGCGTTAATGCCTGGCGAAGGTCGTTGTGAATCAGGCAGTAGCAGGTCGCCGCAAATACAATGAGATAGCAAACTGATTTCACCAGCTCTTTTACCGTGCGCATGCTGAAGATCTTTTTTACCCCTTCCACCGGGTTTAGCGCTTTGAAATTTAGCTTGATGGCTTCGGTTGCAATAGAAAACCCAGTCTGCAGCAAGGTTGCGGCCATACCCACCAGCGCACAAAGCGCAATAAATGGCAGGCTAAGCAGAAAGAAAATACGCATTAAGCCCATGAGGAAATCATTTATCCCAATCTGGGTGCTGTACAGCAGGGTCATGGAGTAAAAATGGGTGAAGTCACTGAAACTCATGCCATAGGCCAGGTAAAAGATCCCGGTTAGCAGTATCACCGTGGTAATAAGATCCTTACTTTTAAACGTCTGGCCCTTTTTAGACGAGTCCTTGCGCTTTTTACTGGTAGGCTGTTCTGTTTTTTCTGCCATAGAAATATTTCCTCAGGTAAGAAATTGCTGAAAACCTGAAAGCGAGAACATGTGTAGCGGTTTCTCAGATAGCGAATGAAAGCCGTAGAAAAGGAAAACTGCGAAGGCGATAAAGCTCTTGATGGTTAGAGACAGTGAAAAAGGGTTGAGCTGCGGGCAATAACGTGCGAACACGCCGAGCAACATTTCGGCGATCATCATCACTAACATCACCGGCGCAGCAAGGAGAATGCTGTTTTGCACTAATACCACCAGCAGATGTCCGGCCTGTTCCCAGTGAACACCTTCTAAGGAACTCCCTCGTGGAAACATTTGATAGCTTTGCACCATCACTTCCATAAGTAGCCGCATGCCTCCGCTGGCAAAAAAAATAGCACCGAAGGCAAAGTTTAAAAAACCCGATAATATCGAGCTTTGCACCCCGTTAACCGGGTCGATACTGTCACTGATTGTCGCGCCGCGTTGGTTATCAAGAATTTCACCGAGGCCGATGACTACCCAGAAAGGCATACACAGCGTAAACGCTAAAATTAACCCGATAATACATTCTTTAATTATAATAATAAGCCACCCCTGCTCTGGACTTAATACCGTTTCAAAGCAGGGCCAAAGACCGATGATCGTCAGCGAGATAATCGTGTTTTTAATAATCAGATTTGATAGAACCCGTTCGCCCAGTACCGGCAGCATATAAAAGACGATAGCCAGCCGCGCGTAAACGATGACAAAAGTCAGCACGCTGTGCTGAAAATTAAGATAGAACGCCACAAACAGCATATATTTTCCGTTTTAACGAAAAGCCATATAAAAAGCCTGAGTGGCGAAATTCGTCATTTCGGCTGAAAACCACTCCATCAGCATAAAAATGCTGGCAAATACCGCCAGCATTTTCAGCCCAAAAGGCAGCGTTTGTTCCTGAATTTGCATGATGGTCTGAAACAGGCCAACGATAATGCCAACGATGGTAGCAAAGGCGATAGGTACCGCCGTTAGCTTCAGCACAACGAGCAGCGCGGAGTTACCAATAAATAATACATTACTCATGATGTCATCAGATCGGCGTACTGGGCGATCAGTCCTTTGGTTAACAAACTCCAACCGTTCATTGACACGAACAGAATGAGCTTAATAGGAATCGAAATGGTCACCGGGCTCATCATCATCATCCCTAACGCCAGTAGGATACTTGAAACCACCATATCGATGACTACAAACGGGACGTAAAGATAAAACGCAATTTTAAATGCGCTCTGTATTTCGCTTAGCGCATAGGCTGGCATCAGGGTCATGAGCGGCAGGCCCGTTAATTCATGGTCTTCCACCTCAGGCTCCGGCTCACCGGTTCTTTGCTGCTGTACTTTATTAAAAAAGCGGATTAAGTCATGATCGGAATAATTCACCAGATAAGCCCGGTAACTTCCCAACCCCTGATCCATAAGTTGAGTTACGGAGCTGCTGTCATTGAAGTCGATATGGTTTTCTTCAATATAGCCGGAAATTTTCTGACACACGGGCATCATGACAAAAGCGCTTAAAATAAGCGCTACGCCATTTAAGGTTAAGGTCGAAGGTACCTGTTGGATCCCGAGGGCATTGCGCACCATCACCAGCACAATGGAGAACTTAATAAAGCAGGTTCCCCCGGCAATAATAAAAGGCAATAAGGTGAAAAACGACAATATCGCAATTAAAGAAATATCATTACTCAACATCAGGCTGTACCATGTTACCTGGCAGGGTGGGGTTCACGTGATTAACCTCAACCGCCAGAGATCCGTTCTCCAGAGCCACCAACTCACCGCGGGCAAATAGTTTTTTGTTGAGGTAGATTTTAATATTTTGTTCTGCTTCTGGGGTCAGCGCCAATGACGTGCCCGGCGTTATTGCATCTAATTCCGCCAGTGTCACCGTCCGGCCATCCAGCACAAATTTAATATTGACGGGCAGACTGGTCCAGTCGTGCAAAACCTCATCTTCATAGTATTCCTGGTAATGCTCTTCTAACTGCTCTTCCACAATAACCTCCTGATTAGGGTAATAACTCAGTTTAAAAAGTCGGCGATCGCCTACCGTCAGATGGGGCAAGTTCTGTTTTATCAGCAGCAAATCCCCGGCAGCCACGTCTGCTAACTGGGCAAGGGAGAGCTGGCTGTATCCCAGCACGTAGTTCAGCTGGAAAGGCACCTGATTGGCGGAGATGGCCGGTACATGCAATGCGCGCTCCCCGCTCTGTGGCCAGTCAAGGCACAGCAGCTGGCAAGGCTCTGCGGGGATCGCAAGCGCCTTTTCCGGCAGGGCGCCTGCGGGTAGCGCAATATGTATCGCATCCCACACCTGCTCCTCGACCAAAAAGCTCAGTTCGAGATGGTTTAACCAGCGCGCCAGATAGTTGAGGGGAACCTCCAACCAGGGGATATCGGGCAGGTGGACATCCATGTATCCGAGCCAGGCGTCAACGCTAAGCCAGGCCTGCGACCGGCCACCCTGCTTATCCTCAAGCTGCACCTGCAAATAGCGCTCCTGCCCGCTAAACTCAGCGATCTCACTACCAGGGTGATGGTTACGCAGCAGCTCAAGCGTCAGTTGGCGGCCGTCAAGCTTGCGTAAATGATCTCTCAAACTCATTCCTGATCCTCATCCTGCTGTTGCTGCTGCCGCCGCTGCTGTTGCTGTTCATCTCGCTCCTGCTGTGGGCGCAGAAGATCGGGGCTGAGACCTGTCAAATGGCCCATATTGCGAAGCAGCACATCCGCTGCACGAGCATCGGAAGGAAGCAAAGTGACATTCCCTTCCCGGCGTGCTTCGGTTGGCACCGAAATTCTGACCGAATGGTCGCCGGACCAGCGTTGAAACTGATAGTTCACTTCGAGCGTCTGGCCTTTGTTTTCGCCTTTCACCCCGCTTTCCAAACCGGCCTGAGTCTTCAGCTGCTGGAGCGTTGCGGGGCTATTTCTGCTTTGTGCCGCTGTTTCGCCCTGCTTTGGCACCACGTTCTCCGGCTGCTTCGCCCCCTGCCAAAGCGGTCTTGCTTCGCCAGAATCTTCCTTTATTCGAAACGGCTTTTCCTGGCGGCCCGCCTCAGCCTCCGGGGCCGATGTAGTGACGATGCCAGGGTTTACTACGGCGGCAGCCTGAGGGTGCTGAGCCGTGGTGGATTGATGAAGTTTTGTAGCCGCGTCTACGAGCGTATTTGTTGCAACGTTTATGGCGACAGACGTGGTGGATTGCCCCTCGGTTCTGGATGCGCTCGCCACAGCCCTGGTGCTTAACGGGCTGGTGACCTCGCCTTTTTGGACGACGACGGAGTTTTTGCCTGCGTTCTGCGTAGCCATCTGGCCAGCAACGACCAACGCCACCTGCCGACGCAGGCCATCGCCCTTCTTCGTCTGGCGTGCTTCGGCGGCAAGGCCCAAAGAGGCGGCAGCGACTTCTTTTGCAGCCTGCTTTTCGGTTTTCTGCAGGCCTCCCCCCTTCGCTAAGGAGGTCGTTAATCTAACCAGCGCACCCGGCGGTAGCATGGCGGCCAGCGAAATATTCTCGCCGCCCTCATCCTGCTTTTTCTTTTTCGCAATATGTTTTAGCAGCGCGTTGTCATCCGGCGTTGAATCGCCCTTCATCGTAACGCTCATACTGACTTCAGAAACTTTTTCTACCATAACCCGCAATCTCCTGAATTTCGTTTTCTGCATCATTGTCGCAGCGGCGTATATAATCGCGGCGCAGCGGCTGCAAATAATAAGAAAGTTTGTAGTGCTTTTTATCCAGCAGGCTCATTGCGGCGCGATGCTGCTCAAGATTGTGCTCCAGATTATATTTTTCATTTTCCAGCTGATTTATTTTATGAAGAACCAACTGCTGGTGAGTTAATAAAGCCCCCTGCTTCCTTATTCCCTTATAAATATCCGCACGGCTGTGTAAGCCGGAAGGGGTTAACATTTTTATCTGCTGGTTGATATCCGCGCACTCCTGCTGATGCTCAGCAATTGTCTGCCTTATTTTTGCTAATCGGTTTTCCGTTTTTACGATATCGCCCTGCAGAATCTGTTGTTTGCGCTCCAGCAGGGAGACAAACTCGCGCCCTTTACGCCACGCTTCCATATAAACTTTCCAGACAGGCCTGCATGTCGGTTTTTTCGTCCATGCTTTGTTGGAGAAAAGCTTCCATCTGGTTTTTGTGATCAAAAGCGGCATCGTTTTCCGGATTCTCGCCGCGTCGATATTCGCCGAGATCCAGATAGAGCTGCATCTCTTTTTGACGTACCAGATATTCACGAAAGCGTTTTGCTAACTGACGGTGTTCCGGGTCTGTTACCTGTAAAAATACGCGGCTAATGCTCTGCATAATATCAATCGCCGGATAGTGTCCTTTCGCGGCCAGCTTTTTGCTGAGATAAATATGCCCGTCAAGAATCGAGCGGACTTCATCGCCAATGACATCCGACTCTTCCTCATTTTCAATCAGCACCGTATAAAAGGCGGTGATGGAACCGGTTAAAAACCGTCCTGGCCGCTCCAGTAATTTCGGCAAGGCCTCAAATACGGATGCCGGGTAGCCTCTTCGGGCGGGCAACTCTCCCATACTTAGCGCCACATCACGCAGCGCTCGCGCATAGCGGGTTATTGAGTCTATAAACAGAAGTACGTTTTTACCCTGCTCGCTAAAGAACTCGGCTATCGTCGTGGCAATCTGCGCCGCGTTGCAGCGCTCAACACAGGAACGGTCTGACGTTGCGTAAACCAGCACGATCTGTGAACAGCGCGACGAACGCTTTAGCTCTTCAACAAACTCGGTGACTTCACGTCCACGCTCGCCAATAAGCCCGATGACGTAGATATCCGCTTCGGAATGTTCAACGATCATGCTCATCAAAGAGGTTTTGCCGCAACCCGCCGCCGCAAAAATCCCCATACGCTGCCCCTGGCCACAGGTCAGCAGGCCATCAATTGCCCTGACACCGGTCGCCAGAGATTCAGCGATAGGCTTACGCTGGGTAAAATCTTTAGGCGCCCCGCAGGCCTCCAGGCTATGCGCACCGGTCAAACTCTGCTGCACGGCGTTGTCCAGGCGCCCGCGAACAGTACCGGTTGCGTCAATGATTGCCCCGGCGATATTTTTATGAACATCGATACGAAAAGGCTTGCCGGTCGGCAGCAGGACATTGCTGCGTGAAAAGCCCTGATTATCGTTAAGCAAGCTCAGTAACGTATGCTCCTTATTGAATCCAATCACCTGGGCCGTCCCCAGCACTTCGGGTTCAAGTAATGATTTCTGAATCTCGCATATCTCACCGATGCGCGTCCCCGGCAAATGCGCTTCAATCACATTTCCCTGAATACGTAACGGGTGTGCTAGATGAACCAGGCATTTGGCTACCATTGTGTGAACCTCAGTAATTAAACCAGTACGGCGCGGTATTCCTGCAAAATACTCAGGTAGTTATCCAGCATCGATAAAAAATCATCCGGCGCCTGCAGGTATTTTTCTTTCACCTGAGCACGCAGTTCAATATTGCCGTCAACGGGGTATAAACACGGCTGGCCGGTGTAAAAATACTCTTCGTTGTGATTAAGCATCAGGGGCAAAAGGCTCGCGCTGCAATAGCTTAAAGAGGCTGGAGCCTGCTCAACAATTTTCGCCCACACCCATACTTCATCATCTTCACTTCTGACGTGAATAGTTGGAATATCATCTTTCATATTCAGAGAGATGGTTGAGTGGTTGCTCAGATCGCTATCCAGAATATCAGCCATCCCGGCATCTTTAAGCATGGTGGAAAGCAGTGCAACAACGTCGTATTTCATTTATTACCTCAATTAATTTTCTAACGAACCAATGACATCAACATCCACGCCGGATGCAACATCGCCATAAGAAAGCACTTCCATTTCCGGGTAGCTTCCTTCAATGATTTTTTTCACAAAGCGACGAATATCCAGTGACACCATCAAAATAATATCGCGAGCGTTAGCGCCATTGCTGCTAATGCACTGCTCGAGGCTTCTGATAATACTTTCAGTTTCCGGTGGCGGTAGATTGATAAATGTCCCGCCAGAAGTTTGGCGAATTCCACCACGAACCAGGCTTTCCATATCGTGCGACATAACCAGGGTGCGAATTTGCCCGTTGGCCGCAAAGCGGTTAGAGATATAACGTGATAACACGCTGCGAACGTGCTCCACCAGCATAATAGGGTCCTTTTCCTTGGGCGCCCATTGAACTAAGGCCTCAAGAATCAGACGCATATTGCGAATAGAAATACGCTCCTGTAATAGCCGCTGGAAAACTTCGGTAATACGCTGCACGGTATTATTTCGATAACACTCTTTGAGTAGCTCAGGATATTTTTTCTCCAAATCGTCAAGCAGCGTTTTGGCCTCCTGAATGCCGAAGAACTCGGAAATATTGTGCACCAGCAAAGTTGAGACGCAGGCATAGAATTCATCGATCGCCGTTCTTGAATAAAAACCAAGCTGTAAGGCGGTTTCACTCCGTTCTTCAGGGATCCAATAAGCGAAACCCTGAGCCGTTTCTACCGCCTGCACGGTAGAGTCAATAACTTGCAGCTCATCGCCACGCATCAGCACTTTGCACATGCCCGGTAAAATGTCATACGTGGCAACCTGAATTTCATTGATTGAAACCGTTAGCTTGCCGCGCACCATTTGCTGGTCGTAGTTCATCACAACTTCCGGCAGACGAACGCCGTACTCAATAAAGAAGTTACGTTTGAGCAACGAGCACAAATTATGCTCCTGGAAATAGTTCTCGTAGCCTTTCCAGGCGGTAATGATGAGCGGAATCGTTTCTGGGATGTACTCCCCGTCGATCATCACCGGTTTGCTTTTCAGTACCGGTTCTTCATCTTCTTCTACAGAATTAACTGTCGGCTTTTTACCTTTTTTAGCATCAAGCTTATCCTTGATGAAAATGCCTAATAGTAAAGCTGCCAGCAGAACGAAGACCGGCAACGGAAAGCCCGGCAATAGCCCCAGAGCAATAGCCAATACGGCCGTAACAAGTAGGATGAATTTATTATGAAACATATCCTGCAAGATTTTTGCGCCGAGGTTCGTGTTCTCACTGTTATTTACGCGGGTGACGATCAGCCCACCGCTTATGGAGATTAACAGCGCCGGAATTTGTGCAACCAGAGCATCGCCGATGGTCAATAGAGTAAATACAGACATCGCATGAGATAAATCCATGCCGTGCTGTAATGTGCCCACCGCTATCCCGCCCAGTAAGTTCACGAAGATAATAATGATCCCCGCAATGGCGTCGCCCTTAATAAACTTCATCGCACCATCAAGCGCGCCGTATAACTGGCTTTCAGCTTCAAGATCGCTGCGGCGACGCTTGACTTCTTTTTCATCGATAACCCCTGCCTTGAGGTCAGCATCAATGCTCATCTGTTTGCCCGGCATGGCATCTAAAGAGAATCGTGCAGCCACTTCCGCGATGCGCTCCGACCCTTTGGTGATGACGATAAACTGCACGATAGTAACGATGAAGAAGATAACAAAGCCCACCACCAGGTTATCCGCAATGACGAACTCCCCGAAGCTGGCAATAATTTCCCCGGCGTCGGCATCCGCCAGCACCAGTCGACTGGTACTGATAGAGATTGCCAAACGGAATATCGTACTAATTAGCAGAATTGATGGAAAAGTCGAAAAATCCAAAATCCTTGTAATATAAAAAGAACCCAAAAAAATCAGCAGTGCCATCGTCAGGTTAAGTCCAATAAGGAAATCAACCAGGTATGTCGGCAATGGGATAATCAACATCACCACGACCATAATCATTATCGTTAAGATAATAAGCTCTGGCCTGTTACGAATTTCGAGAATAAATCTTCTAAGCATGAGTAGTTGCACATCAATCCATGGCAGACAAACTAGTTTGCCTGCGACTATTTGTAATATTCATTCCAGATGCCGGTATTTTTCTCTTTTTCGAGCATTTTATGCAGCAAAGCAGCCAGATGATTGACAATAACTTCCCGATAAAGCGTATCGACGAAGAGGAACTCAGGCGTCATATTATAAACATTGCGCAGTTCTTGAATGACCATCGACCGCTGCTTGAGCAGCAGCAATGACATAAAGTTTTTACTGAACTCTTTTAACGCCAATTTAAATTCGTCAGTATCCACTAAACCCGCTATATAAAGCCCTACAATATCGGCCTCGCCCAGCATCAGCTGATTGTTTCTCATCTGTTCCCAAAACGGGAATTTAGCAAAACTTTCATTTAGCAGCTGGTCCAGCGTGTGGAGCAAGCGTGCATCTGACAATTTTGCGCTGAGTGGGCCAAATTCAGAAGAATGAATTCCGGGTTCATTGGCCTTCATATCAGCAATCAGAGCCGACAGTGTGAAAGCCAATAAACGCGTTCTGTTCTGATAACCGTAAACATCAATCCAGTCTTTGTAGATAAAGCCTGCAGGCATCTCTAGTTCAAGAAAATTAAGATAGCTATTGCGCAGGTCCTTTGCCGACAGGGGCCTGTCACCGCTACCGTCGCTGAACCGTTTTGCCAGGCGACCTACATTCATTCCTGACTGCATTTTTTTGGTGTCGCCAAATTTTTCTAAATCGGCGATCGCTTCTTTGATTTTCTTCTTCTGAAGTTCAGACAGCTGGCGGCTCAACAGCATTTCACGCAGCGCGAGCATTAAATCGCTGTCATCCGGGAAAAGCTGGCGGGCGAAGTTCAATAGGTTATTGAGGTCACGAAGCTTGGTCACATGCTTAATTAATGTGTCCAGCTTTTCATCTGCCAGATCCTCAAGCATAGAGGAGACAAAATCGTTATCTGCGCTGTCGTTTTTACGCCCGGCTTTGCTAAAGCGACCAAATGCGCTGAGGAGATCGGCCATTTCCTCTGCGGCATTACTCATCTCTTCCTGCAAATTAATAGGCAGCGCTTCTTCGCCCGCATCAAATACGGGCTGGCCTGCTGCGCTACGGTTTTCCGGGATTTGCGGTTCAATGCGATTAAAATCAACGCCAGCAACAGAACGAATGTCCATAACTCACCTGGTCCTTAATTGTTTTTCATCGTTTCACGTAACATGGAGACCGTCGATTTCAACGTTACCTCGTTCCCCACCCAAGTTCGGCCCAGCACGGGGTTATTTTCCTCCGGTCCCCGACCCTGCCAGGTTTCGCCGCTTGCCAGTAAACCTGGCTGTATAAGGAATAAGCGAACCATTTTCTTGTGACTGGTATAGCTGTAATCAAACAGCTTACCCAACACAGGAATGTCGCGCAGGAGCGGGATGCCCACGCTGTGATGTTCATCCTGATCGCGGCTGTAGCCACCGACCAACAGGCTATAGCCCACGGGCACGCGCGCTTCCGTACTTATCTGGGTGTTATTCACCATTGGCAGGCTGTCGACATTTTCGGTTTTACCCTCAGAGTTGAGAGGCAGGCCGCCATCCTGAATATTCAGGATCATCTCAATCTCCTGCTGGCGCTGCGCCAGACGCGGCAATACGCTAATCATGGTGCCGTAGGTAATCTTTTCGAGTGAGGAGTTACGCTCACCTACCAGCTTGGCGTAAAAGCTGCTGTTATTATCAAATAGCGCCGGAACATTTTCCTGAGTCAGGATCTCCGGACGTGAAACCACCTGTGCATTGCCTTTTTGCGCAAGTGCGGATACGTCCGCCAGAAAATGAATGCTGTTTTCCGGAGTCAGTGAACTGGTATTAAAAGCAACGCCGGTATTGCCTATTTTTGCCGCACCCTGCCAGCGAATTCCCAGCTCGTTAATATCATCCTTCGAAATATCAATGATCCACAGCGACAGCTGTATCTGCTGTTTAGGTACATCAATTGCGCTGACTAAATCCTCAACAAAACTTACCTGCCTTTCGGAACCCTGAATGAGCAAGCTGTTGGTATCCGAATAGCCGACAATATTGATGGACGATTGGCCGAGGGAATCTGACTCATACTCCCGTTTCGCCGATGACCCCGAATTAAATGAAGGCAACGGCGGAAAATTTCCCTTTTGTGTGGCCGAAGCGGCCTCAAGCGCGCCTCGCGTATCATTATCTACGGTGATGTTCGCCCCGGCTGGCGCTGAACGTCCGCCACGGCTATCGCCTGAGTTATTCAGCAGCTGGTTCAGCGCCGTCGCAACGCCCGGCACGATGACAGGGCTGTCGCGCTGGGTAAAGGTGCGATCGTTCACAAAAGTATTTTTAAGCTTGATCACGCGGATCGTGTTTTCACCCGTTCCGGGACGGGCATAGGTTGCATCAATATACTTTGCAGCCGCCGCGATAAGTTCGACATAGACCGGCGGCCCTGAGACATAAAAAGAGCCAGAGCGCCCGTCTGAACGCAGCGGGAAACGAGCGTCGTACAGCCCTGAGGACTTGATGAAGGCAACCAGCCGGTCAAACGGCGCATAGGACAAGCGCACAATGCTGCTTTTGATTTCGCTGGCATCGTAAACGTACACAGAGCTGCCATCGTCATACCAGATAAGCCCGGTACGTGAAGCCAAGGTATTTAACAGCTCCTTCGGCTTGCTAAGATCGAAATTTCCTGAGACCCGTTTTTTGGCCGCCTCCGTACTGACAACAAAGGGTTTATTCAGCGCGCCACCGATCACAAAAAATAGCTGTTGAACGCTGTTATTACTGGCGACGTAGGTATTTTCGTCATCCCGCGAACCGTTACGGACATCGACTGGGCCACCCGAGTAATCCTGGGTATCCAATAATGCGCCGACCGCCGAATTACAGCTCAATACTCCCAGCAATAAATACGGCAGATAGCGGACCGGCAGTTTCGCAACCATCTTATTCATGAAGCAAGCCTTCCAATTTTTTAAACTCCCTCGGTGTAATGCCAAACAGTGATTTTATTTCACTAGAAAAATGAGACGACGACGCATAGCCGTTATTTCCTGCGATAGCCGCAATTGAGTTATCTTTTTCAATCAACTGCAGGGCACTGTGCGCCGCTCGCCAAAGGCGTAACTGTTTTTTTGGCCCCCGGGTAAAAGCATGGTGGCAAAGCTTCCTGAAATAGGATTCAGATACGCCGTAGATCTTACTGGCATTACCAATCTTATGACTGTCACTCTCTTTATCTTCATTCATTACCTGAGATAACAGAAAATGGGCAATCCAATAGCTTTCGACATTCCTGACAAACGAAAAGAGATTTTCCAGGCGGCGATCCTGAGGCTTTAATAATGAAAAAATCAACATCCCCATCAGCGATTTGCATTCATCGTCCACTAAAATTGCCAGATTCCGCTCGGTGTGCATCAGTAACGAAGTATTTGTCTCCCCTATGCGCGGCTCGGCGTTAACGCTGCGAGATTTAGCCTGATAATCCAGGAATGAAAACAGCGTGCTGGCCTGTGACATCGACAGTATTTCAACCATCCAGTCACCCCGAAATGCGATCTCCATGTTATTCAGGGTCGATAGCACAATGGGTTGAAGAATATTATTCAGACGATCGTCATAGTTCTCCCTCAGTTCACCTGAGGCAGATACGCTCATAACGGATTCACTATTTAGCGGTCGCGCAAACAACACGCCGTTATTTAAATCGATACATTCGTCACTCACGTAAAGCGGCATTTCCGCATTTGCGCTATCATTTACGCGTTGCCGCATTATGTTTTTCTGATGGCATTGAGCATTGCTATCTAGCATAGTTTTCTCTTACCTCAGCTTTTATTTAGAAATAATATTTAAGCACTTGATTAAGAACTATCTAATACAGCGCCTCGAAGTGCCAGTGAATTTATCAGAAAATCCTCGTTCGTCAATGCAAGTTGAAAGAGATAAAAAAAGAATAAAAATCATAAAAAAAGCTTCAACAAAAAATCAACAGACAATGTTGAGTTTAATAATCGGTAGCGCTACAGTGTGCCGTCTTAAAGATGCAATATCCGTATGCCGTCAAATAAATTCATCGTGAATGTAAAAATATTTTTCCATTCGCGAGGCACTTCATTCCTTTTGAAAACGTTTCTATTAAATGGCACGGCTTAGCATTAGGAAGTTGTAGTGCAGATTAAAATAAAATCGCACGGGCGCTGCTCGTTAGATTGCTTATTTACATTATTAATGGCCCTTTCTATGAACAGCGACATGAACGAATTAAACGATGATATGCCTGTACCAGAGGCACTGAAAAAATTCACCCTGAAGGTGCTGTTTGGACCCATGTTTGGCTGTGAACTCCACCTTCCAGCAGACGATTACTTTCTCATCATCAACCCGGGACTTGCACCCCAGGATAACGCCACGGGAACGATGTTGCCCGGAGAGCATGCCGCAGCCTACACGCAGAATACGCTTTATCTACCCTGTGATATGCCGTCACCCAACATTATCTTGCGTTTGTCGGCTCTTTTCCGAGATGAAGAATCGGAAGAAGGATATCGTCTTGAAGTACAGGGGGTGGATAGAAGCTACCCGGCACTGCTGAAGGAAAATGAAGTTTTCGTGCATGAGCACATCCGCTTTGCCATCAAACCTAGTGAAGATGACTGGCCTGAAAATATTAAAAACTTCAACCTTCCCCCGGCCCTCGATGCTGAATTCAGCGAACAGGAGAAGCTGGAAGAGTTTAATGCCAAAAAAAATCATGCTCTCGTTATCGGTTCAATTATTCTCTTACTTCTTGTGATTACCGCAGGCGTAATCTGGTATAAAAAACTGGAAAGCGATCGGCAGGTTTTAACATTAAATGAAGCGCTGGCGGGCGCACCGATGCCTGTGGATATTGTTCGTGGCCGTGATAATAATCTTATCTACGTTCTTATCCAGAACTTTCAGGCAATGGAATGGACGCGGGAAGCACTCTTCAAATTGCAGGGCAAGGACAGCGTGATTCCTGTTTGGTTAACGCAGCAAAGAAATGAAGTCATTACGCAGCTGGCTAATGCGGGTTACCCCGTTTTACAAATTGACTATTCCAAACCTCAGCACCCGGCAATTGCACTTTACAGAGGATTAACCCTACAGGAAGAAAAAAACTTCAAGGCTATTGTTTTACAAAAAATCCCTTTTGCTCTCGACATCAAAGTCCTGGTAAAAACTAAAGCTCAGTTATTACAGGAAGCTCGCCAGGGTCTGGATCGTTTGCACATTTACTACCGCCAAATCAATTCCACTAGCGGTTATGCTTTGGTGGTTCGTGATGCCCTGAGCGACAGCGCTCTACGTTCTTTGCAGAATTTCATTAAACAGTTCAATCACCAATGGGGAAACCGCGTGATTAATTTTTCAATTAATCTCGACGAAAACTGGTTACAAGATAAGTCATATGTTGACTCTTCTAATGGCTATCTGTTTTTGAACCCTCGTCATTGGTACTTTCCCCTAAAACAAGGAGACTTAAATGGCTGACACAAACGCACCTACTGTGGATAACAATGGCTATTATCTGGATGAAGTATCTGCCGGCTTCGAAGCTGGTGCTAAATCTATGATGGAGGAATTAAAGACAGCTGAAGCTGAATTGAAAGCCGACCCGTCTGACCCAGCCGTATTGGCCAATTATCAGTCGAAGCTACAGCAATACACGCTGTTTCGTAACGCCCAGACAAGTACCGTAAAAGCCTATAAGGATATTGGCGCGGCCATTATTCAAAACTTCCGTTAATTAGCCCGGGTACGCGTTGCTCTCGTACCCTTTTCTACTGTGGAGTAATTATGAGTCAATTTAATGAAGCCCTGTCGGCATTAACCCGGCTCACGCCAAATACCATCAACCCTGAAGATAACCTATCCGTAAGCGTTCACGATCGAAATTTTAATAATTTAGTATCCAGCACGTTTACTAAAGTCAGCGAAACCGACGCGCAGTTTAAAAATGTGATTAATACCCTTAGCCAATCTCCGCATTACACCAGCAATCCGGAGAAGCTACAGATGCTACAAAACTATATCGGTGAATACAGTAACTACGTTTCCCTGGTGAGTACTCTTGCACGCAAGGCGGTGAGCACCATAGAAACCCTGGAAAAATCGCAATAATGATAAAAAAATATTCACGTGTCCTCGCTGCCGTGCTGTTAACTTTTATGCTTAGCGCCTGTAATGACGAGAACCTACTCTTCAACCTTACCCAGGAGCAGGCCAACCAGGTTCTGGCTATTCTGCAGCAGCATAATATTTCAGCGAAAAAGGACGGCAATCTTAAGGCTGGCTATACCGTCTCGGTCGGGGAGTCTGAAGGTACCGCCGCGCTGTCTATCATTAATCAGTACCAGCTGCCGTGGGCCGCTGACGTTCAGATAGGGCAGGCTTTTCCGGAAAGCTCTCTGGTTTCTTCACCCAACGCCGAGCAGGCTCGCGTACTCTCATTACAGGAGCAGCGGCTTGAGCAATCGCTGCGCATGATAGCTCCGGTCGTTAATGCGCGCGTTCATGTCAGCTATCCCCCCTTTAATAACGATACGAGCGGAAAAAAAGCCACCGGCCACGTCGGCGTGCTTATTTCCTATAAAGGCGAGATTGACGATAATTTGTTTATCTCGCAGATCAAAACGTTAATCAAAAATAGTTTCGATGACGTGCGCTACGAGAATATTTCGGTGGTTCTGTTCCCCGCCCCGGTTATCCAGTACGTTGCGCCGACCAGAGTACCCGCCAGCATCCCTGCCCTGTGGATTATCCTCTTTTCTGCTATGGCTTTGTGCGCAGCCGGCACGGCGGGCTTCATGCTCTATAAGCTTAGCCGCCGCCCGCCTTCAACCCAGGATAACGCTGCCGAACTGATTGAAGACGAGGCCGCAAAACCATGAGAGTCGGAGATCCGCGCATAATGTCCATTTTATACGCCCCGGCAAGCTATACACATCGCAGCCACCTGCCGGAGATATTCCGGGCGAGTGAAATCCGAGAGGACAGGCTACTTAATTTCTGGCTGCTGAGGCACGGCAAACTCTCTGACCTACCCGCACGCTGGCAGCCCGACGAAGCCATGTGTTCGCTATTGCTTTCGCACTGGCATCTGATCCCCCTTGCTGCACATTTGGTTGGTGGCTATCTGCAGCGGAACAGACTGCCTGAAATGGGCGCTGTGCTGATGTCTGACCCACGTCTGCTGGCCTTTATCTCTTTGCCGCTGCTTCTGGAGGTAACGCTTGATGAAGGCGATATCCCGTTTGATACCGCTTCCTGCGGCGCAACGTTCCTTCTGGGGCAGTTCCCAGGGTTACCTGCCGCGCTGCGACAGCGTCTGATGCTGCACTTTCCTTCCGGCATGGCGCTTGCGCAATTCGCGGCCCCCAAAACGCTAAACCACATTAATTTGCTACGAATGGCCTTCACCTATGCGCACCATTACTATTGATGAGTTACCCGAAGACCTGCATCGCCTGACGGTGATTAAATCTTCTGAGCGAACCCGCCATCAGCGGATAGCCATGGCGCTGGAACGAACCCTAAATCGCTGCAGTGAAATTCATGCCGAGTATGAGTTACAGACGGTCAGGCTGCGTGAAAACCTTGAGAGGCAAGCGTTCCAGACCGGCTTTGAGCTATTTTTCTCGCAGCTGGTGACGCTGCTTGACGAGTATCAGCGCCAGCAGCAAAAGCGGCAGGAGGTTTTTCGCCAACAGATCGGCACAGCCCTCAATCAGTCCTTACACGACCCGATGATCGTTGAGCGCATTATCCATCACCTTCAGGAACAGTGTGGGCATCAGAAAGCGCTGCGCATCGTTATTCCCCGAGCAGTAAAGCTGCCGGAAGGCGCGGACATCTCGAACTACCTGTATACCGATGATAATCACATCACCGTGCAAAATGACATGGATGCGGTGCGCTTTCCTAGTGAAACGCTTTGCCGCACGTGGCTACAGCAGGCGGATGAAAAGACCGCCGGTTTTAATGAAACTATCAACAACCTGACGCCCGACATGCTTCGCAATCTGGCTGGGAAACTCATCGCTATGAGCCACCGGATGCCTTCAGAAACCGTCAACTCAGATAAGGATGAAAACAATGAGTAGCATTAACAGTATTGCCTCTTCCTCGCCGTACGTGAAAGACGGTGAATCGTCGGATGAGAGATTTAACGATAAAGTACTCCACTATTTCCAGCAGAATAAGCCCGACGATAAGCTGAGCGATGTGATGGATCAAATGCGGGCACTTTCCCCCGATAAGAACGTATCGATGCATCAATTGAACGAAGCGTTGCTCTACTCCGATACCTATTTGCGCAATACCGATGAGTACAAAGATTATGCGAACAACGTGCTGGACAAGCGCACCTTCCAGCTGCTCGGCGTGAATATGTTTTTTAATAATATGATGTATAAAAGCTTTACCGAGACCGACAGCGATCCGTCGTTATAACCTTCCCCGCTATTAATCCCGGCTTAGTGCCGGGCATACAAATCATGAAAATAAAATCATTTACGCCCGTTGCTTTAACCTTATCTCTTTTGTTCTCCCCTTTTGCTACAGCACAAAAGGTAGATTGCATTGTCGAAGCCGCGCAGTGCTTCCAGATTAACCCCCTGCTGATTAAGGCTATTATTTGGCAAGAATCCAGAAACCGTCAGCAGGCTATGAATCGCAATACAAATAGCACCGTTGATGTTGGCATTATGCAAATTAACACTGTGCATTTTAAGGCCTTAAAGTCCCTGGGCATTGATGAAGCTTTGTTGCGAGAGAATAGCTGCGCTAATGTTTTTTCAGGTGCCTGGGTGCTCAAGCAAAGTATTGAGCGCTATGGCTACACGTGGGATGGAATCGGTAACTATCATTCTAAGACGCCGGTGCATCATGACAGGTATGTCAAAAAAATCATTTCCCTAATTGCACATCAAACGGCGGTCATTGATAAAATAGAAGTGGCCAGACAAGAAGGCATCCGCGAGCGTTTTGTCTGTCGATAAAGGAGTAAGAAATAACGCAAGCATCTTGCTTGCGTTTTGGAATCAGAATGACGAGGCCGCAAAGTCGAGAAGCTTCAACAGGTAATCGACTAAAAAATAATAAAAAATTTCATTACGCTGTTTAATTGTTGTTTACTAAAAAATTATCCAAAAATTATATCTAAGGTTATTAATTATTTTGACTTTATATCTTGCAGCGTGACGCATTGAGCACTTAACACATTCGCCTTAGGGTGGCAGATTGCTCCTTCAACCGTGTTGCAACAATGCAAAAAATTATTGCCTTCCGGCGGGACAAGGTCTAATGGCATCTGGCCAATATTATTATGATTTTTAATAAAATCCAGCGGGTTACTTCTTGCCGTCATGGCAACAAAAATGAGACTAAAAAAAAGAGCAGCTACTGCACTTAAAAATAACGTCTGCGGTGTAAACTTCTTTCTTTCAGGCACCGCTCTGGGAGCAGAATAAGGGATGATCGACATCGAATTAGCACTCACTGGAATGACGTTAATCATCGACTGGGTTGAAAAGGAAACGTTATCTACTTCGATATTTCTAGGAAAAGAAGACTCAAAACCAGGTTTATTGGGTTCTATTTCAGGCTCTTCCCAGCAGGGCCCGGCCGTGAGTTTATACCCCAACTTTGGGATAGTGACAATAATACTCTTCGCATCATCCCCCAGGCTTACTCTTAAAGAACGGATCACCTGTGCAATACTTTGCGAAGTCACATAACCGCCCCCCCATACTTCAGCAAGAAATTCAGTCTGAGAAACCGGTTCAGGGTATTTTTCGCAAAGTAATGCAAGCACATCTGACTGCTTTTTCCTTAATTGTAAAACAGTATCGTCTTGTTGCAGCGTTCTGGATTTTGGATTAAATGTGAAATTAAGAAAGTAAATTTTTCCTGGATTTACTACGCATTTTTTCATTTTAAATCCCTTTGCGTTTAGCTTTATGAGTGAAGGTACCTTCAGAAAAAAGCATGAGTGAATATCTCAATCCATGATCTTAAATATCTTCTGCGAAATTTTCAGATAACAAAAATCCAACTTATTTATAACCTTAGTTATACAAACTAGCGGGGAATAATGTCTTCTTTATCACGATGTAGACAACAGAATTGATCTCGATGCAAATTTACTGTGAACGCAATATTACAGTACCATTCAAATCACAATATTTGAAATTGTTTTCAACGATCGATGTGTATTGGTCCATAGCCAAAACAAATCACTCAGTTTATTTTCAGGAACATATTTTTAGTCAGTTCATCCTTATAAGAAGTATTGGAAAAGGACGTCCCTGTCGCCACTGAAAGTAATGTCCTCACGCTACATGAATATTTACTTTTTCCGGGATGATAACTAAAAATATGAATACGTGTTATGAGTAGGGAATACTTAATACACCCTCTTTTTGCAGGCAGAAATATAACACTCGCTGGTAAGGCGCTCTATCAAAAAACGCCTCAAGCGATCCTACTGCTGGGTGATGATCAATGTTGCCGAGGCATTAAAAGCACCTGTTTTTATATCTTCATAACTGACCGAGGTAGGTTTGACTGGCGTAAAACTCAGTGGTACCGAAATACTGCCATTGACTACACTGAGCTGCTGCGTGTTACCATTGGTAACGATATTCCCGTTCCAGCGCATGACGACCCCGAGATTATTGTTACTGGTAGTAATGGCATTATTATTCCAGGAGGTTGGAGTTGTGTTCATCTTTACCTGAAAATCAACTTCATGGGTGACATCACAGGTTATGTTGAGGCTTTTTTCCACCGTCTGTGCGGAAGTCCCGGAGCTTTGAATCTCACTTCTTTCAAGCTCTCCCAGTTCAACTAACAACGTCTCTCCGGAGAGGATTTTGCAAGTTGACGTGTTTATATCTACATCGTTCGCCGCAATGAAATACCAGATGTAATAGTTTTGCGCACCGTGGTTATTTCTCTGGATAAACTTAATTTGCGCAAGCCTGTCTCCCCGTCTGATCTGCAACGACTTACCCATGCTGGTTAGCTCGAAATAAAGCTCTACGGGTAAGCTTTTAGTTTCCTGTGCATTGAGACTAAAGATCTCAACTTCAGGTACAGGCTCAGGATAAACCTTTCCAGAAATGATAACGCCGCCCTTAAGATCCTTGAAGATGGCGGAGTTGAGGCTCATTCCGTTACTGGCAAGCCACATGGAATCGACCCAACCGCCGTCTACAGAGTCGTTTTTGCAGCTGATCTGCGAACGGAGATCGACAATCTTGTTTCTACCGGTATTGACGTCCGGGCTGACGTTTACGTTAACGTCAGCATCTCCGCCGTTCCAGCCAATGGAATTACATGAGTAGGCCCATGCGCCCTGAGGCACCGCCAGCAGCATAATAAATAAGGGTAATTTCATATCTGAATGTGATTCTCCTAGGGATAATTAAGCTCGAATGTCGCTAGCGCCTCAAATGCTCCACGGCGTAAGGTATGTGCAGCCAGCGCGGAAGGTTCTCCAATAACGTAACCGTACAGCACAAGATCGTTGGTTCCGCCGGCGAGCGTAAAAGCGGGCACGGTCTTATTCAACGGCAAGGGTGTGCCGTCCTTCTGCTCCAGGCCAAGCGCGATGCCGCTGGCGGCCGAGTTGCTAAGCGCCAGAAAACCCGGTAATTCCTTGCTCTGCGTCCCTTTAAACGTGACCTCTACCTGATTACCCAGGCTCAGATCGCACTCCAGCAACCTGAGGGCGAAGGGCTGCGCGTGGGTACGAGTGTTAAGGTATAAATAGGTATCGATTACCGTGCCGAAATCCAACGTAATATCCGTCGTGTTCGGGTCCAGCTCGCAGGGATCGGCAACCAGCGTCCCATCAAATTTCAGGTTGTCGCTGGTGACTTTCAGGCCACCGTTTCCTGCCGCCGCGTGCCCGGCTAAAGCCATCATAAACAACAGCATGCCCACGCTGCGTCCGGCTAACGTTCTATTCCCCATTTCTGTTCCTTATAAATACTCGGCCAGCAGCGTTGCTGTAGCGGAAAACGCCCCTTCGCCCAGCTCATCGATGCCGGGATCTTTTACCGGCACAGCCTCAAGCGTGGGCGGATGCTGATAAAGGATGTCGAGGGATCTGTTAATCTCCATCGGCTGACCGTTCTGTTTAATCTGGATCCCTAGCCCACGGATATTGGTCGCGAGCGCGCTGCGGTCAAAGGACGTTGCGCTGCCGTTTACCGCAAGGGTCAGACGCCACGCGGGGTCAACATCGTCACAAATCAGCTGCCAGGCGATAGCCTGCTGGTAACGCACCCCGTCAATTTTATGGATGCCAACATTGTCAAAGTGGATGTTTACATCACGATCGTTATTGATGTGGCACGGATGGATCCTCAGCGTGCCGTGAAAGGAAATGTCGTTACTGTCGCCGGTTGCTGCGGCATGCGCCGACGTGAGCTGAACGCCTGCCCCGGACAGCAGCAGCGCCAGCGCCAGGCTCCTTCCGCAGCCGCCGTAAACTTTGTTCTTCACCCTTATTGCCTCAGTTATAAGCCACTTTTAACGTGGCGCTGGCGTTGAATGCCTGTCCGTCCTGAAAACGTGCGCCGCTCTGTTTTTCCAGCACGGCGTACAGCGAAGGCTGGCTGGCATTATCGAAGTTGAACCATTGATTTACCGGCAGCGTTTCGCTTCCTTTAAGCAATTTGATGCCAAGCCCGCTGGCATCAGTTTTTAGCTGTTTCCCATCAAAGCTGGCAGCGCTACCGGCAATCTGCATTTGCAGCGTTTTACCGTCCGGATCGCCTTTGCAGGTCACCTGATAGGGAACGGGCTGTTTATAGGTCTCACCAATAATTTCATTGATATAGACGTCACCGAATTCCACCTTAATCGGGTCAGATCCGCTAAAAGTACACAATGCGGTCGCCACCACCGTGCCGGTAATGCGAACATCTAAATTACTGGAGCCCGCCGCTGCCGCATCCCCCCCCAGCAGCATTCCCGTCATTGCGAACAGGGCCATTGCTCCCCATCGGGCAAATATCATCTTTGGATCCTTAGTCATAATTCAGCCTGAAGCCGACCGTAGCCTGCCATGTCCCCGCCGTTAACGGGGCCGGAGTGCGTTCGGGCTGCACGTAGTAGACCAGCGCATCATTGGTCGGGGTGACAAACTGCGGCAGCGTACGCTCGCCTAATCGCACGTCACGCCTGGCGCTGTCGGCGATCCTCAAACCCAGCCCGGTGAGGCCGTTCACCTGCACCAGCTCGGGGCTGTCGGCATCCGCGGGGGCCAAAAAAGTCACGCTGACAGCCGGCTGAAGCGAATCCCAGCTGCTGTTCCCGCTCCACGTATTGAGCATCTCTGACCCGCTGCGCACGCAGTCACGTAATCTCAGCGTAAAGGCTACCGGCTCACCGCGATCGCCCGGGTTTCGCAGCGCCTCGGTTGATGTGTTGCCGAGACTGACTTCCTGAGTTTGAGAAGTCATGTCGAGGCGACATGCCCCCTCGACAAAATCGCCCGAAATATGCAGTGCCCCGTTTACGCCTTCAACGTTCCAGTTGTCGGGCAGAGCCCAAGCCGTCGGCGGCAGCACCAGCGCCAAAGCCAGGGCGCTGGCAGCGCGGTTGCACCCTGCCAGAACGTGGTAATTCCACTTGTTTTTCTTCTCCATCAGCCTCACCCGGCTTTACTCCCGGTGACCCGGCAAACGTTGCCCGCGCAGTTGAAGATAAGCTTCGGTCGCCCGCCGTAGTCGTTAATCCATGCCAGCATCGGTTTCTGTCCCAGCGTCGATGCCTTGATGTTCAACAAAGCATCTGAACGAGGGGCAATCATCACCGGATCGAAGCCGGCAATCGGGGGGCTGTCCGAGTGTTCGTATGCCCCGGCCAGGGTCACGTAATAGGGGCCAGGATTAATAACGCGGTATTTATCGCCTTCGCGCTTAAGCGTAATTTTTTCCTGCCACACGCTTTCGCCTTCGGATCTATTGATTTCAATGGATTCCGGCCGATAGAACAGCTTGATTCGCGTCTGCAGAGCAATCTGCAAAGTATTGGCTTTCGTGCTTTTGGGCGGGATTTCACGCAGATTAAAGTAAAATAGCGACTCTCTATCCTGAGGCAGCGTGCTGGCATTCCCCATCAACTGCAGTTTCACCTGGCCTTTTGCCAACGGCTCTACTCGCTGTAGCGGCGGAAGCGCGGTCAGAGGTTGGGTGATTTTGTTACCTTGCTCATCTTCTACCCATGCCTGAGCAAGATAGGGCAACATTTTATTCTGGTTGGTGATATTTAAACTGATCGATTTATTTGCACCGTTAAAGACGGCACGCGTACGGTCAAGAGCAATGGCTGCCGTCGCGCTTTGGCTGATCAGTACGGCAATCAGGGTGGTGGAGGTCATCGTCAAATAAGAATAGTTTTTCATCAATTGAAACTCGCTTTGCAGGATGTCGCCGTGCCGTCTTGCGCGGCGACCGAATTGTCATTCACTCTTTTGCCTGATAGCAGGGGGCTTAAGCCCGTACGCTTTGGCACAGCAGCATTAGATTATCGGGGGCCGTGGGCAAGGGTTTCGGCAGACTCAGCTCGCACTGGGTTTTCCCATCCCATACCACTCGCATCGATTCTCCGGCATTCATTCCGGTTAGCCAAACCTGGCCGCCATCGTTAACGATCCCAGCCTGATGACCGCCGAGCCCCATAACTACTGCACCAAACGGGGGCGTAGTGCCGTCCGCAAGACGGATGGTGACCATCGCTTTTTCCCCGGCAATAACGCCGAAGCGACGCAGACCGATCGCGCCTTCGGTCAGGGTACCCTGCACCACCGAGCGCGTAGCCTCAACATCATCCGCCAGCTTGTTGACGTCCACGCTAACGCTGCTTCGGTAGTAGCTGCTGATGTCCGACACGACGGCTTTTCCAAACCGGTTAGTCTCGGTAACACCACCGTATCCCCGCACCGGAACGCCGCTGACGCCCGAGGTATCGACCATCATTCGCGTTCCCCCCATTGTGCTTACGCGGTGTAACGCAACGCCTTCCGTAGTGCCCGTTATGCCGCCCTGAGCAGAAAGGCCGACGGAGTGATAGCGGCTACCTTCGTAGCTGGTGTTGACGCTCATTTCCGCGCTATTCCCCTGATGGGTGAAGTAACCGCTGCCAACCGCATTGCCTCTGCTGCCCGCTCCGGCCTTGACCCGATAGCTGTTATTGCTATCGAGGCGTTCGAAATACCCCACCGTAGTGCTATTACCCGTGCTGCCTGCCTGGCTGTCGAAATTCAACGTGCTGCTGTTACCCCACGGCAATGACAGGCTGAGATACATGCCGTCATCGCTAGTGTTGTTATAAAGCGTTCGATAGGCCGACAGGTTGAGGCTGACGTTTTTAAAACGCCAGGCATCGAAATAGCGCGACAGGGAGAGGTTGTAACTATCGTTATCCGGGCGGTTCCAGTAGGTTTGGTGGCTATAGTTCGCATAGGCACTCAGGCCCAGACTACGGAACTGCTTGTTGAAAGCGATGGTGTACAACTCTTTATTGTTGTTACCGACGATGCCGTGATAGCGCACGTTCAGATATTCACTCATGCTCATAAAGTCGCGCTGAGAAAAGCGATAGCCCGCAAAGGTGACCTGGCTGTCGTATTCGTCAAAACGTTTGGAATAGCTAAGACGCCACGAGCTGCCCGTTTTTGTGTTGTCCCTTGGCAGTTCCGCATGGGACTGAGTGACGTCAAATGAAAGCGCCCCTAACGCCAGCAAATCGCGGCCAATCCCTGCCGCCAGCGCGTGATAGTCGTCGGCCAGCAAACTCCCGCCATACAATGACCATCCGTTATTCACCCCCCAAGAGAATTCGCCGGTGGCAAACCCCGGCCCTTGGCTATCGTGCCGGTAATCTGAAGGTTTACCGAAGGCGAGTTTGTATCGCACGCTGCCCGGGCGCGTAAGATAGGGAATGCTTGCTGTATCAACCTGAAAACTGTGCGAAGTGCCATCCTGCTCCTGAACCTTCACATCCAGAGTGCCCGAAACGGCGGTGTTCAAATCCTGAATCCGAAACGGCCCTGCGGCGACCGTGGTTTCATGGATAACCCGTCCCAGCTGGCTAACGGTCACTTTAGCGTTGGTTTTTGCCACGCCGACGACTTCCGGCGCGTAACCGCGCAGGTTTGGTGGCAGCATATTGTCATCAGACTCCATGCTGGTTCCGGTGTAGCGGAAACTGTCGAACATGCCGGAATTGAGGTAGTTCTCACCGAGCATCAGCTTCGATTTTAACGAGGGGATCGCCCGCCAGGCGTAGTAGCGGCTCCACTGCCAGTCACGCTGCGTGTTGTTCATGGAGCCACGGGTATGGTTGTACAGCCCCTGCCAGTCGGCGCGAAAACGCCAGGCACCCAGGTTAAACCCTGTGGTTCCGTTGCCGCTGAGCGACTGGACATCCCTGCGGCTCGCGCCGGTAAAACGCGACGACTGTCCGTTAAGGTTGTAATCAAAAATTCCCCCGGCAATACCGTCATCCCAGCGAGCGGGCGGATCCCAGTTGTCAGCGGTATATTCCAGATATGCCTGGGGAACATTCAGGTAGAGCGCGCTTTCGCCTAGAACTGCCCGCGCGCTTACCCCCGGCAGGCTCGCGTTATCCAGACATTGCCCGCTGTGCCACCACTTGAGATCGCGCAAAGCAGAAGCTTTTAAACCCAGTTGAGCAATGACCTGTGGCGTAAGGCACACTTGGCTGCCCTGAGGATCGTTATCCGGTTTAATAAACGCTAACGTTTGCTCCGGCAGCTCGGCTTTGTTCAGACGGATAACCATCTGATACTCACCCGGCATGATGTACCCTGCCTGAGAAAACTGGCTAAGGTCGATGTGTGAACGGTCACTAATATCCAGGACATCCGTGTTGAATTCTATTGCGTCTGCCGCGTATCCCTTTGCCCCCTGAAAAGCCAGCGTCACCATCAGCGCTACAGGACAACGGCGCAGCCATGCGCCGGCGTGATATAAAACCTGCCTCATCAAAAGTAATCCAGTTTAAAACGCACGGTAGTGGAGTAAGCCCCGGCCCGTAGTTTTTGATGGTTGCCCACCAAACGTAGTGAGTAATCAAGGCGCATGGCACCGGGCTGCAGCAGGCCCGCTTGCGAAGCAATGCCGGGCTGCATACGGTTTCCTGTGGCATCAGAAATCTCTAACCCGATACCTCGAGCGCCACCGTGGAGAGCAAACAGCTCGCCGTCGGTAACGGGACCATCAAAGGTCACCATGAAATGCGACCAGTCCTGCTGGTTAGGAATCAACTGCTCAAAGGCGCAATTTTCCAGATGAATACTGAATGGCTTAGAAGGGCCAGCACCGTCACGGATGACTTGTTCCAGTGGGATAGTCATCAGATCAATCACCTGTTCCCGACTGGCCACGGCGATCGCGCAGGGTGTGTCGATGATCGAACCCTGCATGCTTACCTTTCCATGCCCCTGATCCGCCGCATTCTTCGCCAGCGCACCTGAGGAGGCCAGGCATAGCACAAGCCACACCAGCAGGGAGGGCACTACAAACGAAACACTGCTATTCATAGGTATCTCACAAACGAAAACCGTATAGAAAAACGCAGAAGGCCCGCTGTGTGCTTACTGATAGGCCAGAGTAAAATTGGCAACCGAGGTGAAGGAACCCGGCACGACCGTTGTGCTCCCGCCGTTTCCTTTGAGGTAGGCGGAGTAGGTCAGCGTGTTATCACCCTGCTGTGTTTTTGTCGCGGAACTGGCGGTGCCAAGAGGAATATTGGTGCCCTCATCGTTGGTAATGCCGATAGCCGCCCCGCTGGCGCTGCTTCCGACAATAGCCAAATAGCCGGGCTGAGCGCTGGATTCCGGTCCGGTAAAGGTAATGGTGACGGTTTTATCCGTAAGTCCCGAGAGGTCGCAGCTTTCCAGTTTGATATCAAACGGACGCGGGTTGGACTTTCCGCCGTTGAGCAGAGATTTATTGGAGATTTCGCCCAAATCGACGGTCTGCTCAATGGTTTCAGGGGTAATTGAACAAGGGGCATCAATAATACTGCCGGTAAACTTAACCGTGCCGTGTCCCTGATCGCTTGCCTGTGACTGGCCTGCCAGTACAGCAGCCCCCATACCAAAGGCCCAAACCAATTTGGTTAATTGCATTTACTCATTCCTTTATAAGTTTCTTACTAGCGTTATTCACAAGAAGCCTCGTTGCCACGACCGCGCAACGGGAATTAACTAATTTACGTTAGTGATTTAAAAACTGATATCAAAAACCGCCTCAATTCCCCCCACAAGCGAAATATATAAAAAGCGTTTTTTAGAAGAAATTCTTTGGAGGGAGATATACGATTTAGCACATTGCTACATTATCTATTAAATCGACACTCGGAACTAAATCATGTCTAATTCACTAAGCGTACGTGACCAAAATAGTTTTATTTCAGCCTATAAGAACTTACTTAATGACAGTGACAAACGCATTCATAAAGGCGATGTCAATACGCTGAACAGAATTCTCAATAAATGCGATAAAGTTGAGGTCGGCCAGCTGCTAATGACAAAAATGGAATCATGTCCAAAAGACCCTGTCGCGCTGAAAAATACTTTCAGTAATTTATTTGACAAGCTTGAAGCGCAGAATTCCAAAATGCATGATAAGAAAGAAGAGAAGCTTAAAAATATTCAACAGAAGCTTGCCCCGGTTGTGCAGGACATTCACAAAAATGAAATAAATGCTCACAATGCCAAAGTAAACGGTGAGATTAAAGGTCTTGCTGATGATCTCCAACTCATTTCAAGAAATATTTCTCAGGAAAAAAATGAGATCGCCAAACTTAAGGAAGAAATTAACAAAGCTGATGTGCAAATTAAAAAACTGCATAATGAGATTAAACCTCTGGCCGATGCGCTAAAGAACACCTCCTCGGAAGACTTTGCGGTCAAAGATGCCAAGCGTTTAAAAGATACTGAAGCAAAAATCAGTAAACTCGAGGCCAAACAAAATGCCGAAATCAGTACATTAAATAATAAAATTGCCGCGCATGAAAATAGCCGTGCGGTTTTACTCGATTTTGCAAGGAAACACGGTGTAAGCAGTGCCGAGCAGGATCTGAGAAAAGCTGAGAGCGGCGCTATTTATGATAATCGCGATACGGGCTTTGGCACCACCAGCTGGCGTGAACATCTGGGCAGCGATAAATATGCCATCAAGCACTTCGGTTACGATTTAAAAGAAGGCCGCCGTCAATATTCTGATCTCATTAAAGTGCCCAACCATAAGGGCAAACAGTGGCAGAAACTGATGCAGAACTTCGATGATGCGCCAAAAAACATCAGGGCTCTGCAAAGGGAAATATCGCAACTCAAGAATGAATATAAAAGTGATATTGGTCAGGTTAAGCTTGAGAACCGTCTTTCTGCCAAACAGGAGATTGAGCAGCGAATTAATTTTAAACAAGAAGCCATTCACTCATTAGAAAAGAGCAAGGAAATTGTATCAGGGGATATTAAATCATGCCATGAGTATATATCTGTGCTAGAAGCCAAGAAGACTCCGCTCATAGCGAAAATGGACGAGCTTAAGTCCCAGATAAAACAAGACAGCTAAGTCATTCTGTTTTCCTAAGGTAAAATCCACGCTCCGGCGTGGATTTCATCCCGATCACATAAACTCATCTACTAATATCATGCCCTCCTGCCCGCGTTTAGATTGCTCATGTCTGGCACGCTGACCCACTATCAATCGCAATCCCAATAAGCTCATCAAATGAGTAACTTTTACGCTTGGTGAAAATGTCATTCAGATAAAGGTAGCGGTCCTTACGGCTAAGTTATGCCTCTCTATCGGTGCCAAAAAATCTACGCAGACAACGCTTAGAAATAGCATATGCCCGGTATGAGCGTTGAGCATTGGAATACCCCGGTTAGTTTGATAATGCCCTCGGTTACCAGTGCCTTCATTGCCCGCTCATGTATTGGAATAATACAGCCGCAGGTAGTTTTATCCCGTATGACCAGATAGTAGCCTTTGGTCATGACGCCATTTCCCAGCACACTCTTACTGTTAACTCGAAGCTGTACATCATTTTCATGCCAACCACTTTCTTTTATTATGGACATTCCGGCATCATACTCGTGATCTCTCTTTAGCTAAATTATTTTAAACAAGGAAATACTTGAAGGAGTAATTCTGATAAAAATATTGGATAAATGCGCCTGGCTTAGCATGCGGTTTTACAAATTATACTCCCGATGATAGACGCTAATATTTAATTTCCATTTTTCACTAAAATGATTAAATAAATGGTTCCTGAAGGGGACACCATTTCACAGTTCACATAACGACGTTCAGTAAGACAATTAACTACTGATTAAATATCAGTATTGTCTGTATGGGTATAAGGAGTAATCTCCTCGCCAATCATTCAGGTAATACAACCATAACAGGGACAAAGTGCGATCATGCGCTTACTGGGATTTTTGCTATTTGCAGTCAGTCTTTTATTGAATCCGGCAATTGCCAAACAGCACACGCAACCTTCCTCAACCGATAATGAGCTTATCGAGCAAGGAGATTATACCAATTCAGATGGGCAGGAAATTCACCGCCCGGCGCATACAAAGTCGGGCAATGCTCCTGATGGCGCATCGGCCCAGTGCAGAGATGGAACCTACAGTTTCAGTGCTCACCGTCGAGGGACGTGCTCGCGACATGGTGGCGTGGCAGAATGGCTTAACTAAATTAAAAGCCCGCAATTAAGTGGGCTTCTGTAAATAGCAGATTTTGTAATGCAAACTCCATCACCAGCCCGGAACCGCCCCGCCGTTAAAGATTTTCTCGGCTGCTTTCGCCACTTCGGGAGACTGATACGATTTCAGAAACTCCTGCACATTTTCCGCGTCTTTATTGTCGGGACGTGAAACCAGAAGATTCACGTACGGCGAATTTTTATCTTCGATAAATACGCTGTCATGCACCGGCGATAATCCGGTTTGCTGGATATAGGTGGTGCTTATAATGGCAACATCGACTTTCGGGTCGTCGAGCACGCGTGGCAGTTGCGCGCCTTCCAGTTCCATAATGTTCAGGTGATGCGGGTTTTCAGTGATATCCAGCGTCGTCGGCAACAGGCCTTTGCCGTCTTTCAGGGTGATCAGTTTCTCTTTTTGCAGCAACAGAAGCGCGCGGCCTAAGTTGGTCGGATCGTTGGGGATCGCCACGGTGGCGCCGTCTTTAAGCTGATCAACGGTTTTAATCTTTTTCGAGTAACCCGCCATCGGGAACACAAAGGTGTTGCCGACCGCCACCAGATGATAGCCGTGAGCTTTGTTATCCTGGTCGAGGAACGGGCGGTGCTGGAATACGTTGGCATCCAGGTCGCCGTGTTCGGTTGCGTCATTCGGCAGTAGAGAGCCGCTGAAACCAACCAGTTCTACGTCCAGACCGTATTTGTCTTTGGCGACTTTTTTAGCGACTTCCGCCACATCCTGCTCGGCGCCGTTAATCACGCCAACTTTGATATGTTTGGCATCACCGCTTTTTTGATCACAGCCCGCCAGCAGTAATCCCGCCAGCAAAACCACAGCACCAGTACGTAAATGAGGGAACGTCAGTTTCACTTTTTTTCCTTAAAAAATAACCGCTAATGCGTAATGAACTGACTATAACAGGAGGATTATCGCGGTTTAAAAAACCAATAAAGCACTACTAAGAAGAAAAAAGCATATAGATGACTCCGCTTATCTCCGGCATCCAGATCTTTTCCTTATATCTGTGATAAACAGTTTGCCCTCCCAGCTCCTTTTCGGAAAGAGTAGGCTATATCGAAATCACCCACGAGACCGGAAAGATGGAAATTATTGAAGCAGATAAACAACATATCCCTGCCATGCAGAAAATTTATGCCTGGCATGTTTTGCATGGGACGGCCTCGTTCGAAACTCAGCCGCCTGATGAACATGAAATGGCGCTGCGCCTGAAAAAAATTCAGGTAGCCGGTTTGCTGTGGCTGGTGGTTTTGCATGAGGGGGAAGTGAAAGGGTATTGCTATCTGGGCCGCTACCGCGAGCGTTTTGCTTACCGCTATACGCTGGAGGATTCGATTTATATCGATCCCGGTTTTCAGAAACGTGGTGCGGGTAAAGCGTTACTTCGCCGGGCGATTGACTGGGCGGAAATGCACGGTTTTCGCCAGCTGGTGGGGAATATTGGCGACAGCGAAAACATGGCGTCGATTAATCTGCACCTCGCTGCTGGTTTTCAGGTGAAAGGCACCATGCATTCTGTTGGTTTCAAGCATGGCCGCTGGCTGGATACGGTGTTTATGCAGCGTGCGCTGGGTGACGGGAATCAGACCTTGCCTGCGCAGGAGAGCTGACCGGAAATGAAAGCGGGCAGACTATCTGCCCGCATTTTACTGATTATTCTATCGCTAATTTTTCCCTGGTATTTTTTTGCGTTGCGCTGCCGCCCCACACCTCATTGTATTCGTAACCCGTCAGGTCTTTAATCACCTTGCGTGATACCGCGTCGCAATCTTCCTGGGCGCCGCCCAGTTTCAGGCGAGCAGTTTCTTTGATCAGAATTTTATGCGTGTCCCGCGTCAGCTTGAATTTGAAGGTCATGTAGAAACTGATTGCCAGCAATGCCCCGGTGGCAAAGATCATCAGTCCGATGATCGCGTTTAACGCGCTGAGCGGTTGCGCGCCTTGCCCTTTCACAAATCCGCTTTCTTCCAGCACCAGACCTACAATCATAATGGCAATCGCGACAGTACTTTTACGGGTAAATACCATGACACCGGCAAAAATACCCTCGCGACGTTTTTTGGTGACTATCTCATCGACGTCCGGAATAAAGCTGTAAATATTCCACGGGATATAATAGAGCCCTGAACGACCAAAGCCTAAAACAACGAAGATGGAAGTAAAGAGAATTAGCGGCACCGCTGTGTTGGTAATATAAATATAAAACAGCGCAGCCAGTACAAAGAAGATACAGCCATACGCTATCCGCAACGCAGCGGAAGGCGAAACATTCAGCCTTTCCATCACCATCATATAAACAACTGTTGAAGGTACGGAAACAAAAGCTGCGACGCTTAAATATCCCGAAACCGCCCCAACATCCTGATGCAAGCCATAAACCACATAATAGGTAAATACGGCACCAAATACGTCCATTGCAGTGAATGACGCAATATAAATAACAATATGCTGACGGAACATGCGAATATTAAAGGACGAAATAAAATCCAGCACCAGACTTTTCAGATGATGCCAGAGGCTGCCGCCCGTTTCCATTTCCGGTTCAGGCTCATTCGGATCCCGCACATCCTTCGCCTCCCAGGTACATAACCAGGTAGTGAATACCGCAATACAAAATACTGTGGCGAAGAACATCCCCGTATAGGTATACGTCATCGGATTATCTTTACCGGTAAACATCATGATCACGCCCGGTACAGACACGGCAAGAAAACCGCCAAGCTGCGAGCAAATCATGCGCACACCGGCCAGGCGGGTACGTTCACCGAAACGGTTGGTCATCTCTGCAGCCAGGGTTTCCCACGGCACCAGCACCATCGCCGACAGTAATTCAATCGACAAATACGTTCCGAGATAATACCAGTAGCCCATGTCCTTGACCCAGACCAGCGCATACAGGAACATCAGCGGCGAACTGATCAGCAGGAAAAAGCGACGGCGGCCAAACCGTTTACCCAGCCAGGTATTACCAAAGTGGTCGGTAATATAGCCCATGATCGGACTTAATATTGCGTCAATCACTCGGGCGATAGCGAATATAGATCCCGCTTCTAAAACAGTCAATCCGCAATACATGGTATAGAAGAATAAAAGCCAGGTACCGATAACGGCGAATGCACCGCCACCAAATAAGTCAGTTACGCCATAGCCTATAGCCGTGCCGTAACCGACTCTGCGCTCAGTAGGTTTCATTATTATTATCCTGTGAAGGTAAAGTTATTATTAAAATTATTTAATCAGCCAGAGTTATCCATTTTCCTGATTGTGAAGAGCGATAAATCGCCCCGACCATATTCAGAGACACTTCGGCCTGTGAAACAGAGATATAATTTTTTTCTTCAGGATGACGAATGGAATAATAGAAATTTGATACTGCCTGACGATGACTGTCGCCCCAGTAGCTTTTGGTGGTTCCTGACGGACTGTCGTCGCTGACCAGCAGCGCTTTATTTTCTCCTTCAATCAGCCACAGCGCGTTGTGATGTAACTGCAGCAGTCCTTTTTCACAATGAATTTCCAGCAGCAACGGCGAGTCAGTGCTGTGACAATTGGTTGCGTAAAACAATCCTCGCGCACCGTTAACCATTTTCAGGCTGGCCATCGCGGTATCTTCATTTTCAGTCAGATCACTGAGAAACGTTCTTTCCACCACGCCCTTCAGCGCCAGCACGCCGCCGCTAAACCACTGCATTAAATCCAGCGTGTGGATCGCCTGATTGATCAGCAGGCTGCCGCCTTCGGTGGCAAAACGCCCGCGCCACAGGCTTTCACTGTAATACGCCCCGCCGCGTGACCAGGTCAGAACGGCTTTGATGCTCAACATGTTGCCCAGCTGCCCGCTGTCCAGCAGTGCTTTGATTTTCTGACTGGAAGGATTCAGGCGGTTCTGATAACACACGCCAAGCACTCCGTCAGCCTGCGCCTCTGACCGTTTAATGGCGCTGACTTCACCGATATTCAGCGCCACCGGTTTCTCGGTGAAAACATGCTTTCCCGCCGCCAGCGCGGCGAGAATCGCTTCCAGATGTAAATGATGTGGCAGACAGATATGCACCACGTCAATCAGCGGATCAGATAACATTTCGTGATAATCAGTATAAAAATCACAGCCATATTCCAGCGCCAGCGCCCTGCCTTTGCCAATATTGCACTCGGCAATGGCCCTTAACTGACAATCTGGCTCATGCTGAATCGCCGTGACATGGCAGGTATGGATGGCACCACAACCGATCACCGCAGCCCCAAGAGTTTTCATGATCCGCTCCCGATTCAGTGGGTTTCGTTAGCCAGCATCTGCGCCCGCACGCACAGTTCGGCGGCCTTAAACGCATGTTCCTGCGTCATGGCTTTTTCGGTGCGGTTAAGGCAATCCAGTATCAGCTGACCGAAGAACGGGAAGCCGACGTTGCCGGAAACCGGATAACGGAACTCCCCTTCCCGGTTCACCAGATACACCACGTCCTGCTCGCCGCGTGTGAGATCGACATATTTGCGGATCTCGATATAACCTTCAGTACCAAGCAGCGTCAGACGCCCGTCGCCCCATGTGCTCAGCCCTTCCGGCGTGAACCAGTCGCAGCGGAAATAACCGCGCGCGCCGTTTTCGCCTTCCAGCATGGTGTCGCCAAAATCTTCAAAGTTCGGATATTGCGGATGATTGAAATTCAGTGCCTGAGCTGCTACGACGTGAGCATTGCTGTTGCCGGTGTAAAACAGAAACTGTTCAATCTGATGGCTGCCGATATCACAGAGAATGCCGCCAAACTGCTCTTTCTCATAAAACCAGTCTGGTCGTCCTTCGCCTTCGCGATGCGGACCGGTGCCGAGCGTCTGGATTACACGTCCGATCGCCCCTTGCTGCACTAATTGCCCAGCGAATACCGCGCTTTCCACGTGCAGACGCTCGCTGTAATACACCGCATATTTACGTCCGGTTTCGGCTACTTTTGCCTTCGCCGCTGCCAGTTGTTCCAGCGTGGTCAGTGGCGCTTTATCGGTGAAATAATCTTTCCCGGCCGCCATCACTTTCAGCCCCAATGCACAGCGTTCAGACGGAATGCCCGCGCCCGCTACCAGTTGCACTTCTTTATCATCGAGGATCATTTGCAGGGATCCGGCAACTTTCACCTGCGGATACTGCGCAACAAATTTCTCTACTTTTGCAGGGTCAGGATCGTAAACCCATTTCAGGCTGGCTCCTGCTTCAATCAATCCGTTACACATGCCGTAGATGTGCCCGTGATCCAGCGCCGCGGCGGCAATCACGAATTCACCCGGTTTTACCACCGGCTGCGGTTTGCCTACCGGCGCATAATTCATACCGTCTTTGTTGCTCATGTTCAGGCTCCTTTATCCATGTTTTTGCCGAGCGGGATCGCGTCTTCATTGGCGAAGTTTTCTACCGATGCAGATTTCTCATAAAAGTGCGGGGCGAGCGAAACCAGTCCGCCGGTCTGATAGAACGGGTCGGTGGAAGCCAGCGGGAGGGTCACGATACTGCGGGTGATGGCGGATTTATAAATGGCGGCGATAAGTTCCAGCGAACGCTTGCCCTGCACGCCGTCGATCAGCGGCGCGGTGCCGGTTTCCAGGGCGGTGAGGAAATTGTCAATCTGGCCGATATGCAATGTATAAGTAAGTTTGGGGATCGACTGGTAAATGTCTTCGAGCTGATTTTCACGATCGGTATCGCGCTCATCTATCGGGAAGCCGTTCGGCGCAGAAATGCTGGCGTATTTATCCCACGGGGCAGAAATTCGCGCTTTCTCGCCCTGAATGACAATCTTCTGATCTTCACCATGATGCACTACAGAGGCCGTCAGCTGGGTCAGCGCGCCGGTGTCATATTTGAAAATGGCTGCCGAGAGATCTTCCACTTCGGCGTTATCGTGCGCAGCATTGGTGATCATCGACACCACTTCAGACGGGAAACCGAGCATCCACTGGATAGCATCAATATGATGAACCGCGTGATTCAGCGTGCAACCGCCCGCCTCTTTTTCCCAGGTGCCGCGCCACCACAAATCGTAATAGGAATGACCACGCCACCAGAATGAATCGACCTGCGCATGGCAGACTTTGCCAGTTTCGCCGGAATCCAGCACTTTCTTCAAACGCCAGAACGCGTCGGTAAAGCGGTTCTGCGCAATAATTGACAGCGTTTTACCACTCTCTTTAGCTGCACTGATCATGGCATCGCATTCCTGCAACGATGCCGCCATCGGCTTTTCACATAACACATGCTTGCCCGCATTCAGGGCGTTGATAGAAATTTCGGCATGGACATACGGTGGCGTACACACGTCAAAAACGTCGATCTCAGTATCGCCGAGGATTTCCTCATGGCTGGCATACACCTTCGCATTGGTCAGGCCATAATGACGTTTTTTCTCTTCCGCCTTTTCAGGATAAATATCTACCAGCGCAACAATCTGGCAACGATCAGCAAACTCTAAATATCCCTGAATATGATTATGCGAAATATTACCTGTACCAATAATTGCTATTTTGAGCATTATCTTTCTCCTTCTATTAAAACGGGCAGCAGGCTGACTTAAGCCGGACACAAAGGGTCATCGCGTTGAAATTTTTAAATATTCCGCGCAAATAAAAACCTTATTTTGTGTTGCTGAGATTTATATTCCGGAGAGTAGTAATGGTTTTTTTTTCCAACAACCGTTATTTGTGACAGGAATTGCAGTGCAGTTTTCGCAATTTGCTATCATCCTCAATAGTCCATCAATTACAAACGGTTAAGCGTGGCAATAAGTCCATCAGCATATGAGGCATTGATCACAAAATGACGGGAAAATTAAAAATCAGGCAAATTGCGGAGTTAACCGGGCTTTCTCCGAGTACTGTTTCCCGTGTGCTGGCGGGTAAAGCCAATGTCAGTCCGCAGGCAAAAGAAAAAGTATTTAACCATGCAAGAACAATGGGTATTTTACGTGACATTCCGGCCAGCCGTTTGTTAATGAATTGCCTCCTGATCTGTGCGCCCCCGGCAGCATTCTCTCCGCACGAAGACCGTTATTATTATGAAGTGATCCAGGAAATAACCACTGAAGTAGCGCGCTTTGATATCCATGTCCGCAAATGTGCGCTGGCCGTCAATGAGCCGGATATCGCGGTTTTTATGCAGGCACTGCACCAGCCGGATGTCGACGGGATCGTCATCATCGGTATAGATGACGTGATGCTGTACCGCCTTGCCGCGGAAACCAACAAGCCGGTGGTGATGATTAATGCCAAAGACAGCGAAATGCGCCTCGATTGCGTGTCGGCAGATCATTATTCCATTGGCTACAGCGCGGCCAATTACCTGTTTCTCAGAGGACATCGCCCGGTGTTGTTGTTCACCGACCTGCGTCGTGAAACCATGATGCAACGCCTCGATGGCTTTAAACGTGCCTGCCTCGAACATCACATTGCGTTCGATGAAGCCAGCCATCTGCTGATAAATCATGGCAACGGCAAAGAACAGGCCAGGCAAACGATGGATAAATACTTGCGGGAACATAAACGGGAGATGCTGCCTTCCGCCATTATTTGCGGTGGCGATCCGATGGCACTGGCTACTGTGGAAGTGCTGACGGAACATGGTATCAGCGTGCCGGAAGACATTTCAGTGATGAGTATTGATTTTGCCCACGATGCCAAAAATACTCTGGCACAAGGTTTCACAGCCGTGCATCTGCCTTGCCGCGAACTGGGGACTGAGGCGGTTTATATTCTGCAGAGCCGTTTAATGCGGGCCACAGGTGCGAAATTCAATCTGTTGCTGCAAGGCAACATTCACACCGGCCAGACAGTGGCCGATGTGAAATGGAAGCGTAAAGGGTTGTATCCTGCGGCCAGTTAGCCGCATTGTCTGAGGGCACATTCTCAGCGTCATCGTTGGGTATCTCCTGCTAGACTTTTGAGTCTTAACCTCAAAAAAAGATGCGGAGAATGTCATGTCAGAACAGTATCAGCCACCAAAAGTCTGGACCTGGAATAAAGACGAAGTCAGCAAGTTCTCGAACATCAACCGCCCGATAGCGGGCCCGACACATGATAAAACGTTGCCGGTCGGTAAACACCCGCTACAGCTGTATTCGCTGGGCACTCCAAACGGCCAGAAAGTGACGATCCTGCTGGAAGAATTGCTGGAACAGGGTGTCAGCGGTGCGGAATACGATGCGTTTATTATCCGCATCAACGAAGGCGATCAGTTCTCCAGCGGCTTTGTTGACGTTAACCCGAACTCGAAAATCCCGGCACTGCTGGATAACTCCGCTACGCCGCCGATCCGCGTGTTTGAATCCGGCAATATCCTGCTGTATCTGGCCGAAAAATTCGGTAAGTTCCTGCCGCAAGATCTCGCCGGTCGCACCGAAACCCTGAACTGGTTGTTCTGGCTGCAAGGCTCTGCGCCTTATCTGGGCGGCGGCTTCGGACATTTCTATCATTACGCGCCGGTGAAAATCGAATACGCCATTAACCGCTTCACGATGGAAGCCAAACGTCAGCTGGATGTACTGGATCGCCAGCTGGCAGAGCACCGTTTCATCGCCGGTGAAGAATACACCATTGCCGATATCGCTATTTTCACCTGGTACGGCAGTCTGGCGCAGGGCGGCTTGTACGAATCCGCCGAATTCCTCGACATCAAATCCTACAAGCATTTCCAGCGCTGGGCCGCTGATATCGCCAGCCGTCCGGCGGTGAAACGTGGCCGTATCGTCAACCGTACCTGGGGTGACGAACAGCTGGAAGAACGCCACGATGCATCCGATTTTGATGGCGTACTGAAGTCGTAACGGGCTGACAGCAGGTAAAAATCCGCCTTCGCAGAAGGCGGCATTGCTTAGAGACTAAAAGGGCGGGATTTTGCGATCCCGCCCTTTTCTTTTATGCGCTTTCTGTTTGCGGTTCGAGGTACTTTTTGAACCAGGCAATGGTTCTTTCCCAGGCAAGATCTGCTGCGGCTTTGTCATAGCGCGGTGTCGAATCATTGTGGAAACCGTGGTTCACGCCGGGATAAATATGCGCCTCATAGACTTTATTATTGGCCTTCAGCGCCGCCTCATACGCAGGCCAGCCCTCGGTAATCGGTTTATCCAGTTCGGCATAATGCAGCAATAACGGCGCTTTGATTTTCGGCACATCTTCAGCTTTCGGCTGACGCCCGTAGAACGGCACAGCGGCCGCCAGTTCCGGATACGCCACCGCTGCCGCATTGGCTACGCCGCCACCGTAACAAAAACCGGTGATCCCGACTTTGCCGGTGGCCGTTTGGTGATGCATCAGAAATTCAACCGCCGCAAAAAAGTCGTTCATCAGTTTGGTCGGATCGACCTTTTGTTGCAGCTCGCGCCCTTTTTCATCGTTACCCGGATACCCGCCGACCGAGCTCAGACCGTCCGGCGCCAGCGCGACAAATCCGGCTTTCGCAACCCGCCGCGCCACATCTTCGATATACGGATTCAGCCCGCGATTTTCATGCACCACCACTACGCCGGGCGCTTTACCGGCTAATTTTGCCGGACGTACCAGATACGCCCGCACGCTGCCGTGCCCCTGCGGCGACGGGTACTGAATATATTCCGCCACAATATCCGGATCGGTGAATTCCACCTGTTCGGCGTAGGCGTAATTGGGCGTCATCAGCGTGGTCAGCGCTGCCAGCGACAACCCGCCCGCCACAAATTTGGCTGACAAATCGAGAAATTCACGCTTGGTCATTTTGCCGTGTACGTAGAAATCAAAATATTCGAGGAGTTCAGGAGGGAAATCTTTGGCTGTCATTCGCGTCATTTTCAGGCCCCGTTCCATGCAAAAGAAGGATAAATAATGGCCTGCTTTTGGCGATTTTGTAAACCGATTGTGAAATTGAATGCCAATCACGCCCAGCTCAGAACCATTTGCGGGCTGAGAATGCTAAACTCCGGGGAATTAAAAGGAGACGCTATGAACAATAATCTCGCAGGGCTGAGTAAAGAAGAAATGGACAAAGTGAGTGCCGGACTGGCCGCCGGGACGGTCGCGGTGCGTGAGCGCAATAATCTGCCGGTGAATGCAGACGAAGTTGAAATGGAACAACCGGAGCATCTGCGGGCGTATTTCCGCGAGCGTCTGGCGCACTATCGCCAGCAACCCGCAAAGAAGTAACCGCCACGATTTATACACGTACAGATTTACCGGCGCACCGCGAAGAAATCGCTTATCGCCTGAATCAGATACCCCGCCGCCTCACCGGGTGGCGTCTGCCCCTGATGCAGGCTGATCCCCACTTCGCCCGGTTCGGGCAACGCATTTAACATTCTGACCGTCTGCGGCCTGCCGAAATCGGTACGCACGGTGATGCCTAATCCCGCCGACATCGCCGCCCAGATCCCGCTCAGGCTGCGGCTGGTAAACGCGATACGCCACGGAATACCCGCTTTATCCAGCGCCGTTGTGGCGGCATTTCGCATCAGACACGGCGCTTCGAACACCAGTAACGGCAGCGGTTCGCCGGTTTGCTGATAGTGTTTCAGGTCGAAGTTTTCAGGGCCTATCCAGCGCATCGGTATACGTCCCAGCGACCGGCTGGATGGAAAGAGCGGCGCTTCATCGGCCTGCCAGCACACCGCCAGATCAAACTCGTTATGGCGGATCCCGTCGAGCAATTGCTGGTTGCGGGTTATGCTGGCGGAGACTTGCACCTGCGGATGTGCGCGGGTAAATGTGCCGAGGAGCGCCGGTAAAAGCGCTTCGCCGAAATCTTCCTGCATGCCCAGATTCAGACTGCCACTCAGGGCGCTGGCGAGCATGATGGCGCTGACTTCATCGTTGAGGCTGAGGATCCGCCGCGCATAGCTCAGCATCACTTCGCCGCGTTCCGTCAGGATCAGGTGCCGCCCTGATTTCTGTACCAGCTCCGTACCTGCCTGCTGCTCCAGCTTTTTCAACTGTGCGCTGACCGCAGAGGTCGAGCGCCCCAGCCGGTCGGCAGCCAGCACAAAACTGCCCAGCTCAATACCGGTCACAAAACTGCGCAACGCCTCTGCATCAAAAGTCACCGGTCGTTTTGCCATGTTTAATCATCCCGTTTTCATGGATTAATACTGCTGATATTTTCGATATTAAGGATAATCATAACGCCTTATGCTCCTTCTCACACCCACAAAAAGGAGCCTGATATGAGCACAACTTCCCCACAAACGCAGACGCTGGACGCGATGTCACGCCTGACGCCTAAATTTGCCGAACTGACGGAACAGGTACTGTTCGGCGACCTGTGGAAAAGAGAAGAACTGTCACCGCGCGACCGCAGCCTGATCACCGTTGCCGCGCTGATTGCCCTGAACCGCGGCGAGCAGTTGCCCTTTCATCTGAGTCTGGCGGTGAAAAATGGCGTCACTCAAACCGAACTGGCGGAAGTGATCACCCATCTGGCGTTTTATGCCGGCTGGCCCGCTGCGGCATCCGCCCTGACGCGCTTCTCCACGCTCAGCGATCAGTAAACCGCGCCCCGTTACCGGAGGAACAACCGTTGCCTTTTACCCGAATTTCCTTACCCGAACACCGCGCAGATACCTGGCAGGACGCCATTTCAGCCATATTGCAGAACACACTGGTTGATCATTTTTCTGTGCCTAAAGATGACTGTTTTCAGCTGTTCGAACCGGCCAGCCGCCGCCAGAGAGTGATCAATCCGACTTATCTTGCCGGGGAAAATCATCACCGCTCAGAGGATTTTTTGCTGTTTCACATCACCGCAGGTAAACCGCGTAACAGTTATCAGAAGCAGGAACTGTTCCGTCATCTGGCTGAAAAACTGCACGTTGCGCTGGGGATTTCTCCGGCGGATGTGATGGTGGTGGTGAGCTTTACCCAACCGGAAGACTGGTCGTTCAGTCATGGTGAGATGTTCAAACTCCCACAAGGAGTGTTCTTATGATTGCCATGCAATACACCTTTACGCTGCCTGCCGATTACGACATGGGCATTATCGAAAAGCGCATTGCTGATAACGGCCATCTGATGGATGGCTTTGCCGGGCTTATCTTCAAAACTTATCTTTACGCCCGCCGCGACTGCTCACAATCCGGCAGCGCAGAAAATCTGTATGCACCGTTTTACCTGTGGCATGACATGCAAAGTATGAATCGCTTTATTTCAGGTGCCGGTTTTCAAGGCGTCGCCAGAGCCTTCGGCTGGCCGCAGGTCCGGGTTTATCCGGTGCTGGCAGCGCACGTCAGCGCAGACGTTGCGGCAGCTGTTTTTGCCAAAAGAGAGATTACTGACATTGCACCTTTCAGTGACCTTACGCCACCTGATCAGCAAACGGTCAGTGACACACTTATCGAGGTGACCGCCTGGGATACGACAAACTGGAAGAAAATACATTTTACTGCGGGAAGAAACCCGCCGGAAGGAAACGGGCAGCATTACCGCATCGGCCATATTTCCTTGTCCGATGCGGTAATGGAAACGGATTAAATCAGTGCGCGGCAATCCCCAGTTTTTTCATTCGCGATAACAACGTTGTGCGTTTTAATCCCAGCCGCTGAGCCGCGCCACGGGGTCCGGCCACCACGCCGTTGGTTTCTTTCAGCACCTGCAAAATGCGCGCCCGCTCGTCGTCTTCACTCAGTTGCGGTGCGGGTGCGCTTTCACGCACAGAAGGCGTGACCACCGGTGTCATCGGTAACGGATAATTCAGCTCAGGCAGTTGCAAATCCAGCACCGTTCCGCGCGTCAGCAATACCGCTCTCTCGATGACATTTTCCAGCTCGCGCACGTTGCCCGGCCACGGCATACGGCTCAGCAGACGCAGGGTTTCGGCGGGAATACTGTCGATGGTGCGCTTCATGCGTTTGGCGATTTTATAGGTCAGGAATTTCACCAGCTGCGGAATATCTTCCGGACGCTCACGCAGCGGCGGAATGACAATCGGGAACACGTTCAGCCGGTAATACAGGTCACTGCGAAATTCTTTGTCGGCCACCATCTGGCGCAGGTCACGGTTAGTCGCCGCGATCATCCGCACATCCACTGAAATCAGTTTATTGCCGCCGACACGCTCAAACTCCTGTTCCTGCAATATACGCAGCAACTTGGGTTGCAGTTCAATCGGGATTTCACCCACTTCATCGAGGAACAACGTGCCTTTGTCGGCCAGTTCGAAACGCCCCATACGCTGCGCCGTAGCGCCGGTGAAAGATCCTTTTTCATGGCCGAACAGATCGCTTTCCATCAGGCCAGCCGGCATCGCCGCACAGTTCATTTTCACCATGCGCTGATCACGGCGATCGCCCAGATTATGAATAGCGCGGGCGATCAGTTCTTTGCCGGTTCCGGTTTCACCGAGGATCAGTACCGAGCAGTCGCTTTTCGCCACGATCTCGACCTGCTTCAGCACCGCAGACATGGAAGGACTGCGCCCGACAATGTCGCTGAAATCCGGGTTATTGCTGTTGATTTGCTCGGTAAGATACAGGTTCTCGTGCTGCAATTTTTCCTTCAGGCTTTTGATTTCCTGATAGGCCAGCGCGTTATCTACCGCAATCGCAATACGTTCGGCAATTTGCTGTAAAACATGCAAATTCGCCGTATTGAAATTATCAGGCTGACACTGCGCCAGTTTCAGCACGCCCAGCGTTTTGTGACCAAAACGTAACGGCAGGATGCACAGCGTTTGGGTCTGATCACGCCACAGCAGCTGAAACAGCGTGCTCTCATCGCTCCCGAATTCTTCTGCTGGCCGGACATTGGTCAGCAGCATTTCGCCGCTTTTCATCACCTGTTGCTCAAGGGAACCGTTCAGCATCATGCGCGACTGCTCGCGTTCTGCAACGTGAGTTTGTACGTAATGAGTGGCGTAAACACTGGCCTGTTCGCTGTCTTTGTCCGCATCGCACAGCACAATACTGATGGCATTGATGTGGAAAAAATGATGAATGGTTTTGGCAATTTCACCGGTCAGCTCATCAAGATCCAGCTTTGAGAGAACCGCGTTAGTGATATCGACCAGAATGCGGAAATCGTCCCGCTCGTGACGCAGCTGAGATTGCTGAAACAATGCATTTTCACGCAGCTGGATTTGTTCAACCGCAATGGCAGCCAGCATACAAAGTTCGTGCAGACCGTTTTTGTCTTCTTCGCTGAACGGCGTTGCATTCTGGCGGGTAAACTCACAGCCCCCCAGTAAACCGGATGAAGCCAGCAAAGGCACCAGACAATATCCGCTAAATGGCGGATACAGATTCAGTGCGCTTAATTGCGGATAACGCAGATGCAAAGCATCGCTGCGCCAGACCTGAGTTTTCGGGTTATTCAGCAGGGCATGTACCGGACCGGTCGCCAGCAACGTTTCATCTTCATAGCTGACCGGCTGATGATGGGGATCGATACCATAAAAACTGACGCGTTCGCTGTTGTTGTCGAACAACACCAGCGTCACGGTATCCGCAATACCCGCGCCCTGCGCTACCTGAGTGAGAGTTTCCAGCAGCGATGTCATGGTCTGTTGCAGCAGCAATGTGCGCGTCAGTTCCAGCAATCCTTTGTGTTTGGTAATGCTCATTGTTGCACTCTGCATAGCGTTAACTCTGGCTTTGGATTCAAAGCGTTTTTGAAGAAACTATTAAGAAAGTTTACGCCTTCATAGCGGCGCTCTCCCCTGACGAGATCAACAAATGCGGGGTAATGGCTCCGCATGGGGCAACATTAGCTGGCGTGAAACCCCCAGCGCACCGCGAAGACAGACCCGGGGATTTTCTGTTACTTCACCTATCGTCGCAGCGTCGGCACCCAGCGGGTGGCTGCGTAATAGTTTCAGCACCGCGTTTTCTTCCTGCGCCGAAACCACCACCACCAGTTTTCCTTCGTTGGCAAAATTGAGCGGCTCCAGCCCGAGCAGCTCACAAATTCCGCGTACCGCGGGCTTCACCGGGATAGCCGTTTCGTCGATGCACATCCCGAACCCGCTGGCGGCGCTGAATTCATGAAGGATCGCATTGACCCCGCCCCGCGTGGCATCGCGCAAGGCGCGGACACCCGAAAGTGCGCGCAGCGGAGCGATCATCGGCGCCAGCACGGCGCAGTCGCTTTCCACCTCCAGCGTCATTCCCAATTGTTCGCGAAGATTGAGGATAGTGGCACCGTGATCGCCCAGCGTGCCGCTGACGATCACTTTGTCTCCGGCCTGAATATGGCTGGCAGCCCAGCGGACATCCGCCGGGATCACGCCGATCCCCGCCGTATTAATAAAAATCTTGTCCGCCGCGCCGCGCTGCACCACTTTGGTATCGCCGGTGACAATGGCAATCCCGGCCTCGCGTGCGGTCTGTGCCATCGCATTCACAATCTTGCGCAAGTCTTCCAGCGGCAACCCTTCTTCGAGAATAAATCCGCAGGAAAGATATGCCGGTGTTGCACCACTGACGGCCAGGTCATTCGCCGTTCCGCACACCGCCAGCTTGCCGATGTTACCGCCGGGGAAAAACACCGGATCGATGACATAGCTGTCGGTGGTAAACGCCAGCCGGTCGCCCTGCGCACTCAGGCTGGCAATCGACAAACGTGCCGCATCTTCGCGCTCGCTGAGCCACGGGTTATCAAAAGCACTCAGGAACAGGCGTTCGATCATCTGCTGCATCGCCCGCCCGCCGCTGCCGTGCGCCATGGTGACGACGTCTTTATGCTCACTCATCCTGTTCCACACCTTCTGTTGTTGTTTCTTGTGCTGCGGTTTCCTGATGCCGGTACTGATACCACGCGGCGCAGGCGCCTTCGGAGGACACCATCAGCGCACCAAACGCGTTGTGCGGCGTACAACCGGTGCCAAAAAGCGGGCATTCATGCGGCTTGCAACGTCCGGTCAGCACCTCGCCGCAACGGGAACGCGGATCATCCGCCACCGGCTGCGCCTGCGGTCTGAAACGAATTTCCGCATCAAACGTTGCGTAAACCCGGCTCAGGGAAATACCGGAGTCTTCGATAATCCCCAGCCCGCGCCATTCGCTGCTGCCGGAAAGCCGGAACACCTCGCGCATGGCTTCCTGTGCCAGCAGATTACCCTCTTGTGGCACGACGCGCCGGTACTGGTTTTCTGTTTTACACGATGCCTCGCAAACTTGTTCCACCAGCATCAGCACGCTTTGCAGCATATCCAGTGGCTCGAAACCGCTGATCACCAGCGGCTTACCGAATTCTTCATTGATGAAATGATACGGTGCTGTGCCGGTCACCATGCTGACATGACCGGGTGCCAGAAAGGCATCGATGCGCACATCATCCTGTTGCAGCAGGCTGCGCAACGTAGGCATCAGGCTGATGTGCTGGCAGAAGACGGTGAAATTGTTCAGGCCTTCCCGCCGCGCCTGTTGCAGCGTGACGGCGGTCACCGGCAGCGTGGTTTCAAAACCGAGCGCGAAAAACACCACCTGAGACTGCGGATTTTCACGCGCCAGCTTCAGCGCATCCAGCGGGGAATACACCACCCGCACGTCCGCGCCGCGTTCGCGCGCCTGCAACAGCGAACCCTGTTTTCCCGGCACGCGCAACGCATCGCCAAAGGTGCAAAAAATCACCCCGTCATGCGAGGCGATTTCACAGCAGGCATCAATCCGCCCCATCGGCAGCACACACACCGGACACCCCGGTCCGTGAATAAATTCCAGCTGCGGGGGCAACAGTTTATCCAGTCCGAATTTGAAAATGGCATGGGTATGACCGCCGCACACTTCCATAATTTGCATCGGTTTTTCTGCGCTGTAAGGCAGATGAGCCGCCCGCTGATGCAGGCGCTGGATTAATGTTTTCGCCAGTTTCGGATCCCGAAACTCATCAACAAAACGCATTACCTTGATTCTCCTGCACCCAAAAATAAGGCGACGTCGGCTTCCACTTCTTCCATCGCATGCAGCGCGGCCAGCGTGTCCAGCGCTTCGTGCTCATCGAGCCTGCTCAGGGCAAAACCGACGTGGATTAATACCCAGCAACCGATCAGCGCTTCGCGGTCGCCTTCACACACCAGCGCGATATTAACTTCACGTCGCAGTCCGCATACCTGCGCCCAGGCGTGATCGGGCTGATTTTCATGCAACGCGACGATTTGTCCCGGAATGCCTATGCACATCGCTGCTGCTCCAGCCAGTGCAACCACTGATCCATCCCTTCGCCCGTGGTGGCAGAAAGCTGAATCACTTCAATCTGCGGATTCACCTGACGTGCATTGGCGATACAGCTCTCAACGTCAAAACTGACGTAAGGCAGTAAATCGATTTTGTTGAGGATCATCAGGCGGGAAGCGGCAAACATATGCGGATATTTCAGCGGTTTGTCTTCGCCTTCGGTCACGGAAAGTACCGCGACTTTGTGCAGTTCGCCGAGATCAAAACTGGCCGGACACACCAGATTGCCGACGTTTTCGATAAACAGCAGGCTGTTATTGTTTGGCGATAACTGATGCAGCGCATCATGAACCATTTGCGCGTCCAGATGGCAGCCTTTGCCGGTATTGACCTGAATGGCCGGAACGCCGGTGGCGCGGATCCGGTCGGCGTCGTTGGTGGTTTGCTGATCGCCTTCAATTACCGCGCAGTCGAAATACGGGGCCAGCCGGGTCAGGGTGCTGGTCAGTAAGGTGGTTTTGCCGGAACCGGGACTGGACACCAGATTCAGCGCCAGAATGCCCGCCTCAGCAAAGTGCTCGCGGTTGTGGGCGGCAATGTGATTGTTCTTCGCCAGCACATCCATTTCGATATCCACCAGACGACGCGCTGCAAATGGCAGGCCGTGGGAATGGGCATGGGAATGATCGTGATGATGGTCGTGCGAAGGGTCATGAGAATGATGAGCGTGCCCGCTACTGACGCCTTCAATACGAAGTTCGCCGCTGGCACAACCACAGGTACTGCACATAGCTTTCTCCCCGGGCAAACAAACGCCCGTTATTCGATTTCGATACGTTTAATTTTCATGCCGTCACCGGCAATCACCCGCAAATCGCGTCCGCCACACTGCGGGCAAATCAGCACGTTCGGGCTGAGCAGCGCGATATCCTGCTGACAGGTGCGGCACCAGCTTTCTGCCGCCGGTGTGTCCAGATGCAATTCGCATCCCTGCGCCAGCGTTTCACGACACGCCAGCTCAAAACAAAACTGCACGGCCTCCGGTTCGACGCAGGAAAACGCGCCGATTTCCATCCATACCGCGGTAATTTTCCGCGCATTATTTTGCCGTCCGAACTGTTCCATTATTTCAACGGCATTCTGGCATAACGTTATTTCGTGCATTATTTCCCCTCCCTCGGGAGAACAATTAAGACTGGCTGCAATATTGATGCCAGAAATTTCGACACGTTGCCTTTATGCAAAAACCTTCTCAGTAAATGATGTGCAGAAATAAGCCGTCACCGCCCGTCATAATTGTCGAAATAAGGTGTCATCGACATGTCATTTATTTTATCCGCTGACACAGAACCAAAGCCAAATCCCATCTAACCCGTTAATTAAAAAGCATTTATCAGAATAAAACAGAAACTGGCACGCTTTATGCCAACAGAGAGTTATGCGTCGTATTTTCGTCGTCACCCGACATATCAATTAACAACGGATAATGAACATGAGCACTCTCAGCGAACTGACTACTAAAGCCGACTATATCGCCAGCAAAAACAGCCAGATGAAATCACAATGGCATACCTATCAGAACAGCCTGATAAAGGCCGTCACCACATCAAATAAAAAGATAAATCATGAGTTTAACTGTGGAGAAGAACAGGACATCCGCTTTGTGCTGTTCAATCATTTTGTGGTGAGTATTCATCAGGGCGATGACTTTTACAGTCAGGAGATCATTTACAGCCTGAACATGGCGCAAGGCCAGGAAGAAGTGGATTTCAGAGCCTTCGCGCAGGCCAGATTGAGTGAAGATGGCCGCGTGGACGGCACGGTGGATATCCACGATAAGAACGCCGTGCTGGAACATTATCTGAATAAAATCTCCGCTATTTATCAGTGCCTGTTTGATTCCCTGCACAGTAATCAGCCGGTTCATCCGCAACTTGAGAAATTACTCGGCCACGCCGGATAAAAAACCTAAAACATTATTTTACGGTCAGGTGGGAATAATCTTTTCACCCACAATATTGACCGGTATTTAACGGTTCCAATGCCGACATAAATGTCGAAATGTCAATTTAAGTGCCGATTTCGTCACCTTTGACGAAATACCAAGGAGACTTCATGCGCAATATGGCCGCCATGAATCAGTATGTGATCGCGGACCCCAAACTTTGTATCGGCTGCAATACCTGCATGGCGAGTTGTTCGCAGGAGCACCAGCTTCACGGCCTGCAATCCGAGCCCCGCTTGCAGGTGATGCGCAATCGGCTGGATTCCGCGCCGGTGATGTGTCACCAGTGCGAAGACGCGCCGTGTGCGCAGGTCTGTCCGGTGAACGCCATCACCCGTGAAAACGACGCCATTCATCTTAACGAGAGCCTGTGTGTGAGCTGCAAACTGTGCGGCATCGCCTGTCCGTTCGGGGCGATAACGTTTTCCGCCAGCACTCCTGTCGATATCCCGCGTGACTGCAATACCTCAAAAGCGCTGCCCGCACCGCGTGCGCCACGCGCTGTCAGCCCGTTTCTCGACTGCGTGCCAGGGCTTCGCGCCGTGGCGGTGAAATGCGATTTATGCAGCTTCAGCCCGGAAGGTCCGGCGTGCATCAAAACCTGTCCGACCCAGGCCATCACGCTGGTTACCGCCAGCCTGTCTGAATATTCCAGCCAGCAAAAACGCCTCAATGCCATGAACGTTTTCCCCGCCGGACTGACTTCACTGAACGCCCCTGATACGGAGGCTAAATAATGACGACTCTATTTACCGGTGAACCGGCGTCGTTACTGGCGCTGGCGCTGCTGATTTGGGTGCTGAGCGGCCTTGGTGGCTGGCTTCTGGCGTCCATGACGAAAATCAGCAGCCTGATTTTTGGCGCAGGCGGCATGGCGGCAGCGCTGTGCGTTATCGTGGCGGCGTTACAGATTTTGCAGGGCGGTGTGGCGGTTCAGGCCGTACTGCCGGTGGTGCCTTTTCACGCTGAACTGACTGCGCTGAATGCCTTAATCCTGCTGGCGATGTCCGTCACCGCGCTGATGTGCAGCCTGTATGCCTGTGCGTGGCTGGCGAATGTGAGAGCCCCTAAGCGCGCCCGCACCGGTCTGATGTGCAATCTGCTGATGGCCGCACTGACAGCGGCGGCGATGTCGGCCAGCGCCGTGGAACTGATCCTGATGATGGAACTGGCTGCCCTGTGCGCCTATTTCATGATTGTTCAGGCCGACGATGTGAAAAGCCGCCGTGCCGGTCTGAATCAGTTTTTATCCGGCCGCCTCGGCACACTGTGTCTGATCCTGGCCTTCGCCCTGCTGCATCACGCCAGCGGCAGCGTCAATTTTGAGGTGCTGCGCCACACGGCATTCACGCCGGGCATTAAATCAGCGGCCTTCCTGCTGGCGCTGGCCGGTTTCGGGCTGTACGCCGGGATTATCCCGCTGCACGCCTGGGTGCCGCAGTCGCATTCCAGCGCGCCTGCTCACGCCGCCGCCCTGTTCTCTTCTGCGCTGATGAAAATCGGCATTATCGGCATCGTAAAAGTCGGTCTGGATCTGCTGGGCGCACCGCCACTCTGGTGGGGCCTGATGGTATTGCTTCTGGCAATCCTGACCGCGTTTATCGGCGGGTTGTATGCGCTGATGGAGCACGATATCCGCCGTCTGCTGGCCTATCACACGCTGGAAAACGTCGGGATTATTTTGCTCGGTGTTGGCGGGGCAATGACCGGCGTGGCGCTGAACCAGCCGGTGCTGGCTTCCCTTGCGCTGCTGGCGGGTCTGTTCCATCTGTTCAACCACGGGCTGTTTAAAACGGCGCTGTTCCTCGGTGCCGGTGAAATTGAAATGCAGACCGGCATAAAGGACATGGAAAAACTCGGCGGTATCGCCCGTCTGATGCCGTGGACAGCGGCAGCGATGCTGATCGCATTAATGTCGATGGCCGCGCTGCCGCCGTTAAACGGTTTCGCCAGTGAATGGCTGCTGTACCAGTCGCTGTTCCAGCTGAGCAGCAGCCACGTCTTTATCGCCCGCCTGATGGGGCCGCTGCTGGCGGTCGGTCTGGCACTGACCGGCGCGCTGGCGCTGATGTGTATTGCCAAAGTCTTTGGCGTCACGTTCCTGGGGACACCGCGCAGTCAGGCTGCCGCAGACGCCACACCGGCACCACGCGCCATGACGTTCAGCACCGTATTACTGGCGTTGTTGTGCGTGATTTCCGGCGTGGCTTCCCCGTGGATTATTCCGCAATTCTCTGCTGTCGCCGCCTCCGTACTGAACACGCCGGTTCTGCTGGCTGCTCAGCATGGGGTGGCGTTCTCGCCGGCGTCCGCGGTGTCTGCCCCGATGGTGGCCATTTTGCTGCTGGGAATGCCGTTAGTGCCGTGGCTTATCGCCGCAGTTCTGCGTGGCGCGCGGCTGCCAAACCGTTCGCGTGGCGATGCCTGGGCCTGTGGTTACGCGCACTCCGCCGACATGGTGGTGACGGCGACCGGTTTCGCCCAGCCGCTGCGCGTGATGTTTGCCCCGCTTTACCGTCTGCGCAGCCATGCGACACCGGCGTCACTGGTTTCAGCCTTGCACCGTGGCTGGCTGGGGGCGTTCTGCCGTCGTCTGGCGTTCATCGAACTGGCCGTATTACTGGTCGTGGCTTTTGCCTGAGGAACTGACTATGAACTTTCCTTCCCTGCTGGCCGGTTCGCTGTGGCCGCTGGCGCTGATTCAGGCGGCGGCATTGCTGGCTGTCGCGCCGTTATTTGCCGGATTCAGCCGCGTGATGCGTGCGCGGATGCACAACCGGCGCGGGCCCGGCGTATTACAGGAATACCGTGATATCGCCAAATTACTCCGGCGACAGAGTGTCGCGCCCGCGGCGGCAGGCATGGCGTTTCGCAGTATGCCTTATCTGCTGACCGGCGGTTTACTGGTCATCGCCACCGCGCTGCCTGTGGTGACGCTGACATCGCCGGTGGGCGCGGCGGGTGATCTGATCACCGTTATCTATCTGTTTGCGGTAGTGCGCTTTGTATTTGCCATCGCCGGACTCGACACCGGCAGCACTTTCTCCGGCATAGGCGCCAGCCGTGAAGCGGTACTCGGCGTTCTGGTCGAACCGATTCTGCTGCTCGGCCTGTGGGTGGCGGCGCTGGTCGCCGGTTCCACATCACTCGGCGCGATTGCGGCGCGGGTACTGCACTGGCCGGTTTCCTCTTCATTAACCCTGATTCTGGCCGGTCTGGCCTGTGCGTTCGCCACCTATATCGAAATGGGCAAACTGCCGTTTGATATGGCCGAAGCCGAGCAGGAGTTACAGGAAGGTCCGCTGACCGAATATTCCGGCGCGGCGTTAGGCGTGGTGAAAATCGGCATCAGCCTGAAACAACTGGTGGTGTTGCAACTGTTTCTCGGCCTGTTCTCCCCGTTCGGACTGGCAGAACACATTACGCCGCTGACGCTGCTGATCGCCGTGGTGTTGTGTCTGCTGAAACTGCTGATCGCGGTGTTTGTCGTCGCGCTCATCGAAAACAGCGTCGCCCGTCTGCGCTTTCTTAAAACCTCCCGCACTACGTGGGCGGGATTCGGTCTGGCGTTTCTGGCGCTGGTTTCCTGGCTGGTCGCAGGCTGACCTGACATTTTTCTTGTCCCGCTGCGGCGGGAAGAGGCTTTGCAATGAGTGAGTTCAACACCGCATTAAATCAAAACCCGGTCGGCAAAGAGTATCTGGCTGCGCTGGCAAAACAGTTTCCGTCGGCGATTCTGGGCAGCGAATGGCAGACCGACACGCAGGCGACCGTCACCATCAGGCTGAACTGGCTGCCGGAAGTGGTCGAATGGCTGTATTACCAGCAGGGCGGCTGGCTTTCCGTACTGTTCGGTAACGACGAACGCACGCTGTGCGGCAACTACGCGCTGTATTACGTGCTGTCGATGGAGAAAGGCGTGAAGTGCTGGATAACCGTGCGCGCCGAGGTGGATCCGATTTCACTGGAATTCCCGTCCGTGACACCGCGCGTACCGGCGGCGGTCTGGGGTGAGCGTGAAGTGCGTGATATGTATGGTTTGCGGCCGGTAGGGCTGCCGGACGAACGTCGTCTGGTGTTGCCGGATGACTGGCCTGACGATTTATATCCGCTGCGCAAAGACGCGATGGATTACCGCCAGCGCCCTGCACCGACCACCGATGAAGAAACCTATCCGTTTATTTCTGAGGCCAAAGAAGGCAGCAAAATTGTGCCAATTGGCCCGCTGCACGTCACTTCTGACGAACCCGGACACTTTCGTCTGTTTGTCGATGGCGAAGACATTATCGACGCGGATTACCGTTTGTTCTATGTGCATCGTGGCATGGAAAAACTGGCCGAAACCCGCATGGGCTATAACGAAGTGACGTTCCTGTCTGACCGCGTGTGCGGCATCTGCGGGTTTACCCACAGCGTGGCGTATACCTCGTCGGTCGAAAACGCGATGGGGATTGTGGTACCGGAACGCGCCCAGATGATCCGCTCCATTTTGCTGGAAGTAGAACGCCTGCACAGCCATTTACTGAACCTCGGGCTGGCCTGTCACTTTGTCGGATTTGACTCCGGTTTTATGCAGTTTTTCCGCATCCGTGAGCAGTCGATGAAGATGGCGGAAATCCTGACCGGTGCGCGTAAAACCTACGGCATGAACCTGATCGGCGGCATCCGTCGCGACATCTTAAAAGACGACATGATTGCCACGATTGCGCTGGCGGGCGGCATGCGTCGTGACCTGAATGAGCTGGTGGATATTCTGCTGAGTACCGCCAACACCGAACAACGCAGCATGGGCGTTGGCATTCTGGATCCGCAGGTGGCGCGCGATTTCAGCAACGTCGGCCCGATGGTGCGCGGCAGCGGACACCGCCGCGACATGCGACAGGATCACCCTTACGCCGGTTACGCCAAACTGCCGTTCGAACTGTACAGCGAAACCGGTAACGACGTTTATTCCCGCCTGAAAGTGCGCATTCACGAAGTCTTTAACTCCCTGAATATGATCGAGTTTGGCCTGCAAAGCCTGCCTGGTGGCCCGCTGGCAGTGGAAGGCTTTAATTATATTCCGCACCGTTTCGCGCTCGGTTTTGCCGAAGCGCCACGCGGTGACGACATTCACTGGAGCATGACCGGTGACAATCAGAAGCTGTTCCGCTGGCGCTGCCGTGCGGCGACCTACGCCAACTGGCCGACGCTGCGCTACATGTTGCGCGGCAATACTGTCTCCGACGCACCGCTGATTATCGGCAGTCTCGACCCTTGCTATTCCTGCACCGACCGCATGACGGTGGTCGATGTACGCAAGAAAACGTCCATCGTCGTGCCTTACAAAGAGATCGAACGTTACGGCATCGAACGCAAAAACTCGCCGCTTTAAGGAGCAGCTCAAATCATGCTGAAACTGATTAAAAAAGTGCTCAAAACCGGCACGGCAACGGTGGGATATCCGTTCGAACCGCTGGATTTAGCGCCCAATTTTCGTGGTAAGCCGCAATACACCGCGCAACAGTGCATCGCCTGCGGCGCCTGCGCTAATGCCTGTCCGTCGAATGCGCTGACCATGACCACGGCAGAAGACGGCGAAACGATCCGCTGGCAGCTGTTTTTAGGGCGCTGTATTTTCTGCGCCCGCTGCGAGGAAGTCTGCCCGACGGCGGCCATCAAATTGTCTCAGGAGTTCGAACTGGCGGTCTGGCGCAAAGAAGACCTGTTTGAAACCGCAGATTTCCCTGTCTGCCATTGCCGGGAATGCGGCAAACCTTACGCCGTCCAAAAAGAAATCGACTTTGCGCTCAGCCTGTTACAGGAAAGCGCCGCGCTGAGCGACCGGCAGATCAGCGATCGCCGCGTGCAGTATGAAACCTGTCCGGCGTGCAAAAAAATGCACGGTCTCTCTTCCAGCGACCGCATTGATATTGGCCGCCATATGACTACGGAGGCCCGCTGATGAGCCATAACCCGATTGCGCCGCGTGACGAGAATGGCCTGCCGGTGCCCGTTACGCTTGATGAAAGTATCGCCGCGCTGAAATCGACATTACTCAATAACATCCGCCGCTCCGCCTACGTTTACCGCGTGGACTGCGGCGGCTGTAACGGCTGTGAGATTGAGATTTTCGCCGCCATTTCGCCGCTTTTCGACGCCGAACGCTTTGGCATCAAAGTCGTTCCGTCGCCGCGCCACGCGGACATTTTACTGTTCACCGGTGCCGTCACCCGCGCCATGCGTATGCCCGCTTTGCGCGCCTGGGATTCCGCGCCGGATCCGAAAATCTGTATTTCCTACGGCGCGTGCGGTAACAGCGGCGGAATTTTCCACGACCTTTATTGCGTCTGGGGCGGCACCGACAAAATCGTGCCCGTGGATGTTTACATTCCCGGCTGCCCGCCGACCCCGGCAGCCACCATTTACGGGTTCGCGATGGCGCTGGGTTTGCTGGATCAAAAAATCAAAGGCCAGCAGCACGACGTGGCCGCCGCAGAACCGGCTGCTTTATTGCATCCGGACTTGCCGCAGCCGCTGCGCGTACTGCTGGATCGTGAAGCACGCCGGATGGCAGGTTACCGCTATGGTCGCCAGATAGCCGATCAGTTTATGGATCTCGTCGCTGCCCCCGGTTTACAGCCGGTGGAACAGCGCGTTGCGACTTATCTGGCGGAACAGGGTGACCTGCGTCTGAGCGAAATCGTCGGCAATCTGCAACACATTTATCAGCAGGTGCTGCGTGGCGAGGTGCGTCTGTGATGACTTCCGTCAACGACCAGCGCTACGCGCGCCATCAGCCTTTTGCCGGTCATACGCCTGACAAAAACAAAGTGGTTTTCTATTCGCTGAGCAGCAAGTTCGTCGATGAGAAAAGCGCACAGAAACGCAGCTCGCAGAAAGCGCAGGAAGTGATTTATTACAGCCTGGCTATAGGCCATCACCTCGGGGTGATCGACTGTCTGCAATCGCGCCTCGAATGCCCGCTCGACGGCTATCTGGGCTGGATTAACTGCCTGGCGGAAAACAGCGAAGCGCGCCGCAAACTGGCCGGTGTCCAGCGTTTTGGCGAGATCAATATCGACAGCAGCCACACGCATTTGCTGGCTCTGGCGCTGCGCGATGCGCGTCCGCAGATGAATGCTGAACAGCGTGGCTGGAGCGATCAGCTTATCGCCCTGCTCTCGCAAATTGAACACGACCCCGCCATGTACCTGATGGTCAGGAGATACGATGCCTGATTACCCTGAGAATCTCCCCCGCTACGCACTGTTGTGCGTGGGCAACAGCATGATGGGCGATGACGGCGCAGGCCCCCGTCTGGCTGAAGTGTGCGCGGAAAAACCGCTGCCCGGCTGGACAGTGGTGGACGGCGGTGCCGCACCCGAAAACGACATCGGCTTTATACGCGAACTGTCTCCGCAGCATCTGGTGATTGCCGACGCTACCGATATGGGGCTGGCTCCCGGCGAAATGCGCATTATCGCCGAGGAAGATATCGCCGACATGTTCATGATGACTACCCACAATCTGCCGCTGACCTTTCTCATGCAGCAGCTGCGTGAGGATATCCCGCAGATCACGTTTGTCGGCATTCAGCCCGACGTTGTCGCGTTTTATTACCCGATGAGCGCCGCCGTAGAACAGGCAGTCAGCCGCCTGCATCAGTTGTTACCGCGACTGGAAACGGGTCTGGGGATCGCCCCTTTTACAGTTTCGACATAACTGTCGATACGGTGACGACGCAAATATGACGTCAGTGAAAAATTTCGTCAGCGGCGCATCAGTTAAATTTAACTTACTGAATTTAATGATTAAAAATTAAAAACAGGAACTGGCACGCTTTATGTATAGCCAGTACCTGAAACCAATGACTTAGGGATTAAATCATCATGAACCGGTTCATCATCGCCGACCCCAAAAAATGCATCGGCTGCCGTACCTGTGAAATTGCCTGCGTGATGGCGCACAGCGATTCGCAGGATATCTCGCTGCTCAATGCCGAGACCTTCGCGCCACGTTTACATGTTATCAAAGGCGTTAATCTCAGCACTCCCGTCATGTGCCGTCAGTGCGAAGATGCCCCCTGCGCCAATGTCTGCCCGAACGGCGCGATTGCCCGTACCGGCGACCACGTTCAGGTGATGCAGGAACGCTGCATCGGCTGCAAAACCTGCGTCGTCGCCTGCCCGTATGGCGCGATGGAAGTGGTCACTAAACCGATTTTCCGCCAGAACGGCGCGGCGATGGTCGCGACCTCCGATAAAGCCGAAGCGCATAAATGTGACCTGTGCTATTTGCGCAGCGAAGGCCCGGCCTGCATGGAAATCTGCCCGACCAATGCGCTCTTCGCCATCGACCGCAACCAGTTACAGGAAATGAACGCAGAAAAACGCCGCCGCGCTGCGCTCGACAGCACTTCACCCTTGCTGTTTTAACCCCGGATAGAGGAAGTCATTCAATGAAAAAAGTTACTACTGTCTGCCCGTATTGCGGCGCCGGATGCAAACTGAATCTGGTGGTGGATAACGGAAAAATCATTCGCGCCGAAGCCGCGAACGGCGTGACCAATCAGGGTGAACTGTGCCTGAAAGGCTATTACGGCTGGGATTTTCTCAATGACACCAAACTGCTGACACCGCGCCTGACGCAGCCGATGATCCGCCGTCAGAAAGGCGGCAAATTCGAAGCCGTGAGCTGGGATGAAGCCATCCGTTACACCGCGCAGCGTCTGAAAGAAATCAAACAAAAACATGGCCCGCGCGCCATCATGACTACCGGTTCTTCCCGTGGTACCGGCAATGAAACCAACTACGTGATGCAGAAATTTGCCCGTGCGGTGATCGGCACCAACAACGTCGACTGCTGCGCCCGCGTATGTCACGGCCCGTCCGTCGCCGGTTTACAGGCCACGCTCGGTAACGGCGCGATGAGTAATTCCATCGGCGATATCGAGAACTCAAAATGTCTGCTGGTGATCGGCTATAACTGCGCCGATTCCCATCCGATCGTCGCCCGCCGCGTGATCAAAGCCAAAGAAAAAGGCGCACAGATTATCGTCTGCGATCCGCGCCGCATTGAAACCGCGCGTATTGCCGATCAGCATCTGCAAATCAAAAACGGCTGCAATATGGCGCTGGTAAATGCTTTCGCCCATGTGCTGATCGAAGAAAATCTGTATGACCACGATTATGTCGCCAAATACACCGAAGGCTTCGAGGAGTACCGCAAAAACGTCGCGGATTACTCGCCGGAAGCCGTTGAAGAACAGACCGGCGTTTCTGCGCAACAAATCCGTCAGGCAATGCGCACCTATGCCGCCGCGCCTTCTGCCACCATCATGTGGGGCATGGGTGTCACACAGTTTGGTCAGGCCGTGGACGTGGTCAAAGGGCTGGCGGGTCTGGCATTGCTGACCGGTAATCTCGGACGCGCTAACGTCGGCGTCGGTCCGGTGCGCGGCCAGAATAACGTGCAGGGCGCGTGCGACATGGGCGTGTTGCCTAACGAATTCCCCGGTTATCAGTCGGTTACGGATCCGAAAGTTCGTGCAAAATTCGCCGATGCCTGGGGTATCGACGTCAACCAGATGGACGCCGAAGTCGGCCTGCGCATTACTGAAATCCCACATCTGGCGATTGAAGGTAAGGTCAAAGCCTATTACATCATGGGCGAAGATCCGTTGCAGACCGAAGCCGATTTAGGGCTGGTACGCAAAGGGTTCGAGGCACTGGAATTCGTGGTGGTGCAGGACATCTTCATGACCAAAACCGCTGAACAGGCGGATGTGATTTTACCGGCCACCTCCTGGGGTGAGCACGGCGGCGTGTTCTCCTGCGCGGATCGCGGTTTCCAGCGTTTCGAGAAAGCTATCGAGCCGAAATATAACGTCAAACGCGACTGGGACATCATCAGCCTGTTGGCGACGGAGATGGGCTATCCGATGCATTATCAGGATAACCAGGAAATTTGGGACGAAATGCGCAGCCTTTGCCCGCTGTTCTACGGCGCAACCTACGAAAAAATGGGCGAACTCGGACACGTTCAGTGGCCTTGCACCACGCTGGAAAGTCCGGGGACACAGTTCCTTTACGCCGATAATCACTTCGATACGCCAACCGGTAAAGGCCAGCTGTTTGCCGCCCCGTGGCGTGCGCCTGCCGAAGTGCCGGACGGCGATTATCCGCTGGTGCTGTGTACCGTGCGCGAAGTCGGTCACTACTCATGTCGCTCGATGACCGGCAACTGTGCCGCACTGCAAACACTGGCCGATGAGCCGGGCTTCGTTCAGATGAACCCGGTGGATGCACAGGCTCTGGGTATCCGCGACCAGCAACTGGTCTGGGTGGCATCTCGCCGCGGCAAAGTCATTTCACGCGCCAACTACAACGAGCGCATCAACGCCGGTGCCGTGTACATGACTTATCAGTGGTGGATCGGTGCCTGTAATGAGCTGACGCAGGACAATCTCGATCCGATTTCCAAAACGCCGGAAACCAAATACTGCGCGGTAAAAATCGAACAGATCGCCGATCAGCGCTGGGCAGAAAACTACGCCCAGCAAACCTACAGCGACATGAAAGCGCGCCTGCGCAGTGCCGTCGAGGATGTGATCCCGGTGGTTGAGGTTTAGTTTTTAATTTGGATTTTGGGTAAAAATCACCATTGATACCCAAAATAATTCGAGTCTTAGAAAGGCGGCAAACGAGTGAATCCCGATGAGCTGACACTGGTCAGTGATTCGGGTTTGCGAGTGCAGCCAACGCATCTGCGGCTCGAAGTATGAAGGGTATGAGGTATTTATGTCTGATTCCGGTCTGCTCATTCGCGTCTGCGGCAAAGTCCAGGGCGTCGGTTTCCGGCCTTTTGTCTGGCAACTGGCCGATCGTCTGCGGCTTTGCGGCGAAGTGTGCAATGACAGCGCCGGTGTCGAAATCAGGCTGCTTGCGCCGGTTAACATCGAAACTTTTATCGGCCAGTTACAACGTGACTGCCCGCCGCTGGCACGTATCGACAGCATCAGTTTCGATCCTTTTGAATGGCAAACACCGCCGGAAGATTTCACCATCACACCAAGTCGCCAGAGCCAGATGGACACACAGGTGGCGCCCGATGCGGCGACCTGCCCGGAATGCCTGAAAGACATCACGCGCGCGCGCGATCGTCGTTTCGGCTATGCCTTTACCAACTGCACCCATTGCGGTCCGCGATTTACGCTGATCCGCGCGATGCCCTACGATCGTCCTTCCACCAGCATGGCGCAGTTCGCACTGTGTCCGGCTTGCCAGCAGGAATATGACAATCCTGCCGACCGGCGTTTTCACGCTCAGCCGGTGGCCTGTCCGCACTGCGGCCCGCAGGTGAGCGCCACATTTCAGGATGGAAAAATACAGGCGCTGGATCAGGCCGCGCTGGCACACGCCGTTACCGCATTACGGGCGGGAAACATTGTCGCCATCAAAGGGCTGGGCGGCTTTCATCTGGCCTGCGATGCCACGCAGCAGGACGCGGTGATGCGGCTGCGTGAGCGGAAATACCGGCCGTCAAAACCGCTGGCAGTGATGCTGCCGGATGTCAGCTGGCTGGCGCGATGCAGCGACGACAGTCCCCAGTTTGCACTGCGTGAACTACTTGAATCCCCCGCAGCACCGGTTGTGCTGGCGACGAAAAGCGCGATGTCACCGCTGTGTGCTGCCATTGCGCCGGAGCTTAATGAAGTCGGCCTGATGTTGCCGTTTACGCCATTACATCATTTGCTGATGCAGGAATATCAGACACCGCTGGTGATGACCTCCGGTAATGCCGCCGGATGCGCTCCGGCGCTGACGAATTCTGAGGCACTTGAACAACTGAAAGGTATTGCCGATCTGTGGTTGCTGCATAACCGCGATATCGTTCAGCGGGCCGATGATTCGCTGGTGCGGCTGACGGCGCAGGGAACGGAGGTGTTGCGTCGTGCGCGCGGTTACGTGCCAGATGCGCTGCCGTTGCCGCCGGGTTTTGGTCTGCAGCCACCGCTGCTCGCACTGGGCGGCGATCTGAAAAATACGTTTTGTCTGGTGCGTGGTCATCAGGCCATTCTCAGCGCGCATTTGGGCTCGCTGACGCACAGTGATATCGCGGTGCAACAGCAGCAGGCGATTGCACATTTTCAGCAACTTTATGACTGCACCCCGGTGGCTGTCGCCCGCGATGCGCATCCGGGTTATGTCAGTCACCAGCAGGCTGAGCGCCACGCAGTGCGGACAGTAGATGTCTTTCATCATCACGCGCATATCACCGCCTGTCTGGCGGAACATCACTGGCCGCTGGATGGCACAAAGGTGATTGGTCTGGCGCTGGACGGCCTCGGTTATGGCGAAAAAAACAGTCTGCGGGGCGGCGAATGTTTGCTGGCCGGTTATCTGCATTGCGAACATTTGGGCGGATTGCCTGCCGTCGCCCTGCCCGGCGGCGACCTTGCCGCACGCGAGCCGTGGCGTAATTTACTGGCGCACTGGCAGGCGTTCGTGCCGGACTGGCAAACGCGTCCGCAAGCGCAATCACTGCTTTCACAACCGTGGCAGCCGCTGTCAAAAGCCATTGCTGCCGGGCTCAATTCTCCGCTGGCGTCTTCCTGCGGACGTTTATTTGATGCCGTCGCCACCGCGCTGGGCTGTGCGCCGCCGAAGCTGAGCTGGGAAGGTGAAGCCGCCAGCCGGCTGGAAGCGCTGGCGCATCAGGCATACGGCATTTCACACCCCGTCACAATGCCGCTGCGGCATACCGAAAACGGCACGTTGCTGGATCTGGCGACGTTCTGGCACCAATGGCTGGACTGGCAGGCATCGCCCGCCGCACGGGCCTTTGCTTTTCATGACGCACTCGCCCAGGGCTTCGCCGCCCTCGCCCGTTATCACGCGGTCAGAACCGGCATTCGCACCGTCGCAACCGGCGGCGGCGTGCTGCATAACCGTTTACTGCGCCAGCTTTTACATCGCTACTTAGCGCCCCTGAATGTGCTGATGCCACAAAACATTCCCGCCGGTGATGGCGGTCTGGCGCTGGGCCAGGCCCTCATTGCCTGTGCCCGTCTGCAACATACTTCTGCTCAGATTTCTTCTGGTTTTAAAAATAAGGATTTCCATGATTAACCGTCAATTTTTCTCTTCGAACCGTCGCGCTTTCTGGCTGCTGGCCGGACTGGTGGCCGTGAATTTACTCGCCTGGGGATGGGCACTGGCGGTGTTTCGTCACAACGCGGCGCTGATCGCCGCGTCATTACTGGCTTACAGCTACGGACTGCGTCACGCGGTCGATGCCGATCATATTGCGGCTATCGATAACGTGACCCGCAAGCTGATGCAACAGGGGCAGCGGCCGGTCGCCGTCGGGGCATTTTTCTCCCTTGGACATTCCAGCATTGTGGTACTGGCCTGCGTGGCGATTGCCGCCACCTCGCTGGTCTTCGGCAATAAAATCGGCTGGCTGCATGATTACGGCAGCACTATCGGCACGCTGGTTTCGGCGCTGTTTTTACTGCTGATGGCGCTGCTGAATGCGTTGATCCTGCGGGACGTTTACCGTCGTTTTCAGAAAGTGAAACAGGGAAAAAGCTTTACCGCCAAAGAAGAACTGCACGCGGTACAAGGCGGTGTGATGAGCCGGATCTTCAGCTTCGCCTTTAATCTGGTGAATAAAAGCTGGCAGATGTATCTGGTGGGATTTTTGTTCGGGCTGGGTTTTGATACCGCGACTGAAATCGGCCTGCTGGGTATTTCTGCCGCAGGTGCGTCTTCCGGCATGTCGGTATGGAGCATTCTGGTGTTTCCGGCGCTGTTTGCCAGCGGCATGGCGCTGGTCGATTCACTGGATAACTTTGTGATGGTCGGTGCCTACGGCTGGGCGTTTGATAAACCGGTACGCAAGCTCTATTACAACATGACCATCACCGCCACCAGCGTGGTGATCGCCCTGTTTATCGGCGGACTGGAAGCACTCGGACTGGTGGCCGACAAACTCGATTTGCACGGCGGATTATGGACCATTGTAGAACGCCTTAATGACAATATGGGCAGCGTCGGATACGCCGCCGTGGCGATTTTCCTGGTGTTCTGGGGCATCTCTGCGCTCAATTACCGCCGTAAAGGCTACGACAATCTGGCAGTGTGATCGTCTTTAAAATCAGGCGTCGTTCGGCAAGGTGATCTGTTTTTCCAGACGCAGCGATCCGCCGTCCGTCACCGTGATCATAATTTGGGTTTTACTGCCCGGCTGAACGGAGAAACGCATACGGCCCAGCGGTTGTGGCTGGTTAGCGGTCAGATTGACATTGCTGCTCTGGCGGCTGGTGCTGCTGCCGGACACGCCTTCCTGTGAAACAGAAACCGCCACCTGACAGGCGCAGGCTTTAGTGAGACTGACCATCGGGGTAATGACATAGGTCTGCGCGTCGTTGTGGGTGTCGAACCACAGCTGGTTGGACATCACGGCGGCAATCAGGAGCAAATGCATGGCGTTTATCCTCAGAGTTCATTCGAAAAAAAACAGGGCTAGTGCCCTGTTTTGCTGTGATCCTCCCCTTCGCAGGGGAGGAAGCGTTATCAGTTTTGTGACGCATACGCCAGGTTAGCTGTACCGACCTGAGTAATGCTGGTCAGAGAGCCATTGGCGCTTTGTGACGCCTGAGCGTAGTTGCCTGAACCATTCTGGGAGACAAGCACTTTACTGCCGTTTGCGCTCTGCGCCACGTTGGCACCGTTGTAATCACCCTTTTGCACTACGCTGATCAGGCTGCCATCACCGGTCTGATTGGTGCTGGAGCTGTTTCTGTAGCCATCCTGACTAACCGCTGTCAGCGATTTTTGAGCGCCAGTCTGAGTGGCATTCGCCAGGTTTGAGGTACCCTGTTGGTAAATCTGAATTTCAGAATTCCACTGAGTCGCAGTGAATGTCGGAACCGTTGAAGGAGGTGTCGTTGTCGGAGGTGTAGAACCACCGCCGCCGCCGCCATGATTTGAACCGGTTGCAAACGCACTGCCACTGACGACTAAAGCGGAGACTGCCACAATTTTCCAAAGTTTCATGATGCTACCCCATTGGTTTAATATCGGATGTCATGTTTTACCCTTCATATTTCGAGTTGCAGATGCGTTGGCTGCACTCGCTCACACCCGTCGCTTAGTTATCTAAGCTCCCGGTGATTCCCGACCTTGCCGCCTTCCTGCACCTCAAACTATTTTGGGTATGATTTTGTATTAATGCTGTGTCACTCTAATCGCCATTCCTGACGAGTTTTGTACGACACCGCTGCTCTGGTTCGTACCATTCTGGCGAATTTCCGTCACACTCCGGCCTTTTTGCAGAATGTAAGCCGTATTGCCAAAATTCTGTTGCGTAATGGATGCATCCCCGCCGCCGCTTTGCGAAATATAAGCAAAGTTATCGCTGCCGCTTTGGGATATATCGGCGTTATTTCCATTACCTCGCTGATTTACCACCGCAGTATTTTCTGACCCTGACTGACGGATGACGCTGGAATTGCCGTACCCCGTCTGATTATTTGCAGCCAGATTACTATTACCGTTCTGGTAAATCGTTGATGAATTCCCTGATGAATTCCTCGCGCCAGCGAAGACTTGTTCCGGACTGTCACTACTCATTTCCGAATAAGCCATATCAAACTGCTGAGCGTGAACGACCCAGGAGACTGAAAGTAACGCCAGGGTCAGTAAAGTCTTTTTCATTTCGTCACCTGTATATCTCCGGCGACTGTGTATTAGCTCACCAGGTTATTGCTGTTGACGAATTGATTATGATGTTTGGCGGAAATAAGAAACTCACCCGCACGTCGTATTTTAATTTTTAACTTCATTAAAAAGTATGAGACGTCACTTCTCATGCGGATTGACCAGAATGTTTCAGTAATACGTCAGTGACGCTAATCGACCCCATGGCATTAATCCTAAAGTGCCAGGAAACTCCGGCGCAAATAATCACACAAATGCAACTATTCCTAATCCCCTTGCGGTTTAAAAATGGCCTTAAAAGAGATCGCCGCCACATTTCCACCCCTTATCATTCCGGCTTTTACGGTATTTAGGGTGCCCGCCGGGCGCTTTACGCAGGCATATTCAGGTCTTAAAACGGCCTAACCTAAGTGAAATCGATTATACAGGAAGCAGTTATTTGAGTTATTAAAGAGGAATCATGCGCCGGATTGCTGTATCCCGTGGATTATTCAGACCGGCATTTATTTAAATGTGCTGTCATAACAAGGCCAAACGTTAAGATAATGTAAATCCATTACTTAAGGTTTATTTAACATGCACGATTCATGCTAAAGGCAATACATTAAGAAAATTTTATAAATTTTACGTTACATTTTGAAACATAAATAAGCCTTGCGTAAGGTCATCCAAAAGCTAAATTGAGTCTGTACCGCACATAGAGCGACTTAAAATATTGTGCGCCTCACGCTGCGTTTATTTGCTACTTTCAGATATGCACAGCAAATATAAAGCTATAGATTTAGCACATAATATCTCAGTCTATTACCGGTCTGTTTATACAAAGACGCGCAGGCTGTGGCTATAAAAATCAGGGCAGGGTTTCATTATGAGTAATGAAGCAGCAATCAATAATAATATTCTTTTATTAGTGACTAAACCATCATTACAAGCCAGTGCTTTATTGCAGCAATTAAAACAGCAACTTTGTGTCAATACCCGGTTACACAGCATTCATAAAACACTTGAGGATCAGTATCTTCATCAGACGCTTATTCTTTTCGACATGATGGAAGCTGACCGGCGGACTATTGAGATCTGGCAATCCGCCATTAACCGTTATCACGAGAGTGTGAAGTTATTATTATTAAATACGCCCGATAATTACCATTTTCGGGAAATAGAAACCTGGCCGCGAATAAGCGCTGTTTTTTATCTTTCTACTGACGAAGAACATCTGGTGGAAGGGATCCGCAGCGTGATCCGCGGAGAATGTTACTTCTCTCAGGGTTTCGCCAGCTATCTGATCAATCAGTCCGGTGCCTTCCGGCACATGCATTCAGAAGATACCGGCCTGACTCATCGCGAAAAAGAGATCCTCAATAAGTTACGCGTGGGTGCGTCCAACACGGAAATCGCACAGCTTTTGTTTATCAGTGAGAACACCGTCAAGACGCATCTTTATAATTTATTTAGGAAAATTTCGGTAAAAAACCGTACTCAGGCGGCGTCCTGGGCAAATGACAATCTCAAGCGCTGACATCATGACTATTTGCATCAGGACCTTCTGGCTCTGGCTGGCGCTGCTCTGCGCCACCTGCCTGCACGTACAGGCTGCGGATATCAAAGACCCGGGGCTGATTACCGACCGGACAGTGACGTCGGTGGGGCACGATTTTTATCGCAGCTTCACCGCCAAATGGGAACAGAACTACCCGGAAACCATCACGATTTCAGAAAGACCCAGCGCCCGCTGGGGCAGTTGGATCACCATAAAGATAGGTCAGGACACCCTTTATCAAACTCTGTTGTTTCCTAACCGTCACAACTTTGAGAAGGACGTCGACACCGCACTGGCTGGCGTGACGGAGGCGTTATCACGACGCCAGCTGGACAAAGCGTTACTTGGCACCGGGGATCTTGCCCATGACGAATTTTAATGCACAGCCTCTTTTAAGGAGAGCATCGTGAATATTTCAGTCTCTGCTTCGCGTTCAGTCATGTTGCTGGCATTACTGACGGCGTCCCCGGTTTCCTGGGGAGGCAACATGGTTTTCCAGTTCATTAACCCGAATTTCGGCGGCAACCCGAATAATGGCGCGTTCCTGCTCAATGAAGCCCAGGCGCAAAACTCCTATAAGGATCCGGATTCGTACGATTTCGGCACTACCGGCACCTCTGCGCTGGATAACTTCACCGCATCGATTCAGTCGCAGCTGCTGGGCAGTCTGATGGGCAACGTGAATCAGGGCAAACCGGGGCGGCTGGTGACGCAGGACTTTATTGTGGATATCCAGAATACCGACGGGCAACTGGTGATGAATGTCACCGACCGTAAAACAGGCAAGATTTCCACCATTCAGGTTCAGGGCCTGTCTGCCACTACCAACTGATTCCGGCGACAAATAAAAACAGGAACAACATCATGCGCAGCTATTTATTACTCATCGCAGTTTTTGTGTTGAGCGGGTGTCTCACAGCGCCCCCGAAAGAAGCCGCCAGACCGACATTATTGCCACGGGCACCGAGTTATACCGACCTGACTCATCTCCCGGCCCCGAAGGGACGTGTATTTGTCTCCGTTTATAATATTCAGGATGAAACCGGTCAGTTCAAACCGTATCCGGCGAGTAACTTCTCGACTGCGGTGCCGCAAAGCGCCACGGCCATGCTGGTCTCGGCGTTAAAAGACTCTAAATGGTTTATTCCGCTGGAACGTCAGGGACTGCAAAACCTGCTCAATGAACGCAAAATTATCCGTGCGGCTCAGGAAAACGGCAGTGTCGCTATCAATAATCAGCGTCCGCTTTCTTCTTTGGTGGCGGCAAATATTTTGATTGAAGGCTCGATTATCGGCTATGAAAGCAATGTGAAATCGGGCGGCATAGGGGCGCGTTACTTCGGTATCGGTGCCAGTACGCAGTACCAGTTGGACCAGATAGCCGTGAACCTGCGTGCTGTCGACGTCAATACCGGGGAAGTTTTGTCGTCTGTGAATACCAGCAAGACGATTTTGTCGTATGAAGTGCAGGCCGGGGTGTTCCGCTTTATCGACTATCAGCGTCTGCTGGAAGGCGAACTGGGCTATACCACCAACGAGCCAGTGATGTTGTGCCTGATGTCGGCCATTGAATCCGGGGTTATTTATCTGGTCAATGACGGTATCGACCGTAATCTGTGGCAATTGCAGAATCCGTCGGAAGTGAATTCGCCGATACTGCAACGCTACAAAAACAGCGTTGTCCCTGCCGAATCCTGATAGGGCTGTTGGCGAAGGTAAGGGGTGGGTTGACACCCCTTACCTTCTTTTTTAAGCATTTAAGCGAATATCAGGTTTTATTCTCTTCGCTTTTCACCGCCTGACGGTAATTATTCACCCGTTTTTTGTCCTCAAGATTGAAGTCAGGGTCGAGATAAATACTCAGCCGTTTGATCAGTAAATCGTCAAATGCAAACACCGTACAGAAATGATGACTGCCGGCTTCCGAGGTCGGCCAGCGGTCGCCGTTTTGCATCACACCACGCATCTGCCCTTCCAGCACAATGGTGTCGCCATCGCCGAGAAACCGGAAAGCATCCTGAATATGCTGGATCTTGTCGATTTCCAGGGCGAAGCGTTTACCCAGTTCTCCCAGGGATGACTTCCCCTGCGCGGTGCCAAATTTCGGAAAAAACAGCACCACATCTTCAGCAAAGAGATCCAGCAAAGTCGAATCTGCCTGATCCAGTTTGGCGTAGAAATTCTTAACGATTTCAATGCGTTTTTCTTTCAGTTCGTGTTCTGACATTTTCACCTCGAAATTCTCCATCCAATACCTAAGCCTAGTGACTGCGGCTGATTTTGCCAGTTATGTGGTGATGCTCACAAAATGCGCCCCCTGCCCTGGAAAAGAGTTTTCTGCACCGGAACACGGAACCCATTACACTGGCGTACGTTTTTACCCTTACTTCCTCTTACACTTTCGGAGAGTCACGGATGTCTCAGTTCAATCGGGCCGGCCTCAGTTTGCCCCCACTGCCCGTTCCCTCCCGCTGGCTTATCATGGTTGTCTGCCTGCTGCAGGGACTTTTGCTGTATTACTTTTTCTCAGACAGCCAGGCGGTCACGCGGTCGGCTTTCTCCCACAATATTTACGGCCAGACTATGGCATTCACATTACCGGTGCTGATGTCGTTGTCGCTGGTACAGCTGAATGACCGCCGGTTCTGGGGTGCAATGGCGTTGATGACCTTGTTGCTGGCAGGATTGGCAACGTGGGTGAAAAGTAATGTGACCGGCACACCGGCAGATTCGGTGATGGTGCCGTTTAACCTTTCGCTGGTGACGATGGTCTTTTTTGTGCTGCCCTGGTTACAGGTGCAGACGTTCCCGGCGCAGAACCGTTACCGTTACGCCCATCTTGCCGCCTGCTACAGCCAGAATATGCTGTGTGCAATGCTCACTTTCCTGCTGATGCTGCTGACCGTCGGCGTGCTGGCGCTGTGCGCTGCCCTGTTCAGGGTGATTGGCATTGAATACTTCCACGCGCTGTTTTTCGATACGCCACTGTTTATGCATCTGGTTTTCGGGCTGCTGCTGGGGATAAGCATCATCACCTGCCGCACACAACCGGCGCTGATGAACACCACCCGCAATATTATCCGTTTCATTCTCAAAGGCCTGCTGCCTCTGGTGGCGTTCGTTGCGCTGATCTTCCTGTTCGCCCTGCCGTTCACCGGTCTGACGGCGTTGTCGAAAACCTGGTCCGCCGCCAGTCTGCTGACCATTATGGCGCTGAGTCTGCTGGTGCTGGTGAACGTCGTGCGCGAAACGGACAGCGGCGTGAAACCTTATCCGCAGGCTGTCCGCTGGCTGGTCAATGCAGCCATCCTGCTGCTGCCGGTGTATGCCGCGCTGGCGCTGTATTCTACCGGTCTTCGCGTCTCGCAATACGGCTGGACGCCGCAGCGCCTGTGGGCGGTGGTGATCATTGCGGTCACGCTGACAGCGTCGCTTTGCTACAGTTCTTCCGTTTTCGATAAACGCCCGGACTGGCTCTCACGTCTGAATCAGTTCAATAAACCGCTGTCATTGTTAGTTGTATTGCTGGTTATCGCGGTCAACAGCCCGCTGCTCGATCCTTGCCGTATCAGCGTCAACAGTCAGATTGCGCGGCTCGACAGCGGTAAAACGCAGGCGAAAGATTTTGATCTCAAATTACTGCGCTTTGAAACCGGCCGTCGTGGCAATGAGGCGCTGGCGAAACTGCTGCAACATCCTGCATTTACCGCTGATCCGCGCCTGCTTGCCACGGTGAAAAATACCCTGGCAATGACCTCACGCTGGGGCTCATACAATGATAAAGAGGCCGATGCACTGGCTAAAAATTATCGTGTTGAGGAGGCGAAAAAGATGATCACGCTGGCGAAAGGCGCAGTGCAGCCGGATGACGGCTGGTGGAAAGGTCTTCCTGCGCTGGAACAATACCGCAACACACTGCGCGATTGTCTGAGCGTTCAGGGCGTGTGTATCGTCAATACGCTGGATCTTAACAGTGACAGACAGAAAGAAATCCTGCTCTGTAATACGCTGGATGCGCCTTCCGTCAACTGCCGGGTTTACGCGAAGCAGGCCGGACAGTGGGCGCAAAGCGGTGAACTTTATCTGTATCAGGAAAAAGATAAAGAGACGCTGATCCAGGCACTGCGCAACGGTGAAGTTAAACCCGCGCCGCGCAAATGGGCGGATATCCAGATCGAAGGGAAGCGTCGCGTGGTGCATTACCAGCAGGATGAAAACTGATTTATCCGCCAGTCACCGGCAGGATCTCTGCCGGTGAACCCGCGGTTAAGGCGTCATGCGTAACAGGGTGTCATCTTTACGGAAGTAATGATGATAAATCGCTGCCAGCGCATGTAAGCCAATCAGGTAATAACCGCAGTTCGCCAGAAACACATGAATCTGTTTAACCGTGCTGCGCACGGAAGGATCCGGCGTCACGAACTGCGGCACCTGCCAGCCAAACAACACCCAGTCACGTGCGCCAAATTCCAGCGTCAGCACGCCCAGCACCGGCAGCGAGAGAAATAACAGATACAACACGCCATGTACCGCGTGCGATGCCGCGATCTGCCAGCGTGGCAAAGGCGGCGTGATGACGGGCGTGGCATAACGGGTACGCAGGAACACACGCACCCACATCAGCAGCCAGACGCAAATCCCGAAATTAAAATGCAGTAATCGCACCAGCGGCTGGTTATCTTCCGGAAAATAGTCGCGGGTCAGCATCGCGGTATACGTCAGAATAATCATCAGTAAGGTTGCCCAGTGCAGGCTTATTTGCGACAGCGAATAACGGTTTTTCATGAGCAATTTCCTGGCCGGAGGATATTAAAGGCGAAATCAAAAGTGACAGAGTGAGTATAGAGAGGAATTACGCAGACTTTGTGGATAAGGCCGGGCGATAAGGATAAAGAAGTTAAAGTACTGCTATAAAAAAAACCGGGCCAAAGCCCGGTCTGATTTGCTGAGGCGGCTTATGCGCCGACAGAAGGATCCGGCCCAACCGGCGGTTCACTGCTGGTTTTTTTCGGGGCCAGTAAACCGTCAGCACGGAACATCGCTTTGATACCGCGAATGGCCTGACGGATACGATCCTGATTTTCGATCAGCGCGAAACGGACGTGCGTATCACCGTAATCACCAAAACCGATGCCCGGAGACACGCAGACTTTCGCGTCAGACAGCAGGCGTTTGGCGAACTCCAGCGAACCTAAATGCGCATACGCCGGGGGGATTTTTGCCCAGACATACATCGACGCTTTCGGGTTTTCCACCATCCAGCCCGCTTCATGCAGCCCGCGCACCAGCACATTACGACGCTGACGGTATTGCTCGGCGATATCTTTCACACATTGCTGATCGCCTTCCAGCGCGGCAATCGCAGCAACCTGTAACGGCGTGAACGTCCCGTAATCGTGATAACTTTTGATACGCGCCAGCGCGCTGACCAGCTCAGGATTGCCGACCATAAAGCCGATACGCCAGCCCGCCATGTTGTAGCTTTTCGACAGGGTGAAGAACTCTACCGCAATATCTTTCGCGCCCGGCACCTGCATGATCGACGGCGCTTTCCAGCCGTCGTACACGATATCCGCGTAGGCCAGATCGTGAATAACCAGCACGTTGTATTGTTTGGCCAGCGCGACCACGCGTTCGAAGAAGTCCAGCTCTACGCATTGCGCCGTCGGGTTGGACGGAAAGCCGAGGATCATCATTTTCGGACGAGGAATGGTTTCGCGAATGGCTTTTTCCAGTTCAGCAAAGAAATCCACACCTTCTGCCAGCGGCACGGATCGCACCTGAGCACCGGCGATCACTGCGCCGTAAATGTGGATCGGATAACTTGGGTTTGGCACCAGAACGGTATCGCCATGATCCAGGGTCGCCAGCATCAGATGCGCCAGACCTTCTTTCGAACCGATGGTGACGATAGCTTCGCTTTCCGGGTCGATCTCCACCTGATAACGATCGGCGTACCAGCGGGAAATCGCACGACGCAGACGCGGAATACCGCGTGACGTTGAGTAACCGTGGGTGTCTTCGCGCTGCGCAACCTGCACCATTTTTTCCACAATGTGCGGCGGTGTCGGGCCGTCAGGGTTGCCCATGCTGAAATCAATAATGTCTTCGCCGCGATGGCGTGCGGCCATTTTCAGTTCAGCGGTGATGTTGAAAACATAAGGGGGAAGACGATCAATACGTGAAAAACGACGTGGTGAACTGGAATCAGCCATAATTTCCTCTGGGATACGTAAGCGCCCGGACCGTCCGAGCGACGCTGGCCGCGTTGCGGCCTTCAACGAACATAACGCAGAGAAAAACAGCTGTCGAGATACTGAGCGTTTTTTTTTACGGACGCGGATCAGTTGCCAGCAGCCCCAGCAGCCAGTCGTTCTTCCACTCGTCGCCAATCCGGTAACTGTCGCGCAAACGCCCTTCCATCTGAAAACCGCATTTCTCCAGCACGCGGCGCGAACCGTCATTGCCTTCCAGTACGTTGGCCTGCAGGCGGTGAAATCCGCAGTGGTCAAAAGCAAAGTTCAGCACTTCACGCAGGGATTCCACCGCGTAGCCTTTACGCTGATGCTCGGGCGCGAGAATAAACCCCACTTCGCCCTGTTTATAAGGCCGCCAGTCCGGGAAGAATCCGGTCAGCCCCACTGCGGCGCCGGTCTCTTTTTCGCGGATCAGCAAGCATAACCAAAAGTCGCAATAGCGATCCCAGTTGCCCAGCCGCTGTTCAAAACGGGTATGAACCTGAGCGGGCATCTCGATATCGCCGATAAAACGCATCACCTCCGGCGTCTGGTACAACCGCAAGAAAAATGCCCAGTCGTCAGCCTGAATGGGCTGCATAATCAGCCGCGGCGTGGATAACGAAATCATCTCGGTTGGCTCTCCTGTGTCTGCCGATGGTGAAAGTCTGACCTTTTACATATAATAACGGCTGAATCCATTTGGCACGCTTATCTTTACGGCGCGCAAAGAGTTAATCTGCTATGCCTCACATTTTCGATATGTTGCTGGCGGTCTTTGACCGTGCGGCGCTGATGCTCATTTGTCTGTTTTTCCTCACGCGTACCCCGCTGTTCCGTAAACTGCTGCATAAAGAAAACGAGAGCCACACGCCGCTGGAGCTGGCGGCGGTGACCGCCATTTTCTCGCTGTTTGCGATTTTCGGTACGCTTTCCGGGATCAACGTCGAAGGCTCGCTGATTAACGTACGCACCATCGCCATTATGTCCGGCGGGATCTTGTTCGGTCCCTGGGTCGGGATTATCACCGGCCTGATTTCAGGTACTCACCGTTTTCTCATCGACATTCACGGGCCGACGTCAATTCCGTGCCTGATCACCAGTATTACTGCCGGTTTCCTTTCCGGTTACATCAACAAAAAAGTCAAAAAAGCGCTGCACTGGAAAGTCGGGATCATCGCCGGAATGCTGTGCGAAACACTGACCATGGTGCTGATTCTGCTGATGGCACGCCCATTTTCGCTCGGGCTGGATATCGTCATGAATATCGCCGCACCGCTGATCCTCGGTGCCAGTTCCATCGGCCTGATTGTGTTACTGGTGCAAAGCGTCGAAGATGAAAAGGAAGTCATTGCCGCACGACAGGCGCGGCTGGCGCTGGATATCGCCAATAAAACGCTGCCCTATTTCCGTAATATAGACGGCCGTAATATCGAAGGCCGAAATATCAACGCCGAATCCCTGGCCAGCATCTGCCGCATTATCCGCGAGGATATCGATGCCGATGCGGTGGCTATCACGGATACTAAAAACATACTGGCATACGTCGGCGTGGGCGCGGATGAATACAATATCGGTCATGAATCGCTGAGTGAGATGACCAAAGCCACACTGGAAAGCGGCGAGATCACGGTCAGAAACAATGATGAAATGGATCGCACGCCGCAGATCCACTCGCTGATTATTATTCCCCTGTGGGAAAAAGGCGAAGTGACCGGCTCGCTGAAAATTTATTATTGTGACCCGCACCGTATTACGTATTCGCTGAAAGTGATGGCCATCGGGCTGTCGCAAATAATGTCCACGCAGATGGAAGTCTCACGTACTGAACAACTGCGCGAAATGGCCAATAAAGCGGAAATGCGCGCATTGCAGAGCAAGATAAACCCGCATTTCCTGTTTAACGCGCTGAATGCGATTTCATCGTCGATCCGCGCCCGCCCTGACGTGGCGCGTCAGCTGATCATCAATCTTTCCCGTTATCTGCGCTACAACCTGGAACTGAATGACGAGCTGATCGACCTGCGCAAAGAACTGCATCAGGTACAGGATTACATCGCCATCGAACAGGCGCGTTTTGGCAGCAAACTGACGGTGATTTATGACATTGATGACGATATTTCGGTGAAAATCCCCAGTCTGCTGATCCAGCCACTGGTAGAAAACGCAATTGTTCACGGCATTCAGAAATGCAGCGGAAAAGGCGTGGTGGTGATTTCAGTTAAGCATCAGGCTGAGGGAATTAAAGTTTCCGTGAAAGACACCGGCCATGGCATTAATCAGGAAACCATTGACCGCGTAGCGCGCAATGAAATGCCCGGTAATAAAATCGGCCTGCTGAATGTGCATCACCGCGTTTCGTTGTTATACGGGCAGGGTCTGACCATCCGGCGACTGGAGCCGGGCACCGATATTTCTTTTGTTATTACTCACGCTCCTGCGAAAGTCACGGCGGCCATACAGAGCCAGATTGCCTGATCCGCAGGGCGTTTTCATTTTACCCGCCCGCCTTTCGGGCCACCGCACCAGGGAGATAATTCAGTGAAAGCAATTATCGTCGAAGATGAAGTACCGGCTCAGGAAGAGCTGAGTTATCTGATCAATACGCACAGCAGCATTCAGGTTGAAGCAATATTTGATGACGGACTGGACGTGCTTAAATATCTGCAATCGCATGAAGTGGATGCGATTTTTCTCGATATCAGCATTCCTTCGCTCGACGGCGTTTTGCTGGCGCAAAATATCAGTAAATTTGCCCATAAACCTTATATCGTTTTCATCACCGCCTATAAAGAACACGCTGCAGAAGCCTTTGAAATCGAAGCGTTTGATTACATTCTCAAGCCTTATCATGAGTCACGCATTGTCACTATGCTGCAAAAGCTGGAGTCGCATTTTCGCCGTGATAAAGAACTGGCTGGTAAAGAGACCGGAGAGAAACAGGAAGGGATCCCGCCTGTAACCGGCAACGCGCAGCGGGTGAGTCACAGTATTAATCTGATCAAAGACGAGCGGATTATTGTGACGGATATCAACGATATTTATTACGCCGCCGCGCAGGAAAAGGTGACGCAGGTCTATACCCGCAAAGAAGAATTCACCATGCCGATGAATATCACCGAATTGTGCAACCGGCTGCCGGAGGAGCATTTCTTCCGCTGCCATCGCTCATATTGCGTGAACCTGTCAAAAATCCGCGAGATCGTACCCTGGTTCAACAATACCTATATTTTGCGCTTAAGCGATTTAGATTTCGAAGTACCGGTGAGTCGCAGCAAGGTGAAAGAATTCAGGCAGTTAATGCGGTTCTGATGGGAAGCTGGCGGGTTCTGAGCCGGAGGGCGTTATTTTTGGCGTCTGACTCTGAATTATTACAAAAATGTCATCAACCCGTCATCCTCAGGTTAGCCAGTAATCAGTAGACTTTGTTTCGTCAAGACAGAGGATATTTCGTACTTTCTCATGTCTGTGATGAGAAAAACCCAAATATAGCTCTGCAAAATATTCTGCGTTATTAACAAATAACATTGAGTTCAAAAGGACGAACATATGTTTAAAAAGAAATTATTACTCGCCGGTATTATCAATGCTCTGTGTCTGACGTCTGCGTATGCAGCGAACCCTCTTAGCGTCCACGTTCTGAACCTGCAAAACGGGCTGCCATCACAGGGTGTAAGCGTATCGCTCGAGAAGCAGGAAGGTAACAAATGGGTGCAGTTGAGCAGCGGAGTAACCAACGAACAGGGAAGAATTCCGGCGCTGTATCCCAATGAAAATGTGATGGAGAAAGGGAATTATCGGGTAACGTTCAAAACCGGCGAATGGTTTGAAAAGCACCATACCGCTTCATTTTTCCCGGAAATCCCCGTTATTTTTAAAGCGGATGGCTCAGTGCCTCACTATCACATTCCTCTGCTTGTCAGTCCTTACGGCTTCTCGACTTACCGCGGGAATTAAAGTCAGCAAAGCAATAATGATGGGAGTTTGCTCCTCCCCTGCGATGGGGAGGAGCAAAACTTAGATCGTCATACCAATTGACTGACGTAAGTACGCACCTGCACCCAGCAACCCTGGCTGATCGTGGGTGATCAGGAATACCGGAATATCCATCAGGTAATCTTTGAAGCGGCCTTTATCTTCAAATGCGGCGCGGAAACCGGACGCTTTGAAGAATTCGAGGAAGCGCGGAACAATGCCGCCAGCGATGTATACACCGCCAAATGTCCCCATGTTCAGCGCCAGATTGCCACCGAAACGCCCCATGATCACACAGAACAGCGACAGCGCGCGGCGGCAGTCGACGTTCTCATCAGACAGTGCCAGTTCGGTCACGTCTTTCGGTTTGAAGTTTTCCGGTACGCGGTCGTCCGATTTCACGATAGCGCGATAAAGATTCACCAGCCCCGGACCGGAAAGGATCCGCTCGGCAGATACGTGGCCCATTTCGGTACGCAACTGCTCAAGAATAATGTCTTCTTCTTCGCTGTTCGGTGCGAAATCAACATGACCGCCCTCGCCCGGCAGGCTAAGCCACTGCTTGTTAGCGTGGATCAGATGCGCGACACCCAGACCGGTACCGGCGCCATAGATCACAGCCGGTTTTCCGTCCTGCGCTTTTTTACCGCCGAACTGCAATAAATCCTCTTCTTTCAACATCGGGATCGCCATCGAGACGGCGGTGAAATCGTTGATCACTTCCAGATGTTGCAGACCTAAACTTTTCTTCATTTCTGCAATGGAGAATGCCCAGGTGTGGTTAGTCATTGCCACCCAGTCGCCGGTGATCGGGCAGGCAATGGCGATGCAGGCATCTTCAATTTCCTGTTTTTGCTCAGTAAGATACTCACGGACTGTGGCTTCGAGGCTGTCATATTCCAGCCCGGAAAAGGTCTTCGCCTGCGAAATCTCGCCGCTGTCCAGCGCACAAAGCGCCAGACGGCAGTTGGTGCCCCCGACATCGCCCACCAGGGAGTATTTGGTCATGTTATTCTCCGCAAAAGTAAATTCGTTATGCTGCGCTAAAGAGTACGCTGCCAGACACGCAGATGTAAGTTGTCTTCATCAATTAAAGCGACTGGCCAAACCCCGCCTGTGGGGCAAAGCTTACAGTTTCGTGTGGGCAAAATAGCGGTAATTGCTATACGCTGCAACGCAGTTTTGAACCCGCGCACATTTATGCGGTATGTCACACAAAATAATGTTGAGCGCCCGCAAACAGACTTCGCCAGGATTCATCTAAGCTATTAGGGCAAACAAAGCGATAACGATAAATAAGGAAATTCTTGCATGTTTCATCCCCGCGCCAGAATTATGCTGGCTTTCGCCCTGCCCGCCGTCATTATCGGGGTGCTTTCCAGCCTGATTCTGGTCTTTATCATGATGATTGCTGGTGCATTGCAAAACCTGCTGTGGCAACACATTCCCGCCGTTTTACAAGTGAATACGGAATCGGCCAGCTGGACACTGTTTATGCTGACGCTGACCGGCATCGGTGTTGGCGCGATTATTAAGTATATGCCAGGCCACGCGGGGCCGGATCCGGCCACTGAATCGCTGATTGGCGCGCCGGTGGCGGTAAACGCATTACCGGGTCTGGCGCTGGCGCTGATGGTCGGACTGGCCGGCGGCGTCAGCCTCGGGCCGGAACATCCGGTCACGGTGATTAATATCGCACTGGTGGCGTGGCTGGGTGGACGTCTGATGCCTAAAGTGCCGACCACTGACTGGGTGATCCTGGCGGCAGCCGGGACTATCGGCGCACTGTTTGGCACGCCGGTCGCGGCGGCGCTGATTTTCTCGCAAACCCTCGGTACCAATAAAGATGTGCCGTTATGGGATCGCCTGTTTGCCCCTTTGCTTGCCGCCGGTGCCGGTGCGCTGACCACCGATCAGTTCTTCCAGCCGGATTTCTCGCTCAGCATTCCTTCTTATGATTCTTCCAGCCTGATCGACATTTTCAGTGGCTCCGTCGTGGTGCTGATCGCCATCGCGCTGGGGATGATCGCCGTGTGGCTGTTCCCGCATATGCACCGGCTGTTCAATACGATTCAGAATCCGATATTACGCCTCGGCCTTGGCGGTTTTGTGCTGGGTCTGCTGGCGCTGATCGGCGGAGAAATCACGCTGTTCAAAGGTCTGGATGAAATGAAAGAGCTGGCACATTCCAATCAGCTGTTTGAGATGGGACCTCTGCTGGCGATTACGCTCACCAAACTCGCGGCGTTAGTGGTCGCTGCCGCCTGTGGTTTTCGTGGCGGGCGCATTTTCCCGGCAGTATTTGTCGGGGTATCGCTCGGGTTGATGTTGCATCAGTACGCACCGGATGTGCCCGCTGCGGTAACGGTTTCATGTGCGGTAATGGGGATGGTGCTGGTGGTGACACGCGACGGCTGGCTGAGTCTGTTTATGGCCGCCGCCGTGGTGCCGGGGCTGAAACTGTTGCCATTGCTGTGCATTGTCATGCTGCCAGCCTGGCTGATGCTGGCCGGTAAGCCACTGATGCAGGTCGCAAAACAGCGGCTGAACCGGCAGATCACAAAAGAAGATTAATCCTGTTTTAACGCAAATTCCGCCGCCGCCAGCGCATGAATGGCGGTGGTGTCGAACACCGGTACGCTCGCGTCTTCGGCCCCGACCAGCAGGGTGATTTCGGTACATCCAAGAATGATCCCTTCCACGCCCTGCTGTTCTAATTTACTAATAATCCGGCGATATTCCTCGCGGGAATCCTCCTTAATCATGCCCAGACACAGCTCTTCGTAAATGATGCGGTGGACAATCGCCCGGTCGGCTTCGTCCGGCGTCACCACGTCAATCTGATGCTTTTCCTGCAAACGTCCGCGATAGAAATCCTGTTCCATGGTGAAACGCGTGCCGAGCAGGCCGATTTTACGCAGGCCCTGCCCTTTGATTTTTTCGGCCGTCGCATCGGCGATATGCAGCAGCGGCAGGCCACCGATGCGTTCGATATCGTCCGCGACTTTATGCATGGTGTTGGTGCACACGACGATGACGTCCGCGCCAGCGCGCGCCAGTGAATTCGCGGCGTTACCGAGAATTTCACCCGCCTGCTGCCAGTCACCGGCCATTTGCAACTTTTCGATTTCATAAAAATCGACGCTGTAGAGAAACAGTTTGGCCGAATGCAGGCCGCCCAGTTGCTGTTTCACATGCTCATTGATCATGCGGTAATACGGCACGGTGGATTCCCAGCTCATACCGCCAATCAGCCCTAACGTTTTCATCTTGACGCCCTGTATTTTCCGGATGCCAAAACCATAACCGACAAAAAGCCCGCGGACAAAGAAAATGTCGGCGGGCTTTTTTGTGCTGCTTTACGGCAATGAGAATTACTGTTTAGCCGGGCAATCTTCTGCTGCCAGACGACGGTTCATCCAGCGCTGACGGAGCGTGTCGTAAACCCAGTTGTACGCCACGGTATACGGCAGGAAGAACAGGAAGAACCCGATTTCCAGCATAAAGGCGTCCAGCAGTCCGATGCCCAGCCACAGCGCGGCAATCGGCAGACCAATTATGATAAATCCGCCTTCGAAGCCCAGCGCGTGCGCCACGCGGATTTTAAATGTCCGCACCACACGGGAAACCGGCCAGAATTTGTCAAACAGGCTGTTATAGACGATGTTCCAGACCATCGCTGTCGTTGACAGCATGATTGCCAGTGCGCCCATTTCCCAGACCGGTTTGTTCAGCGCCCAGGCGGCGGCCGGCGCTGAAATCAGCACGGCGAGGGTTTCAAAACCTACCGCATGGAAGATGCGTTCGCCGAATGTTTTCTGAGAGATATTCCGTGTTTGCTTAGACATAAAAACCTGCCTGATTCCTGATTGTTGTTACGTTACTTGCTACGTGACGGCTGTCACAGGCGGTCATTATCATCACTAAATGAGATAGGTAAAAGATAGAAAGTATCGATAAAATAGATGGATTGAAATCAAAGGATCATCTTATGCGTTATTCCCCGGAAGCCCTGATAGCCTTTGTCGAAGCCGCCGATGCCGGATCGTTTTCAGCGGCAGCGCGTAAGCTGCGCAAAAGTCAGTCCACCGTCAGCACGGCAATTGCCAATCTGGAAGTAGATTTAGGCGTCACATTATTTGACCGCCAGAGCCGGCATCCGGTGCTGACTCCTGCCGGACAGCGCGTGCTGAGCCACGTTCAGGCCATTCTGGCCGCCAGCGAGCGGCTCGATGAACTGGCGGTACGCTTATCAACGCAGGTGGAAACCCGCCTGACGTTTGTGCTGTCCGACACTTATCAGCCGACCCATCACGAAGCGCTGCTGCGCCGCTTTGAGCGCCGGTATCCGGATATTGAATTTGAGTGTCAGATAGCCGAAGACCAGGACGTGATCGACCTGTTGCAGTCAGGCCGCGCGCATATCGGCATGGTTGAAGTGCAGGCGAGTTATCCGCCGGATATCGGTGTGGCGCGCCTGCCGGAGCAAACGGATATGTCGATTTTTTGCAGCCGCGAGCATCCGCTGGCGAAAATGACTGACCTGCAACCGGAGCAATTAAACACCTTTCGCCAGCTCTGTCTGCAACCTTACAGCCGCCGGGAAATGCCCCGGGCGCAGGGGCAAATCTGGTCAGCGCCCAGTTATCTGATGCTGCTGGAAATGGCGGAACAGGGATTTGGCTGGGCGACGTTGCCGCACTGGCTGGTGAAGCAGTTCGGACATGACAAACTGGTCAGCCTGCCGATGCGCGGCTGGCCGAAGCAGATCTCGGTGGATGCAGTGTGGAGTAAGAACAATCAGCCCGGTCCGGCGGGGTCCTGGTTCATCGACCAGCTCATTGACCCGCCGTTACCGGAAACCGATTTACTGCCCTGAGTTACGCTTTGCCAGCGATTTGGTGACGGAATTCAGCAGCTCAGGGATATCCATTTTCGGCAGAACCACTTCTATCCAGGCCATCTGACGCTGCGCGGTAGCCTTTTCAATCGCGTCCTTCAGCGCCTGCGGCGACTCTGCCCGCGCGCTGAACACCTCTTTGCCGCCAAATGCCGCCGGGAACTGGGTCCAGTTCCACTGCGCGATGTCGTTATAACGCTGGGTTTCGCCGTGGATCGCCCGCTCGACGGTGTAGCCGTCGTTATTAATTACAAAAACAATCGGGGGCAGACCGTAACGGATGGCGGCACCTAATCCCTGAAGGGTCAGTTGCGCAGAACCGTCGCCGATCAGCAGCACCACGCGGCGATCCGGTACGGCAATCTGCACACCAAACGCCGCAGGCAGCGTAAAGCCAATGGAACCCCACAATGGCTGGACAACGAACTGGCAATCTTGTGGCAGATTCAGCGCCGCAGCACCGAAACAGGCGGTGCCCTGTTCGGCAACCAGCACGTCGCCCGGTTGCAGTAAATCCTGAATCTGTTGCCAGAAGGCATATTGCCCGAGGCTGTTATCGTGCGACAAAGGCAGGGTGTTACGTTTAACGGCGTAGGACGCTGAGCCGCAGCCCAGTTCGGCGGTAAGCCGGTGCATCACACTGACCGTTTTTTCGAGCGGCAACTGGTGGAAGATCTGATCACCTACACGGGCAAAAAAGGGCTGGAGGTCGATGCATTTACCGGACGGAAGTTGCTGGGTAAAACCAGCGGTGATGGTGTCGGTGAATTTCACGCCGACGGTAATCACCACATCCGCTCCTTCAATCGCTTCTCTGGTTGATGGTGCGCTGGCGGCTCCCGAGTAAGTCCCGGCAAAGTGTGCCTGCTGTTCGTTGAATAAACCTTTACCCATCAGCAATGTGGAATGCGCGAGCGGCACGTCTTCCATCCATTGTTCCAGCGCCTTTTTCACTTTAAAACGGTCTGCCAGAAAATCCGCCAGTAATGAAACGCGTTTGGCTCCCCGCAGATGCTTTTCCGCCGCGGCAACAAAAGCTTCAAGAGAGGAAGGAGAGAAAGGTGGCTGTCTTGCCGGCAGCGGATGCGCTCTGGTGCTGACCGGCAGCGCGGCGACATCGCTTGGCAGCAAAAGATATCCCGGACGCGAGGTGTACATCACTTCTTCGATGACGCGGTCGATTTCGGTCAGCGCATTTTCCGGCGTCAGGGAAGCCTGCGCCACGCTGACCGGTTCTGACATCCGCATAAAGTGGCTAAATTCGCCATCACCCAGCGTGTGATGCAGCAACTCGCCTTTACGTTGCGACGTCAGCGCCGGTGCGCCGACGATATGCACCACCGGCACATATTCGGCGTAACTGCCGGCAATGCCGTTCAGCGCACTCAGCTCGCCGACGCCAAAGGTGGTCAGCAATGCCGCAATCCCTTTGGTACGCGCATAACCATCTGCGCCATATGCAGCATTTAATTCATTGGTACAGCCAACCCAGGTGATTTGCTGATGGTTAATGACGCTGTCGAGGAATTTCAGGTTGTAATCACCCGGCACGCCAAACAGTTCGGAGATCCCGCTAAATGACAAGCGGTCTAAAAGATAGTCACCTACGGTGTATTCATTTTCCATGACGATCCTCTGTTAAAAATAGAGTAAACAGTTAATCCCACTAACTGAAGTATTACTCTATTTCGGAAAATAGGATATTTATTATCCGAAACAGATAATGGAAACGCAGAGTTACAGCCCTGCACTGCATTAACGCAGGGCGCGTTATTCAGCAGTTACGGTAATACGCAGGAAGAATAGTCACGGTTATCAACCACCATGAGCCTAAGGATTGTTCCGGATGTGATCTGAATAGCTGGAAATGCTTGTGAAAGCGCATACACTAAAATCGTTTTTTTATGACATTGTTAACCTTCTGTTCACTCCTGAATTTATTATAAGGACTCACATGGTGTATCAAGCCAGTCCAACCCGTTACGAAAATATGGAATACCGTCGCTGCGGCCAGAGCGGTTTAAAACTGCCTGTCGTTTCACTCGGCCTGTGGCACAACTTCGGCGATAACGCCCATTTTGAGAATGGCCGGAAACTGATCCGCCATGCTTTCGACCACGGGATCACCCATTTCGACCTCGCCAATAACTACGGCCCGCCTCCGGGATCTGCGGAACAGCATTTTGGCCGCATCCTGCAGGAAGATTTACTGCCTTATCGCGATGAGCTGATCATCTCTTCCAAAGCCGGTTACACCATGTGGGACGGCCCTTATGGTGACTGGGGTTCGAAAAAATATCTGGTCGCCAGTCTGAACCAGAGCCTGAAACGCATGGGTCTGGAGTACGTGGATATTTTCTATCATCACCGCCCTGATCCGGACACGCCGCTGGAAGAAACCATGGCAGCGCTGGATTTGATCGTGCGTCAGGGCAAAGCGCTGTATGTCGGTTTATCGAATTATCCGGCTGATCGCGCCAAAAAAGCCTTCGACATCCTGAAAAATCTCGGCACGCCGTGCCTGATCCATCAGCCGAAATATTCCATGTTTGAGCGCTGGGTAGAAGCGGATCTGCTGGATACGCTGGCGGATAATGGTGTGGGTTCAATCGCCTTCTCGCCACTGGCGGGCGGCGTGCTGACAGACCGTTATCTGGCAGGCATTCCGCAAGACTCACGAGCCGCCAGCGACAGTAAATTCCTGACCACCGATCAGCTGACCGAAGAAAAGCTGGAGAAAGTGCGTAAGCTTAATGAGATTGCCCAAGCGCGCGGTCAGAAACTTTCGCAGATGGCGCTGGCGTGGGTTCTGCGCGGCGACCGCGTGACCTCCGTGCTGATTGGTGCCAGTAAAACCAGCCAGATTGATGATGCGGTGGGCATGATCGCCAACCGCCAGTTCAGCGCGGAAGAGCTGGCATCAATCGAAGGCATTTTGGTGTAAACGTTTACCCTAATGAGCAAAAAACGCGCCTTTATGGAGAGTGTGTAAGCTTTGCGTTAAGGCGCGTAAATCATTCAAAACAGGATTGTAAGCAATAGAACCCGTGCCCGCTTCACCTTATAACTGTCAGCATAAATTATAAGGAATCTGGGGCCGCTCATGTTAAAGCCAGTATTATTCGCCACATTGTTCTTTGCCCTGCTCCCTGCGGCGGTACCCACCGTGCAGGCCAGCAGCTTCAGCCTGAATACGCCAGGCCTTTCTATCAATATCGGTGACCGCGATAACCGGGGTTATTACTGGGACGGCTACGACTGGCGTAACCCAGGCTGGTGGAATAGCTATCGCGGTCATCATTATGGTTACCGTGGCCCGCGTGGTCATTACTGGGATGGTTACCGCTGGCGCGATCAGGGCTGGTGGGATCAGCGCCATCCGCCGCGTCGCCCGATGCCACCGCCGCATTATTATCATGGCGACCATGGGCGTCCGCATAATGACCACGGTCACGGTCACGGACATGACAAAGGACGCGGCCACGACGATCACCGTGGCGGTCACGGCGATCATCGCCACTGAACAGAAACAAAAACGGGACAGTTTGCGCTGTCCCGTTTTTTATTGCCTGACGTGTGTCCGGACGCTATTTCAACATGCCGATCAGCAGATAAAGGTTGAGGCTGACGACTATCAGTACAATCAGCCGCCCTGCCCACTGCACGGTTTTGGTGTTGACCATATCGCCCATCAGGCTGCGGTTACCGGTAAAGGCCAGCAGCGGCAACAGCGCCAGCGCAATCCCGAAGCTCAGCAATACCTGGCTCATGACCAGAATACGTGTGGCGTCTAATCCCATCAAAATCACAATAAATGACGGCATCATGGTGACCGTACGGCGCACCCACAGCGGAATGTAGAATTTCACAAAGCCCTGCATCACCACCTGTCCGGCCAGTGTGCCGACCACTGTCGACGATAACCCCGCCGCCACCAGGCTCAGACCAAAAGTGGTCGCAGCGGCGTGACCGAGCAAGGGTTGGAGGGTCAGATAGGCTTCATCGAGTTCACTGATCCCGCTGTGTCCGCTGAAATGGAACGCGGCAGCAGCGGTTGCCATCATCGCCAGATTCACGAAACCGGCAATGGTCATGGCAATGCCGACATCCAGTTTGGTGGCGGAATAACGCTGCGCTTTAGATGCCTTGCCGCCCCGCTGGGTCAGCGAGGAGTGCAGGTAAATGACGTGCGGCATGATGGTCGCACCGAGGACACCGGCAGCCAGATAGACGGAATCCGCCGTCGGCAGCGAGGGGATCAGCATCCCTTTACCGAGCGCCATCATGCTTGGCTGCGAGAAGAACAATTCGACAATATAAGCCGCTGCGACAAAAAGCAGTAAACCGGCGATCACCAGTTCCAGCGGCTTTTGCCCACGCTTTTGCAGCCCGAGGATAATAAAGGTGGCAATCCCGGTCAGCACCGCGCCTTGTAACAGCGATACGCCGAGAAGCAATTTGAAGCCGATCGCCGCACCAATGAATTCAGCAAGATCGGTGGCCATGGCGATGATTTCCGCCTGCACCCAGTAAGCCCACACGGCCGGACGCGGGAAGCGGTCACGGATATGTTCGGCGAGATTTTTACCGGTCGCAATACCGAGTTTGGCAGACAACAACTGGATCAACATCGCCATGACGTTGGCCCAGACCACCACCCATAGCAACTGATAGCCATAAGAGGCACCGGCCTGAATGTTAGTCGCAAAGTTGCCCGGATCGATATAACCGATGGCGGCAATAAAGGCTGGCCCCATCAGTGAAAGCTTCATCTTTCTGGACGCGCGGCCTGAGGATTCGGCCCGGCTGTTCAGCATAGTTAGTTAACCCTTACAATTATTACGCTTACATCAATCATATCTAATTGATAATGATTATCAAGTGCATTTAGAATGATCTGAGTAATTACTCTGATAGGCAGTAGCAGTAAGCGAGAGGGTGATAACTGAAAGGTGAATCGCTCACCCGACTTCAGAAAGCCAGACGCAGCGCACTTTCCTAAAACAGACATTTACAGGCCAGATTCAGAACGCATTACGGCACATGATAAAACTAGCACAGGAAAGCTAATTGTGCTTAGTTTTATTAACATCTTGATTTTTTGTGTGATAGGCCGCGATTTGTTGCAATTCGTGTTTGTAATTTCTATATTTGCAATCGACTTCACGTTTTAAATGTACGCGTTACATAAAATGTCCGTCGAAATATAGCCTGCCTCTAATTTGGAGCACCCATGTCCCGAATATTGCACTTTGTATTAGCGTTGGCCGTTGTCGCTGCACTCGCTTTACTGGTGAGCCGTGACCGGAAGAATATCCGTTTACGTTTCATTGTTCAGCTTTTGGTCATCGAAGTCTTATTAGCCTATTTCTTCCTGAACTCTTCAATAGGTTTAGGTTTTGTGAAAGGCTTCTCAGACTTGTTTGAGAAATTATTAGGATTCGCTGCGGAAGGGACCGGCTTCGTATTTGGAGGCATGAGCGATAAAGGATTAGCGTTCTTCTTCTTGAAAGTCTTGTGTCCGATCGTGTTTATCTCTGCACTGATCGGTATTTTACAACACATTCGCGTACTGCCTTTCGTCATCCGTATTATCGGTACGGTTCTGTCGAAAATTAATGGCATGGGAAAACTGGAATCTTTCAACGCCATCAGCTCCCTGATTTTGGGTCAGTCAGAAAACTTTATCGCGTATAAAGATATTCTGAGCAAAATGTCTGAAAAACGTATGTACACCATGGCAGCCACAGCCATGTCGACGGTTTCTATGTCGATTGTGGGTGCGTACATGACCATGCTGGAACCGCGCTTTGTTGTTGCTGCGCTGGTGCTCAACATGTTCAGTACTTTCATCGTACTGTCGTTGATCAACCCTTATAAAGTTGATTCAGAAGAAGACCTGCAAATCGGTAACACGCACCAGGGTCAGAGTTTCTTTGAAATGCTGGGTGAATACATCCTGGCCGGTTTCAAAGTGGCTATCATCGTTGCAGCCATGTTGATTGGTTTCATCGCACTGATTTCCTGCCTGAATGCGTTGTTCGACGTCGTATTCGGCATCAGCTTCCAGGGCGTGCTGGGTTATGTCTTCTATCCATTCGCATGGATGATGGGCGTACCAAGCCACGAAGCCTTGCAGGTAGGCAGCATCATGGCAACCAAACTGGTTTCCAATGAATTCGTTGCGATGTTGGATCTGCAGAAAGTTGCGACCGAACTGTCACCACGCGGCGTAGGCATCTTGTCCGTGTTCCTGGTGTCTTTCGCAAACTTCTCTTCTATCGGTATCGTTGCCGGCGCTATCAAAGGCCTGAACGAGCACCAGGGCAACGTGGTTTCACGCTTCGGCCTGAAACTGCTGTACGGCTCAACGCTGGTCAGCGTGTTGTCTGCTTCTATCGCGGGTCTGGTACTGGCGTAAGTAAGCAAACGACTGAAAGACTAAGAAACCCGCTTCGGCGGGTTTTTTTATGGCGGTAATTCAGGGATAAACAGAACGTGAGGAAATCACCGGATCGCAGAAAGCAAAAAACCCGCCGAAGCGGGTTTCTTTAATATTTGGTGGAGATAAGCGGGATCGAACCGCTGACCTCTTGCATGCCATGCAAGCGCTCTCCCAGCTGAGCTATACCCCCACACGAGGTAGTCCACATTTTACTTCTTTTGTTTCCCCTGGTAAGGAAACAGCCAACTTGCTCTGGAAAGGAAGTTGGTGGAGATAAGCGGGATCGAACCGCTGACCTCTTGCATGCCATGCAAGCGCTCTCCCAGCTGAGCTATACCCCCAATTCATGCCCGTAAAAACGGGTGAACGGGGCGCATAATATGAAACGTCGCTACCCCTGTCAACGGCTAAATCCGTTTCTGAATTCAAGCGCTGAAAAAGCCGCCAAATACCCCATTTCGCAGGGAAAAATCCGCTGACCTGACACAAATTTTTAGCCGGATGCATTGTTTTACAATTTGGCCGCCAGCCCGCGTTTTTCCTAGCTTTCTGATCTCGCTACGCATTTTCTTAACATCTATGTCTGAATGATTAATGGAATGTTAGCAGACTATGAAAATCGTCTTGTTTTGAGATAAATCTCAGAATAGACTGCTCGCGCAATAATCATAACTCACTACATTCGAGCACTCCCATGTCCTTGTATTCACCTAAAGAAATCGCATCCATCGCTGTCACGGCGGGCGTTAATAAAAGCCATGCTTCCGTGTTGAATTTGTTAATTTTGGGCTTCCTGGCTGGCGCATTCATCGCCACCGGATTCCTGCTGGATCTGCACGTAATAGGGACGTTACCTGCATCCTGGGGTTCATTCAGTAACTTGCTGGGCGCGGCAGTCTTCCCGGTGGGCATCATACTGACGGTATTAGCAGGGGGAGAACTGCTGACCGGTAACATGATGACCTTACCTATCGCCTGGTTCGCGCGTCAGATCAGTCTTTACGCCGTTCTGCGTAACTGGTTCTGGGTGACCCTCGCTAACCTGCTGGGCAGCCTGGCAGTGGCCTATTTCTTCGGCCACGTTCTGGGTCTGACGGAAGGCGCCTTCCTGAGCAAAACCGTGGCCACCGCCACCGCGAAAGTGAATGCTGATTTCATGCACGCGTTCATTTCCGGTATCGGCTGTAACTGGCTGGTGTGTCTGGCAATCTGGCTGGCCTTCGCCAGTAAAGAAGTCGGCGGCAAAGTGATCGGTATGTGGTTCCCGGTCATGGCGTTCGTGGCCATCGGCTTCCAGCACGTGGTGGCGAATATGTTCATCGTTCCAGCCGCTATTTTTGCTGGTGCGCTGAGCTGGTCTCAGTATTTCCCGAACTTCGTGGCCGTATTCCTCGGTAACGCTGTCGGTGGCGCTGGTTTCGTCGGGCTGATGTACTTCCTCGCCTACCGCCCTACCGCTCAGGCTCCTGCAACTGAACAACGTTAATTAAGACGTTTTCACGCGAGCGTTTCGCAGAAAGTAAAAAAGCCAGCCGGTTTCCCGAGCTGGCTTTTTTTATCGCTTTTTAACAGCGATTACTGAGCTTGCGTTTCGCGCTCAGCAATAAAGGCTAACGCCATATCGATACGCGCCAGCACACGGCTCTGGCCGATAGCGTGAACGGTCACGTCAACACCCGGAGACTGACCTGCGCCTGTTACCGCAACGCGCAGTGGCATGCCGACTTTACCCATCCCGACTTCAAGTTCATCCGCCGTGCCCTGAATAGCATGGTGAATGTTCTCAGCAGTCCAGTCAGTGATCGCAGCCAGTTTGGCGCGAACGACTTCCAGCGGCTGACGCGCAACCGGACGTAAGTGTTTCTTCGCCGCATCGGCATCAAACTCTGCAAAGTCTTCGTAGAAGTAACGGCAGGATTCTGCCATCTCTTTCAGTGTCTTGCAGCGCTCGCCCAGCAGGGTCACGATTTCGAACAGCTGCGGGCCGTTACGGGTTTCGATACCGGCCTGCTCCACATGCCACAGCAGATGGGTCGCCACGTAATGCGGATCCATCGTATTGATGTAGTGATGGTTCAGCCATTGCAGTTTTTCAGTGTTAAACGCACTGGCAGATTTGCTGACGTTCTCCAGTGAGAACAGCGCTTTCATTTCGTCGCGGCTGAAAATTTCCTGATCGCCATGAGACCAGCCCAGACGCACCAGATAGTTCAGCAGCGCTTCCGGCAGATAGCCGTCGTCGCGGTATTGCATTACACCCACCGCGCCGTGGCGTTTGGACAGTTTTTTACCGTCGTCGCCCAGAATCATGGAAACGTGCGCGTAAACCGGTACCGGTGCGCCCAGCGCTTTCAGGATGTTGATCTGACGCGGGGTATTGTTGATATGGTCTTCGCCACGGATAACGTGAGTGATTTCCATATCCCAGTCATCAACCACAACGCAGAAGTTATAGGTCGGGGAACCGTCGGTACGGCGGATGATCAGATCATCGAGCTCGTCATTGCTGAATTCGATCGGGCCGCGGATCTGGTCATCAAAGATGACAGAACCTTCCTGCGGGTTACGAAAACGCACCACGCACGGCTCATCGGCAGCGTGATGTTCGTGGCTGTCGCGGCAACGACCGTCATAACGAGGCTTCTCGTTATTGGCCATTTGTTCTTCACGCAGCGCTTCCAGACGTTCTTTAGAGCAATAGCATTTATACGCGGTGCCGTTTTCCAGCATCTCATCAATAACTGCATTGTAGCGGTCAAAACGTTTGGTCTGGAAATACGGGCCTTCATCCCAGTCCAGATTCAGCCAGTTCATGCCATCCATAATCGCGTCGATTGCTTCCTGAGTGGAACGCTCGAGATCGGTATCTTCGATACGCAGCACAAACTCGCCGCCCAGGTTGCGGGCAAAGAGCCAGGAATAAAGCGCGGTACGGGCGCCACCGACGTGCAGATAGCCGGTCGGGCTTGGGGCAAAACGGGTTTTGATTTTCATCTGGGTGCAACCTTAATAACGCAACGCCGAAAAACGTCGCTATCAATTAACAAAAAGTGGCTGACATTCTACCACTCTGCCCTGATTCCTCAACGCACAACCACGGGCAGTCGTGTGGTTTAAGGCCATGAATGCGTAAAGAATCGACTACGCGGGCGAGAAACGCGTCATGTTGTCTAAAAATAAGCCGAACGATCATTTTTGTTTTTAAAAAGCGTTGACGTAATTTCAAGTATCCCTATAATGCGACTCCATCACGACGGGGGCGATTAGCTCAGTTGGTAGAGCATCTCCTTTACACGGAGGGGGTCGGCGGTTCGAGCCCGTCATCGCCCACCACTCTTTAAGAGTGCCGCGTTGTGATAAGTAGGAAGAATTGAGAAATGGGCGATTAGCTCAGTTGGTAGAGCATCTCCTTTACACGGAGGGGGTCGGCGGTTCGAGCCCGTCATCGCCCACCAC